>CM039133.1:44673003-45177316 GCA_022036555.1 Microstegium vimineum
TAGTTTTTATAGAAATAATCTAGATATTTATTTATTTATTTATTGTTTATAATTTTGTATTATTTGGATAATTTCTTTTTGTTTATTTTATTCGGATACGATGGTCATGAGAATCAAGTGTTTAACGGATAAAAACACTTGATTACGTGCTCTACATCCAATCGATTGTTTTGGTGCCCTCAAACGTTCATGTGTCACATCTACCTGGTCTTGTTTGAAAGCGCGGATATCTACCTTAAACCACATAAATTGAAATAAATTAGAGTGTAAATTAGTTTAAATACATATATGGTTTGAGAGAGATACATGTACATTCTAACAAGGCCTAAAATATCCTAGCAACATGTAGATAGACCCATTTAAAAACCACACTCGAGCTACAATGTTGGACAACTTACACGACCTTATTAACATTCAAAACCATATAAATTTCCATCCTAAAAGAGTTCTAGCCAGTTTTGCCTGTTTTGGCTGACGTGGCATATAGGGCACATATGTTTTTAGTCATGCCATCTTTTATTTGGCTGAAATAATCTCGAATAAAAAAAATCAACTCGAATGCTTTAGATCTCTTTCATGACTACAAAAGTTGGTATAGGACAAGTCTCCATCATATGTTTGAAAGGATCAAGATGCTCAAGAGGGGGTGAATTGGGCTCTTTTTAATTTCTAAACAAGGATTAAACCTATAAAGAGCCAATTAACCCCCTAGTGCCTACCGCTTGTGTGTCCTAGCTAGTAAGCGGTAACAAGGCAATGGAAAGCGAAAACTTCCTACACAATTCTAGTATGAATTGAAAGACAAGTGCGGAAAGTAGGCGGTAATAAAGAGCTAGGGAAAGAGATGCTTGACACGGCGATGTTTTGCCGAGGTATCGAGGAGTCGACACTCCCCTCTAGTCCTCGTTGGAGCACCTCGCAAGATATAGCTCCCCCTCAATCCCGCGCAAGGGATGAGTGCTCTCTATGGGCTGATTCTTCGCCACTCCGGCTCGGTGAATCGCCAACAACCGATCACAACGTCGATGGAGAAGGGCTGCCGACAATCTTTCGACGATCACCTTCCTCCGAGCACCACCGGACCGTCTAGGTGATGTCGATCACCAAGAGTAACAAGCCTCGATCTTCGCTTGACTCACTCAAGCTTCACAACTAGAGGATGCACACTTGAACTCTTGGATGAACTAGAGAGAGGATGGATGGATTCGCGAATCACTCTCTCTCTCTAGGGCTCTTGCTCTCTTCCCAACCTTCTCAACAAACTCAGCAACTCAAATGAGCAAAGGCTAGGTGGGAGAGAAGTGAGAGGGACTATAAATAGACCCTCTGAAAACTGCCTCGGGCTGGCATTTTAAGTTAGCGACGGACGCTCCGTCGACTAGGCGACGGACGGTCCGTCGCATGCCCAACGGCTAGTTTCTGTTCATAATTGAGACGACGGACGCTCCGGCGCCTAGGCGACGGACGGTCCGACGCCTCTATCTAACGGCTAGTTCTGACACACTGTTCCCAGCGACGGACGCTACGTCACTGGGCGACGGACGCTCAGCCACAGCGTCCGACGCTGAGTTCTAGCTAGGGTTGAAAAACACCCTCTCTGGAAGGTCGACGGACGCTCTTCCTAGCGTCCGACGCCTGGCCGACGGACAGCGTCCAACGCACCCTGAAAAACTTAGCCAGAAAACAACCTCTCTGGAAGGTCGACGGATGCTGTGGACTCAACCACCCAGCGTCCGGCGCCTTTGTCCGACGCGACGGACAGCGTCCGGCGCCCCTGCCAGGAGCGTCCGACGCACAGAAAACGATTTTGACAACTCCGTTTTTCGTCGCGATGAAAATGGAAGTTGTTCTAGGCTATCTTATGGTCACCATAGGCTTGCTTAGAGCTAAGGAAGTCAAGTGTGCACCACACCTAAACATGAAGCTTTCCTAAGTCAAGCTACTAGTCTCAACCCCTCTTAATAGTACGGTCAAAGGTAAAAAAGAGAAGCCCTATCTAATTCTAAGTGCCCTTCATCTCCTTATGGCACTTTAGCCTATCATTCTAGGGTCTTCATCATGTCTCCTTAACAACCGAAACAATATCCATCTTGGGGCTAAGTGATTTCCTTTAGAGCCCATTCACCTTGATCACTATGGCTAAGCTACGCATAGCCTCTGCAAAACACACGTTAGCCATAATAATCTCTAATTGTCGTTAATCACCGAAACCAACTAGGGCCATGATTCTTCAATCTTCCCCTTTTTGGTGATTGACGACAATAGAACCTCGAGTATGGATAAGAGTTTTGGTTAAGAATCGAGGGTGACTTGGAATGGTTGAGCAAGGGTTAGTAAAAAGGTAATGAAGCATACTTGCTCATCCAAGCCAAATCACAAAACATGGTACTCATGGATATGAATGAAAAAGCAGTACCTCATGATATTCTCAAAGGATGTATCGAAGTAAAGCGCGGAAGCTCAAATATCGTTAAGCAATGAGATATATCATGAACATGAAACAACTCACAAGATATATTAGAGAACCACAAGAGTTTGTCTCATGCAACCATATACATCAAACATCATCACATCACACATATAGACAAATGCATAAAAGAGAGACATGATGAAAGAGTACGGGGAAATAAAACATGCAAAGATCCAAATCCCTCCCCCTATCTCTATACTCGACCCTCTCTCCCCCTTTGGCGTCTAGCACCAAAAACTAAGAGTCTGGGGCTGGAGAAGAAGATGAAGAAGCGGCAGCTCTGCGATCCAGCATGATGAAGTCCTGAAGGTCGGATTCGTCTGACTCATCTGACACGGTCTCTGCCGGTGTAGGTGCAACTGGTGTGGTCTCTGAAGCTGTTACTAGCACCTCTGGAGCTGCGGTCTCAACTGACTCTCGCTGAGGCTCTGCTGGTGCCTCTGACGGTCCTGCCTCAGTGGTAGTGGGCCTGGGGGCCCGACGAGTGAAAACTCGAGGCGAGGGGGACGGTGTGACTGCAAGTGCCACTAGGGACACTGCTGCGGCAACCTCTGCAGGCTGAGTCTGACCAGGAGAGGACACTGCCACTGTAACCTCATCTGCAAGGGATACGACATCCGTCTGAATGGCAGCTGGAGGTGTGGTGACTGTCTGTGCCGACTGCTCAGGTGCGATCTCCGACGATGCAACTGAGGACTGGTGAGTGCCTGTCGCCGGAAGATCCACTGCAGTCTCTAGAGCTGGTGTGACCTGCTGAGGTGCTCCTGGGGAGTCTTCTCCCGTGATCTCAAGGTATGAAGCGGACAGATCTTGCGAGGCCTCTGCTAGTGTAGTTCCCCGGGTAGGAGTGAATCCCGTCTGGAACTCTCCGGGTGAACCTATCCAAGAGGACACCTGGGTCCTCGGAGTCTGGTACTCAGGAGAAGCTGCCGGCTGGAACGGAGGTGTAGCTGGTGCCTGACTCTGCTGTCCTCTGGACGGTAACGTTGGAGTTGGCACCACAACTACTGGAGGCGGCTGCGGAGGAGAGGTGAACTGCTGCTGCTGAGATACGGCGGGCAACTGAAACTGTGGCGTAGAGGTCTGCCCGGAGCTAGAGGCCAGAAGACGCTCAAGTAGAAGAGTCTGAGTCTTCTGGATCTCTGCCTGCTGTAGCTGATAGGCTAGGAACTGGCGCTGGAACTCATCCTGCCTAGCCTGTGTCTGAGCCTGAGCCTGAGCTACCAACTGCTGCTCAGTGAGCCTCCGTAGGTCTGCAGCCTGTCGTCTCTGCTCCTCTGCCTGGCGAGACTGCTCCTCCTGCATCCTCGAGAGTATAGTGAGCAGGGTAGCCTCTGAAGAACTGGAGCCTGGAGCTGGAGCTGCTGCGGCTGTGCCGGACCCTCCAGCCTCGTGGTCATGTGTCATAGGTCGTGCACGGGCTGATAGTCCTCGTCAGAGCTGTCAGAGTCGAGATCCTCTCTGAATACTGTCTCTGCAGCTGTATCGATCTCAGCATCCAAATCTGCTAGCTCTGCCTGAGCAATCTGCTCAACTGTGGCATCGGTGACCTCGGCTAACTGTGGTGGCACTCCGGCCTGCCTCGTGCCTAGTCTGTAGGCTCTGCTGGGGCGAGGCAACTGTCCATGGGCCACAAGCTGGCTCCTCGAGTAGACTGGGAACTCTGTAGCTGACCTCGTAAGGGTGGCTCTCATAACCTCTGACCCAGTCTTGGCAACTATCAAGTATGAGATCCAATGTGCGAACTATAGCTGCCAATGGCCTCTGAATCCAGCAGCTATGATATCCTCGAGTTCGCTCACTATCAAATCCCAGAGGTCGAACTGCTCTTTCCGAAGAATGTGAGCTAGGAGCCAAAGCTGAAGACGAGTGATAGTATCCCTAGCTCCAATCCTGGGTAGAATAGTCCGTCTGAGAACCTCGTGGAGGATCCGAGCCAGAGGAGTGAGGTCACGTGGCGTACGGCTCGAACCCTCAGTGAACGGCTGCTGAAAGCACGGACTGACAAAATCTGTGGATGGCACTATACCATCGTGAGGTCGGCGAGGGGCCTCCTGATCCCCATAGCAGAGACTGTGGATCCTGGTAGGTGAAGATCCGAGGTGAAAGAGCTCTCGGAACCTGGCAGCTGTAACCCTGAAGTCACGTCCCTGATATGCGAAGTGGAGGAACTCGTGATCAGGTGAGATCCACAGAGAAGCATAGAACTGGTAAACCCACTCCTTCTGATATGCCCCTGAGCGTCCCATCAAGTCTGTCAACCCCTGAATGTACTGGAGGTGCTGCAGGATCTCTGGACCACCGACCCCCTCAATCTGAGTAGATGGGCATACCCTGTGGGCCCTGAGGGGAGCATCGGTGTCAACATATGCTCGGTAGAAGTCCTCGTGCACGGTAGTATAGAACTCTCGTCCGGCACGGGGGTCCCTCTGAGGTGGGAACCAGGATTGAAAGTCGACAAATCGAAGCAGCTGGACTTGCTTCACTGTAAGTGTCCTGACCTGGTGCCTCACTGGGTCTGGGAGTCTGGGTCCTGGAGGGCTAGGTGGTGCACCTGAGCCTCGGGAACGAGTAACTCGACGGCTCATCAGCTCTCCAATAGTAGAATGGCCCGCGGCCTCTGTCTGCTCAGTCGCTGGGACTGGCTCTGTCGCTGGTGCCTCTGTAGCCTCGACGGGCTCTGACACTGGAGGTGGAGGGGACTCACGACGCGCTCCACGGCGAGGCGAGAGCCTCAAGCCGGCGCGACGTCCTCCTCGCTCCGCTAACTCGGCTGCCTCTGCTACTGCAAGCGCGGCCACCGAATCCGGATCCATTGCTGGCCTCTTGCGCTTCCGAGAAATTACCTTCTGCTTGCCCTTCCCGCGGTCAGTGGGTGGACGCGGTGGAGGTGGAGGGTCACCACCACTGCCGGGAGCGGGACCTGCATTCTTTGTCCTTGCCATTTCTCAAGCTCTTGCAATCAACTCACTGACAGGAAACCTCAACAAACAAACCACAACCCCAAGAGCCAAACAAACACTGTCACTGAAACCACTGACAATCCTCAGAACCAAAAAGCTGAAAGAGTGGCACGCCGGCCCTGGACTGTCCTTGCGAGGCTTTGCCTCGATCCATACTCGCGGGCTTTGCCCTGAGTTATCTGACACTGCTCATTGTCTGAGTCTGTGATCAACTGACCAACTGACCCTGCTCGTCAAAGATAGATAGAGATATATAAACCATAAGCAATTAACTAGAGGTAAGGATCTATTAGAAGCATGAATCTAGGAAAGAGTAGATCGTTATATCCACTGCCATACCTCGAGCCTTTGACCAAAAAAACAGGAGAAGGTGAGATTCCCCGATCGATCAACCGCGAACCACAATCCGCAATTCAATCCGCACTCTAGTCAAGATAGAGAGAAGATGGATTAGGGTAGGTAGAGGAGGACGAGGTGAATTGCAATTTGGCAAATGAAAGGATCACAAAAGTGGATCGAAAGGGAAATTCACCTTTGCACCCTCAAGGAAGAACCGACCTCCAACAGGGAGAGCTCCTTCGACCTAGAGCACTCCTGCTTGGAGGGGTTAGAGCAGGGGACAGATGTGGAGCAGTGGAGGTCCTTGGGCGCGAGGTGGAGGGAAAACACGGCGGTGCAGGGCAGAGTGGAAATGCGGCGCAAAGGGGAGCGGCGCAGGTGGCAGGTGGCGGCGCAGGGAAGCATGACGGCACTGAACGGGATCCGCGGCGGTTAGGGTTAGGAAAAACGGCGTGGCGGCGGACTGAAGCGAACGGGCGAGACAGAGGAGAAATTGGGGTTTTCAAAAAAATTTCGCCGATTAGTTCGCGACGGACGCTCCGACGCATAGGCGACGGACGCTCCGTCGGCATGCGATGGACGCTCGGGGAGCGTCCGACGACATCGTCCGTCGGGCTTCCAGAGCCGATTTGAAACGCCCAGCCGCATTGACCGCGACGGACGCTCCGCGACGGACGCTTGGGAGAGCGTCCGTCGCCCTGTTAGTGGGCAACTTTAATCTCTGGACGATCGCGACAGACGCTGAGGCAATTGACACCGAGCGTCCGTCGGCAGCGTCCGACGCCTTAAAAACGGAATTTTTCAAATTTTCTTTTTGCGTCTTTCTCCCAACCAAGTTCCAATCCCAATAAGATCCAAATAACACTTGATTGGACTTGATATGAGAACCATCTCTCAAACACTCATTTTCAATTATTTTGCCATAGGCTTAAATTTAGTTTTTAGCTCAAAATATTCGAATGGAAGCGCCAAGAAGACATCATATGGCCACAAGAGGGGTAGTTGAGTGATTTGAGCTTGGAATGCTCCCCCTAAGTGGACTACCATAGAGGATGCTCAAGAAACTTAACCGAAAAGAAGGTGCAAACAACACACATGCATATGCTATGCAATACGAAAAGTGAATCTAGGTTGCTTGCAAGTTTAAACCGCGGTTAAGCTTTGTCACACGCTTTGAGGGCGGTTATCTTAACCGCGTTAGCCAAGCCTAAGTGCTTTACCATATTAAACATGTTATATTACACATGAATGCATGGTTCACACAAGATCATCTTTTAGTGAAATTAGAGTGATCAAGCACATTTAACTCGCTTCTCAACCTACAAAAGGTTGTTTCATCGAGTGGTTTAGTGAAGATATCCGCCAATTGCTCTTCGCTCTTAACTCCAACTAGTGTTATGTCTTTCCTAGCCACATGATCTCTAAGAAAGTGATGGCGAATATCTATGTGCTTGGTGCGAGAGTGTTGAACCGGGTTGTTTGCAAGCTTTACGGCGCTTTCATTATCACACAAAAGTGGAACTTCTTTTAAAAACACGCCGTAATCAAAGAGTGTTTGGGTCATATATAAGATTTGTGCACAACTTGCTCCCATGGCAATGTATTCCGCCTCGGCGGTTGACAATGCCACACTATTTTGCTTCTTTGAGGACCAAGAAACAAGTGATCTTCCTAGCATGTGGCACCCGCCGGAGGTACTCTTCCTATCAACCTTACACCCGGCGTAATCCGAATCGGAATAGCCAACTAGTTGGAAGGGAGCTCCTTTGGGATACCAAAGACCCATGCTAGGGGTGTGCCTTAAGTACCTAAGGATTCTTTTAACCGCACAAAGATGCGACTCCTTAGGGTTTGTTTGAAACCTAGCACACATACACACACTAAACATGATATCCGGCCTAGAAGCGGTGAGGTAAAGTAAACTACCGATCATAGAACGATAGAGAGTTTGGTCGATCGGTTTACCTCCCTCATCGAGATCGAGATGCCCATTAGTAGGCATTGGGGTCTTGATTGGCTTGCAATCCTCCATCTTGAATTTCTTAAGCACATCATAAGTGTACTTCTCTTGAGATATGAAGGTGCCCTCCCTCAATTGCTTCACTTGGAAGCCTAAGAAGAAGGTTAGTTCGCCAATCATCGACATCTCGAACTCCTTGGACATCAATGCACCAAATTCCTTGCTATGACCTTGGTTTGTTGATCCAAATATAATGTCATCGACATATACTTGGCAAACAAAGATCTCTCCATCTAGCACCTTGGTGAAGAGTGTGGTATCCACTTTCCCGATCTTGAAGCCCTTCTTGAGTAGGAAGTCCCTTAGCCTCTCATACCAAGCTCTTGGAGCTTGCTTCAATCCATAGAGTGCCTTGGACAACCTATACACATGATTAGGACAATTTGGGTCTTCAAACCCGGGAGGTTGTGAGACAAAAACAAGTTCATTAATGAAACCATTAAGAAAGGCACTCTTCACATCCATTTGAAAAAGTTTCATTTTATGGTGTGAAGCATATGCCAAAAGGATACGAATGGCTTCTAGTCTTGCAACCGGTGCAAAGGTCTCCCCAAAATCCAAGCCTTCAACTTGGGAGAACCCCTTTGCCACCAATCTTGCCTTGTTTCTCACAACCACGCCTTGATCATCTTGCTTGTTCCTAAACACCCACTTGGTGCCAATGATTCTTGCTCCTTTGGGCTTTTCTACTAGTGTCCACACTTTGTTCCGGGTGAAGTTGTTCAACTCTTCATGCATGGCGTTCACCCAATCCGGATCCGCAAGTGCATCCTCCACACTAGAAGGCTCAACAAAGGAAACAAAAGAGTGATGTTCAACATAAGAAGCAAGTTTAGATCGAGTTGTTACCCCCCTTGATGGACTCCCTATGATGAGGCCTTGAGGATGTGCTTGAAGCATAGGTGTAGATCTTCTATTGATCTCTTGGGGAGGAGGTTGCGGTGCTTCAACGTTGCTTGCTTCGGCCTCGGCTTGATCTTGAGGGATGTGAGTGTCTTCTTGAGCTTCCCTCACTTGATCTCCTTCATCAACTTGAGACGTGTGAGGTGGAGAAGGATCTTGATTTGCTTCATCTTCAACTTCTTCCACCTCTTGTGGGTTGATAGCACCAATTGGCATGTTCTTCATTGCCTCCCTCAAGGGTTCATCACCTACATCATCAAGATTTTCATGCTCTTCTTGAGAGCCATTAGTTTCATCAAACTCCAAGTCATACGTTTCTTCGACTAAGCCGGTGGCTTTGTTAAATACATGGTATGCCTTGGATTTAAGTGAATACCCAACTAAGAAACCAATGTCACATCTTCTTTGGAACTTGCCCAAGTGTTGGTGCTTCTTGTAGATGTACACTTTGCAACCAAACACTCGGAAAAAGGATATATCCGGTTTCTTTCCATTCACAAGCTCATAGGGGGTCTTCTTGAGAAGCCTTTGGACAAATAGCCGGTTGGCCGCATAGCATGCGGTGTTGATTGCTTCGGCCCAAAACTTCTCGGGGGTGTTGTATTCATCAAGCATTGATCTTGCAAGAGTGATAAGTGTCCGGTTCTTCCTCTCTACTACACCATTTTGTTGAGGAGTATAGGTGGCGGATACTTCATGCTTGATCCCAACTTCATCACAATAGTCTTCAATCTTGGTGTTCACAAACTCGGTCCTATTGTCACTTCTTATGTTCTTGATCTTCACATCAAACTCATTTTGGGCTCTAGTTGCAAACTTATTGAATATTGATTGAGTTTCTCCCTTGTCTTGAAGTAAGAACACCCAAGTGTATCTAGAGTAGTCATCAACTACCACCAAGCAAAAGAGATTGCCGCCAAGGCTAGCATAGGTGGTAGGTCCAAAAAGATCCATGTGGAGTAGCTCTAGAACTCTTGAGGTTGACATGAAAGCTTTGGTTGGATGAGTGTTTGCTACTTGCTTGCCGGCTTGACACGCACTATAAAGTTTGTCTTTCTCAAACACCACATCCTTCACACCTCTAACCAATTCCTTCTTGACAAGCTTCTTCAAAGTTGACATTCCCACATGTGCTAATCTTCTATGCCATAGCCAACCCAAAGAACTCTTGGAGAAAAGACATGTTTGCAAACTAGCTTCATTTGAGGTGAAGTCCACTAGGTAGAGATTGTTGTGCCGAAACCCTTTGAATATCAATGATGAATCTTCAATCTTGGACACAACTACCTCATTTGGAGTGAAGAGACATTGGAAACCAAGATCACATAGTTGTCCCACCGATAGCAAGTTGAAGCTCAATGATTATACTAGCAAGACATTTGATATTGATTGATCATTTGAGATTGCCACTTTGCCTAGACCTTGCACTTTGCCTTTTGAATTGTCCCCAAAGGTAATCTTGTCTTGTCCTTCACAATCTTCCTCAAGTGTGGTGAACATCCGGGAGTCACCGGTCATATGTTGAGTGCATCCACTATCAATCACCCAATGACTTCCACCGGTCTTGTAGTTCACCTACACATAAGTAACTTGGAGTTAAGCTTGTTGTTTGGGAACCCACACTTGGCGAGGTCCCATAGCCTTGTCCACCAACTCCTTAGCAACCCATAGCACTTTGGGCTTGTTCTTCATCTTCGGACCGAGAAATACAACTTGAGGTCTACCCTTGGAGTCCTTGTTGATGATGAAGTGTGCATCATGAGCGAAAGACCTTATGTGCTTGGGCAAGGTCTTAGGAGGTGGAGTCTTGCATTGGGATTGGAGATGACCCTCTTGACCACATCCAAAGCACTGCTTGGATTTGGGCTTTGGTGTGTCATAGTTGCTTCTCATAGCCTTGTTCTTGTAATAGTTCTTGGCTTCTATCTTGACCTTGGCCTTCATGATTTGGTTCTCCTTGAACCCAATGCCGGTCTTGTCGGTCTTCATGATAGTGTTCATCAAGAGCTCACTTTGAAGGTTGCGGCCCTTGGTGAACTTCTCCAATCCACTTGTAAGCTTGATCTTCTCAACCTTGAGCTTTGCATTTTCCTCTTTGAGAGACTTGATCAAGGTCATTGCATCTTTGTCATCTTGTTTGGCCGACTTGATAGTGAGTGGCTTGCTTGCCTTGAGGTTGATTAGCTCTTCCTTGAGCTTGGAGTTTTCTTGCCTCATCTTCACATAGTCATCATGCTTGTCGGCCTCAACTACCTTCTTGCCCTTGCACTTTGCATTTTGCTCACTAGCAACTTCATCAAGCAAGTCCTCACAAGAAGTAGCTATATCACACTTAACAACCGGGTTAATAGCAACATGTGTAGCAAGATCATTTGAAAGCAATTCATTAGCTATCACAAGTGTGCCATGTTCATTTTTAACTTGGTTGTAGTCATCTTTTAGCAAGTTGTATCTTGATTGGAGCTCTTGTGTTGACCTCTCAAGCTTATCATGTTTCTCATTTGCTTGCTTGAGTGAGGCTTTGAGCTCCCTAGTGCTAGATGAGAGAGATTTGTTCTCAAGCTTCAATTCATCATTAGCACTAGTCAAGTCATCAAGCTTAGCATGCAAGTTACTATTGGCTTTCTCTAGTGATTCACTTTTTCCTTTATACTTCCTAATGAGCTTAGTGTATTTGTTGCAAATTTCAATTAGCTCATCATAGGAAGGTGCCTCAAACTCATCATCACTATCATCACTAGAGCTAGCCTCATCATCACTATCCTCTTTTTGTACCTTTTTGTCACCTTTAGCCATGAGGCATAGGTGTGTAGAGGATGAGCCCGGAGATGATGGAGGGGGTGGCGGTGGAGTAGATGAACCAATCACCAAAGCGGCCACCTTCTCTTCTTCACTTTCATCTCCGGAAGAGTCACTTGAGTCTTCAATGTCGGTGAGCCAATCACCAACAATGTAAGCTTTGCCATTCTTCTTCTTCTTGTGGAAGTTGAAGTTCTTCTTCTTCTTGAATGGCTTGTCATCCTTCTTCTCCTCATCACTTGACTCAACCTTGTTGCCCTTGTTGTACTTGAACTTGTTGTTAGCTTTCTTGTTCTTGTACTTATCTTTCTTTTCTTCGGGGCAAGCATGAGCCAAGTGTCCAAGTTTGCCACAATTGTAGCAATCCATCTTGGAGAGAGGCTTTCTTGAAGAGCTTGTGAAGAATTTCTTCTTCTTTGAGTCAAACTTGACTCCATTCTTGCTTAGCTTCTTCAACATCTTGGTTGTTTTCTTCACCATGAGAGCGAGATCATCATCATCATCATCATCATCATCACTTGTGCTCTCATACATGACTTGCATCTTGTGCTTCTCCGAGGAGGATGCCTTAAGAGCCAAGTCCTTCTTTTCCTCCTCCTTTTCTTTCTTCTTGGAGGAGGAAGATGAGCCACCATCACCAATCTTCATGTACATCTCATGGGCATTGATCTTGCCCAAAATTTGTGTTGGTGTAGCGGCAGAGAGATCTCCTTGGTGAAGCACCGTGACGATGTGACCATACTTCTCAATGGGCAAGACACAAAGAATCTTGCGTACCACATCGGCCGGTTCCATTTGGTTGAGACCGAGCCCATTCAATTCCTCTACAATAATGTTGAGACGTGAGTACATTTCATTTGCATTTTCATTTGCATGCATAGAGAAAGAATTAAGCTTAGCCATCACCAAGTGATAGCGTTCTTCACGCTCACTCTTTGTGCCTTCGTGAAGTGCACAAATAGTGGTCCACAACTCAAATGCGTCTTTGGCATTACGCACTCGGTTGAAGACATCCTTGCTAATGCCACGAAAGAGTATGTTCTTTGCCTTGGCATTGTGCTTTTCAAAGTTGAGGTCCTCCGCGAAGAGAGTACCTCCCTTTGTGGCGGCTTTGAGCACGCCCACGTCAACAACCTCTAAATAGGCCTCTATACGAACTTTCCAATAAGGAAAGTCGTCTCCATCGAACATGGGAGGTGGTCCATCCCCATGGGACATCTTGCTCTAGGCGGTGAAGCCTAATTTAGAGCAACCTTGCTCCGATACCAATTGAAAGGATCAAGATGCCCAAGAAGGGGGGGGGGGTGAATTGGGCTCTTTTTAATTTCTAAACAAGGATTAAACCTATAAAGAGCCAATTAACCCCCTAGTGCCTACCGCTTGTGTGTCCTAGCTAGTAAGCGGTAACAAGGCAATGGAAAGCGAAAACTTCCTACACAATTCTAGTATGAATTGAAAGACAAGTGCGGAAAGTAGGCGGTAATAAAGAGCTAGGGAAAGAGATGCTTGACACGGCGATGTTTTGCCGAGGTATCGAGGAGTCGACACTCCCCTCTAGTCCTCGTTGGAGCACCTCGCAAGGTATAGCTCCCCCTCAATCCCACGCAAGGGATGAGTGCTCTCTACGGGCTGATTCTTCGCCACTCCGGCTCGGTGAATCGCCAACAACCGATCACAACGTCGATGGAGAAGGGCTGCCGACAATCTTTCGACGATCACCTTCCTCCGAGCACCACCGGACCGTCTAGGTGATGTCGATCACCAAGAGTAACAAGCCTCGATCTTCGCTTGACTCACTCAAGCTTCACAACTAGAGGATGCACACTTGAACTCTTGGATGAACTAGAGAGAGGATGGATGGATTCACGAATCGCTCTCTCTCTAGGGCTCTTGCTCTCTTCCCAACCTTCTCAACAAACTCAGCAACTCAAATGAGCAAAGGCTAGGTGGGAGAGAAGTGGGAGGGACTATAAATAGACCCTCTGAAAACTGCCTCGGGCTGGCATTTTAAGTTGGCGACGGACGCTCCGTCGACTAGGCGACGGACGCTCCGTCGCATGCCCAACGGCTAGTTTCTGTTCATAATTGAGGCGACGGACGCTCCGGCGCCTAGACGACGGACGGTCCGACGCCTCTGTCTAACAGCTAGTTCTGACACACTGTTCCCAGCGACGGACGCTCAGCCACAGCGTCCGACGCTGAGTTCTGGCTAGGGTTGAAAGACACCCTCTCTGGAAGGTCGACGGACGCTCTTCCTAGCGTCCGACGCCTGGCCGACGGACAGCGTCCGACGCACCCTGAAAAACTTAGCCAGAAAACAACCTCTCTGGAAGGTCGACGGACGCTGTGGACTCAACCACCCAGCGTCCGGCGCCCCTGCCAGGAGCGTCCGACGCCCAGAAAACGATTTTGACAACTCCGTTTTTCGTTGCGATGAAAATGGAAGTTGTTCTAGGCTATCTTACGGTCACCATAGGCTTGCTTAGAGCTAAGGAAGTCAAGTGTGCACCACACCTAAACATGAAGCTTTCCTAAGTCAAGCTACTAGTCTCAACCCCTCTTAATAGTACGGTCAAAGGTAAAAAAGAGAAGCCCTATCTAATTCTAAGTGCTCTTCATCTCCTTATGGCACTTTAGCCTATCATTCTAGGGTCTTCATCATGTCTCCTTAACAACCGAAACGATATCCATCTTGGGGCTAAGTGATGACCTTTAGAGCCCATTCACCTTGATCACTATGGCTAAGCTACGCATAGCCTCTGCAAAACACACGTTAGCCATAATAATCTCTAATTGTTGTTAATCACCGAAACTAACTAGGGCCATGATTCTTCAATGTTGTTTCAAGAATTCTAATATTTTAATTTCTTAGTGACAAAACTTCAAAAATTATTTGGGCTCCTAAACAGTCTCAAATAAAAATATTTTCATCTACAAAGTTATAGATCACTTTAACTCTCATATAAATCATGTCGATGTCTGATGTTATTTGACAAAAAAAACTAAAATAAACTTGAATTTTAAAACTAGAAAATATTTCGTGTGTTGTTGTGCGGATCACGAAGAATTTAGAAGGAAATTAAGTGAAGATGATGTGGATACCTTTCAATTAAGAGGTTGAAAGTTAGTACGATACGGCTTGGGGATGATGATGTGGATGACTCGTAGGTTGAGATATATTAATTGTGGCATTAACTTTGTAGGAGATGTAGATTAAAAAAAGGATTTTAGATGATCTCATATGGAAAATATCAACACAAAGTTATAAATCATATTTAGAGCTACATTTTTAGTATAGACCATGTCAATTCCTATGGTCATTTGAAAAGTTGTCAACTATGAATTTGTATAGAGGAAATTAATTTCTTGGCCCTAAAAAAGTTTTGCTTAGTTTCTTGGCCCTTTTTTCTTCAACTTTCCTATTTGACCCTAAAACGAATTTCTTTTGGTTTCTTAGCCCTTTCGTTAGGACGTGAAAAATACTCTTTTACCTCTGGCGCTGAAAGCAATAATTCAGCAACCTAGATGTGCTACTTAATAGGGTCATATTACATGAGACAATGCACAAATTACACCTAAAAAGTTTAACAAGGTGATTTTCAAAATTGACTTGAAAAAATCTATGTTAAAGTTAAGTGGTTCAACAAACTTTGAGAGCGTTGCCCCCGGAGATATAGTACGGAGTATTGGTATCAAAGTCATGATGGCATTAATTAGACACTACATCCAAACAAAACAAAACAAAAAAGTCTACCTCAGATCGACCAAATGCCTGTTTGGTTCATGCCTCAACCCCACGGTGGTTTCTTGATTGAATGTCTGAATATCCCTTCTCTTACAAGTCTTGGTCTCTTGTGTGCCATTACAGTCACGGGCCATTCGGGCCCACAAGACAGGTACAAGAATTAGAAAACACAGCTAGAGCTATTGCGCTACTTGTCTTGGAAAACGTCTTTCGCTTGTTCGTCCTCTTCTTCACTTGCCTGTGTAAGTGGTATATCTGTATTGATCTTGACGAGTTCTTCGCTGAACGACCATAGCCTCTTCGCCAGCTCTGAATCTCTTGCGACAGCAGTCGGTGTTGCTTCATTGCAATCCGCGAAGTATTTACCAGATACATCTTTGACATTAGGGTGCAATGCCAGGTAGCAAGTAGTTGCAGCTCCCTACAAACAAACCATGTCCATCAGATGATATTCTTATCTTATGATTGTGACACTGATTATGTTCTAGAGGGTTACTAGCTGGGTGCTACGATTCAATAACCTGGGGTACGCTCTTCAGAAAAAGGTTTGCTACTGGGGAGAGAACCGAAATTAGAGCACCTGTCAAGCATACATTTATATTAGTTAGCTGAATAGAGGATCCAGTAGTATGTATGATTTTGTTTTTGAATCTTCTTGTTAGGCATGAGCTTGCAATGTTTCGTAAAGATCATTTTGTAAAAAGATCTGAGCTTTAGACGTCATTACTGTTTCCTGCAACATAGCGAATGATATTGGTGATGATTACTCCAGGATGCAGGGAGTTCGCTGTCAGATTGCATCCTTCTTCCTGAAATGGCACCAAACAAGTGTTATTTTGTGAGGATGTGAATATGCAGTCAGTGGCAAGCAGGCAGCAGATAGAATACCTGAAAACGCCTGGTCAACTCATTTGCGTGGAGAATATTGGCCAATTTCGAATGTGCATATGCAACGAACGGCCGGTACCTACAAATTTGGAGTTGCAAAGGAAAAACAATCCGGTTACTTATAGCCCGGTCATGCATGTAACCAAAATCATAAGCATAATTAAGGGATAATAGCTTACTAACCTAGCCTCATCGTTTAGCTTGTTCAGCTCAAAGCATGTACCGTCACTTCTTGTATGCGCGATGGATGACACGTTTATGATCCTGCCTTGCACACCTGTCTCTCTGGCAGTTGATTTCATCTT
Source organism: Microstegium vimineum (assembly GCA_022036555.1). Classification (NCBI taxonomy): domain Eukaryota; kingdom Viridiplantae; phylum Streptophyta; class Magnoliopsida; order Poales; family Poaceae; genus Microstegium; species Microstegium vimineum. The sequence continues at coordinate 44,689,436 of CM039133.1, forward strand.
TTCTAGCAGGAGATTTGTCAGCAAGAAATGGCCTGCTTAAAAGGTCAGATTCAATAGATGCTTGCGTTGCACATAATTAATTATGCATCATTTGCATGTAAAAAAAAAATCTACATTCTTCTGAACAATGTACTGAGAGCAATTCAGTTGGGGACATATCAGCAGGCTGCAGAGCAAATCCCCTGATGCTATATGTGACAGGGATTTATTGACATGAATGACCGGCATCCTACTCACCAACATGATTCGTTGCGAACTGCAGCTCGATTCCATCCTTGGACAACTGGTAAGGGCAGGCCATAATCCCTGCATTGTTTCTTCAGAGAAACATATGTTTCAGATTACCATGCGAGTATATGTGTATATCTGCAGTGTTTCAGAGACGGTGGATAGATAGATAGATAGATACATAAGGAGGTTCAGATGCTCGTGAGATGAACTGAAGGAGCGCGCGAAGTCGCGGACGGAGCTCAGAGAGCTCAGGTCCATCTCCATGACGTGCAGCTTGGAGCTTGGGACCTGTTCTGCTGCGAGGCTCTCTTTCACCTTGAGGCCACTCTCCATTGTCCTAGCTGGTATGATCACCTTGGCTCCCCTCAGTGCTAGAACTCTGGCTGTCTCCTTTCCAATACCATTTGTTGCCCCTGAATTTGGCCAAGTGAAGCCAGGGGAGAGCAAAGTGTGACAGACTAGAAGATGATGCTCATGCATAGTAATTACGCTAGAAAATTGTGGGATACAGAGTATTGTAAAGAAAGATGAAAACATCACTGTAATGATCCAAGAACAAAATAGACATACTAGGATTTGTCATGGCGACCATTCAATAATCACCTCTATTAACAAAACTTAATTAATTCCAGCACAAACATGTTCAGCAAGCATGTGTGATATTCAGGGAAAAACACTGAACTATTATGGAAGAGGTACAACTACTACTTACTACTACAAATAAGTTGAAATTGGCTATAACAGTGAGGCTGTTCTGTTGGTCTGTTCTCACGACGAAATTAGTGAGTTGTGTTACCAAAAACGAAAAAGGAAAAAAGAAAAAGAAACCACCATAGCTGCTGCTGTGTGCTGCACATGGAATGGAAAAAAGAAGAAAGCGATGGAGAGAGAGACAACCTGTGACGATGGCAGTGAGGTTGCTGGCGTCGACACCGGCGGTGACCTCCTCGGCGGTGGACGCGGAGCCGAAGCCCGACGGCCCTCGCCGCCCCCACGGCCAACCCCAGAGCCCCATCCCCGACGACACTACTTCCCTCGCATGCCAGCATAAATCTACCACCGCCTGCTCAAGCATCGAAACTATGCCCATCACCTCCCATCTTTGCTAGCTGGACGTACACTCGTTGGGATAGGGATGGATAGGAAGTGGGGAGGAGGAAGCGCTGGCTGCAGCTAGAACTAGTGGCTAGTGGTGAGTGGTGAGCCTCCTGTCGCCGACGACGATGTCGACCCGTGTTCTGGTTCTGGCAACTGCGTGAGCCAGCGCGGCTGCAAAGCCCCTGGCCATACCAACCACACACGGCATGCCAAGAGAACGGGACCTCTCCGGCTCTCCCGATCCTTGTTCCACTGAGACGTGGCAACGGAATCTACGCGCAAAGTGAACAAGCGACTAGTAAAAACACTAAACAGTTCGGCTTCTGTATGTAATAACTCGCCACTACTCTTGGCTATACCAATGGATGGACAATGACAATAGACTTGACTACTGAACAGTCTCCGACGCTGGTGCGTCTGGACTCTGGACCGACTAGTTTTTGTTAATGACTGCTGGGATTCTCTGTTCCCCAACACCAACCTCCGACCATGTCCTTCTCCTTGCTTGTCTTCACCAACAGGTCACCCTGCTTTCACTTCGAGAAATAACCATCAAACCATTACATCCATCCTACTCAGATTCCTATATATACACCATGTTGCTACCAATCAAGGTTACCAACCTCAGATCCATGTTGCATAATTTATTAATCTTGGTTTAACATTAAAACCAACCCAACCATAACAGCAAAGCTAAGCAACGATCTACCAGACCAACCTGAGTTACAAGAATGATATAACAAAAATAGTTTTTTTTCTCGAATACGTAAAAGATTTACGTATCATTTTAATTAAGAAGAAAAGTTTAAACATACAAACGACGCACTTCTGATGAGCACTCTAGGTGATCATACAACTAAAGCTGGACCACCATAGGAGACTGCTTCAAACCTCGATATTACATAACTCGTAAACATCTAAACTATGAGCACCCCTAAACAACTTTACGAAGCAAGGTGTCTCCGCTCCTGGACGTGCGACCCTACTCCGCCGTCCGAGAAGAGCATTCTTCTACCAACCTTGTTATTGGTCGCCGGAAACAACTCATATAGAGCTGCCACATGGCTCGGCGTCAAATTCCCTGCGAATAAGGCATCATATGTCCCCTTGGACGCAGAAGAGACCGGAGCTACCGGCGGCGTGATGCCCATCCTCTGCATGAGGAGGACCTCACCCCGCTTGGCGGTCGGTATGTGTGTCAATGGCTGAGCCGCAATCCTTCTACTCCTGATTGGCATGGTCCTCTTGGTTGCCGCCTTCTGTCTTGGTGGAGTGGTGAGTAAGGGCGACATTGGCTTGAGCTGCACCTCATCAGTAAACCGTGCGAGCCGTCGAGCAGCCTCGCGCGGCGTGGGCGTCGTGTCGCTAGGAACGGGCGTGGCCTCACCATCCTCCCCTGATGCCACTACACCCGCTCCAGCGCCCTGTCCTGCCTGTGGAGGCGTCTCATGCACAGGCGACAACGGAAGTGGACCCGTCGTGCCCTGCACAGGCGACAACGGAAGTGGATCCGTCGTGCCTTGAGTTGACGTCGCTGGAGGACTGATGTCCGCTGCGAATGTCGTAGCCTGCAGGCACCTGCTTGTGGGTGCCACCACTTGTCGGCTCACGACAAGCTCGTCCAGCATTGGGTCGAACGAGACGACCCGAGTAGGCAGCCCTCTGCCCCCACACAGCACCTCCGCTAGCGGATCTAGCTCGGTGAAGCGACATGCGACGGTTGGAGCAGTGGCGTCGTCGGTGGAAGACATGCCTGTGCTGAAGCCCTTCGCCGGTCCACCTCGAGGCCGTCGGCGTCGTCTTCTGCTTGGACGGGTGCCGTCAGCGCCCCCCACGACACGCGACACGGTCCCATCTGGGTTCGAAGTGCTGATGGGTGCGTGTAGGATGGCCGTAGTGTTGTCGGCAGGAGCTGAACGGCGAGGCAAACCACCTCCCCTCGGCACTGATCTAGGCCGCGCGCAATTCCTGGCGATGTGGCGGAAGCCGTGGCAGCGCAAGCAACGCCGTGGCAACCGACAAGTCGCTACTCGATGTGAGTAGGAGAGGCAGTTGAAACACCTGTCGCGAAGTTCGGGTGTGATTCTTCGGGCGTGCGGAAGCTGCTCTGGATGAGACTCGACCAAGACGGTCACAGGTCGTGTCTCAGCCCGGGGTAGCATCTCCCTCCACCCGTCGGCATCGGGAGCGGAGACCCTCCCGCGCTGGCCGAGGTGTTGGCAGACGGGGGCACGACCCTCCACTGGTCGAGCGGGCATGCCGCACACCAGCTGGGGACGCGGCCGTCCGCGCTTCTTCCGGCACCGCCTACGTCCATGTCGTCCGGCGTGCACCCTGCCACCTCCCTGGACCACGATTGAGGAGCATGGACGGGGCATGGTTACTGGCTTCGCAGGCCGACGAACAGCCTCCAGGTAGGTGGGGTGTCCGTCGTGGATCCTAGCATAGGATCCAAATTATGACTCTGTATGCAACTAATAATCTAAACTAAACTAACTCAAATAAACAAAAATAGAACAAGTACGATCAAGTACTGCTCTAGGACCGGGCCATTAAAAGATGGTGCATGCCCCCGATCAGGGCTCTAACCTGGCTGTGAAGCCCCTCAAGGCTCGGTTTATTGACCGAGCCAGAAATCAATCCAACAAAATTGAATCGGGATGCTGAGAAAAACTCACCACAAATCTCTTAGGGGACGTTTGGATCCTTTTATTTGGAGTAATTAAAATCTACTTTAATAAATTAAGCTATTTATTAAGTAGGCTCCGTCTCTCCCGCCGCCGCTGATTGGGGAGAAAGAGAGAGAAAGAGAGAGAGCATGTGTATCAGGATTCTAGTTTAGTTATGTAGGCTCTGTCTCTCCCGTCGCCGCTGGCGTTGGCGGCATGGGGAAAATCCCTCGCCTATTGATGAGGTGGTACATGCTTGGCAGACTGTTCAACAAGGGCAACTTCGCCAAGGTGTATTAAGCTGCAACGTGGGCACTGGGGAGGAGGTGGCCGTCAAGATCATGGACAAGCATCACCTATCTAATTTAGGCGTCATGCATCAGTAGATCATGCGTGATATTTATATCATGCGTCGGGTGCGCCACCCACACATCGTGTGTATCCACGAGGTCATGGCCACCAAGAAGTCTTCGTGGTCATGGAGTTTGTCAACTTCGGCGACGTCACCTTCCATGACGACTATCTCGATATGTCTCTGTCATTAACATGTCGTCCCTTGTGCGTCTATGCTTGTAGCTCCATCGACACGACAACCCGACCACAACTACGTCGATCTCGGCAATCTTTAGCATGACTTCTCTCACCATGGCTATTGTGCCTTCATGCTCGGCTACCTCGACATCGGCACAAAGGCTACCGCATTGGATGAGGACTCATCAACTTTTTCTCTAGTCTCACCGTCTTTAGCGCTTCCACTGTGACTGCGTGGGAAATTAGAGTTAATAGGAATAATACTATATTGTCTACCTATATGAGGTGTTAGTTGTATATACCCTATATAATCATATGTAACCAACCCTTATTGTCGATGAGCTTGACTGCACTCAACACCCTTCTCTCCCGATGATGCCACCACAACCAAAATTTACAAGTTCTTTTTTATTGAATAGAGTTATTCTAATATTTTGATATTCAAATTTTATTATAAATTTGGAGTTAAGCTGAAACGCCGGAGCCATGCAACAAATATGCTTATTTTTCTACGTATATGAATGAGGTGAGTCAAGGGTTGAACTAAGTAACCAAACACACACTTTACATCCAGACAGAGTCTCAGCGGCCAAAATAGTAACACAGTGACAGACTAAAATTTTAACATAGGGTATGCTAAACAAAAATGTTCATATACAATCTGATAAAACCCATTTATCAATTCTATAAATAATTATAAAATTTGCGATATATTTGTTAACATAATAAGTTTTAAAAGTATCAAATTATAATATAAATAGTTTAAATATAACCTTGACGATTTAAAATAATAGACACCTAAAAGAGATCTACAATAATAGGTAACACATGGACGCTACTCTATTGGATGCCTGCAACCCATATGACTGACTAACTGCCCAGTGGCCAGCAAAAACATTGAACACTCCCCCATGTGACAAAATGATGACTTTTGATTTTTTTCCCTTTTTAATATATTTTTTAATTTGAATTGAGTTTTGAGCAATTATGGGATGTTTTCTAGAAATTGCTAGGAAAAGAATTACCGCTTTAATCTTTTTAATTTAATTGAGTTTGGTATGGAATTTTGTTGGAGGGATGCATCATGTCTATGCCCATTTCAAGTTAAGTTTATAAAAATATTTGGACACTTTTTTGGGTATACTGAAAATGGAATACCCACCGTAGTGTTAAACGGCTTGTTCATATCTACTACTCCTATGTCAAGGGGTTCACGGCGCAATGACAAAGACTATTGGTTGGGAGGCTCCCACCCAGGGTTCAAATCTTGGGTGCGACACTTTATTCTGGATTTATTCCAGATTTTCCGGCGCTATGCATTAAGTGGTAGGCGATGTTCCCGTCGACAGCGAGGCGCCTGTGGTGACTTCGTCAACTTCAAGGGGCGAGTGTGCGTACGTGTTGAGTGTCTGCGTTATACTGTGTAATCTCAAAAAAAAAAATTTACTACTCCTATATTGCTAAGACCCACTTAGAGGGTCCCCTCCAATCAGATTCGAGGATTTGCTAAAAGTGATGTCATCTTACATCAGGTGATGTCATCAACCCACTAACCCTCATTTATCTCCCCACTAACTATTTCATTTTGAAATATAAAAAAAGTCATATCACCTAACCAAGTATCATAATTAAAATCCAATTGCACCACGGTGTTCCTCGCAAGAAACTCTTTAAAACAAGACCCCACATGGATATATTTCGATAACTCTCTCGTGCGTCTCCATGGGCGAAACCTGTGTTTCTGAGCAAAAATGTGGTAAAATTGCATATCACATGGATTTTGTGAGGTCTTCCAAACCGCCTCAAGGAACCATACACAAAACTACCAGAACTCTTGGGATGGCAGATGCCCCTCGGGTATATTATGGGAAGAGGGTTCGTTTGAGTGAAACTTCAGGGTGAAAGACTTCAAAAACACTAAGGTTTACGAGGACCCTCTAACTAGGCTCCACACGAAAGTCGGTCACTCCCCGGCCACCGTAGTTGGCTCGTGGCCCGCCGTGGCTTTGGAATACCCAAAACCAGTGTTTCTAAGAAAAACGTGACAATAGTGCATATCACATGGATTTTCTCGATCAGACCCTTCAAAACGCTTGAATGCTTCATACACAGAACTTTTAGAACTCCTGGTAGGGGAGATACCCCTCGGGTATATTAGGAGGAGAGGATTCGGTTGAGTGAGACCTCGGGTGGAATGCTTCGAAACCACTAAGGTTTACGATGACCCTCTAACGAGGCTACACCGAAGATCGGTCACTCCCCAGCCGCCGTGGTTGACCCGTGGTCCGCCATGGATCTGGAATACCCGCAGTAAGGCGCGGGGTATCCACCTAGTTTCACAGATGATGATGTCTCAATGGTATGGACTCCATTTCCGTTACTCGTGACAATTCACAAATATTTCATAAATTCTATGAGACCTTAAAGGAGCTATAAATTCTATGAGACCTTAAAGGAGCTCGCTGCTCTGCTTCTCTCTGGGCATGATAAGGGAAGGGCTCCCACAAATAAAAGAAATTGTCAACCCTAACTTGTAGCCTTTGCAATGAGAACCATGACTGCACATGCTGATCCTAATGATGTGCTCTAGGATGCTAGACGTGCCTTAGAAAATGTGGGTTGAATCTAGTATATATATATTTAGTTTTTGCAAATACGTAAGAGCATTACCAAATCATTGTATTAAAGAGATAAAAGTTGTAAAATACAAGAGGGTTGCTCATGGCCTTGCAGTTCTCACAGTGGGGCTACATTTTTTACTATTCCAACCTTGGAATCCACTGTAGTCAACCTTAACTACGATCTATCTAAAGCTTCCAGTTTGCATATGCCTATGCTGAGCTACTCTACCGGTCATCGCCGATGAGCTTATCATGTATAATTTATTTATAGATTTATTAAAATTTGCATGATCTAATGAGTATAATTTTTTTACTACAGTTTAAACATGCAATTAATTAGGACACATAGATTTTTTACCACAATTAAACCATATAAACCACAGTTATGAATTATTCTAATTAATTATAGAAGAGAATAGATCTAAGTATACAACAAAAACTTTGTACTAAAGCATATCATATTATATAATTATTATGTAAGCCGACCCTCGCGTAGCCCGTCAACCCTGACGGGCGACTCGAGGGCACCCACCGCCGCCTACCCAGAGCCGCCCTCCGCGCGTCCTCTTCGGCCGCCATCGTCGCCTCCCTGCGCGCGGCGGCGGCGGCCAGCGGCGGACCCTAAGAAGGTTCCCCGTCCGCGCCTCCCTAGGCCTCCTGTGCACCTCCGTGCCTCCTCCACCCCCCTTCTTCTCAGGTACTGATGGTCCCTGGGCAGAGGCGAGGCCGATCCGGCCCCTCCTCGACTAGATCTGTTCCCTCCGCGTCAGGACCTGACCCTTCCGCGCTCGGATCGACCGGCGGAAGATCTAGGGCGGCGGCGGGGCCGACGGCCACCGGAAGGAGGCGTGACCGATCCGGTCCTCCTCCACCGGATCCGCGATTCGCCCGGCGGTGCTACGAGGTGGCGACCTGCTTGGGTGGCGGGCGATCTGACACGCGTCCCGGTGGGCTAGGTGACGCAGACGGCGGCACCGTTCTCTCCACTGATGGATGGATGGACGGACGGCGGTCGGCGTACCTACACCGGTAAAGGGGTCTGGCGACGCCAGGCCGATTTGGGTATCTTAGGCCTGGATCCGCCGGCTGCTGCCCCGTGTTGCCCCTTCTCGGTGCGGGTGGTGCTCCGACGATGCGAACTCGGACGGGTGTTTGCCTCGGGTCAGGGACTTTCCCCAGGCGGCGGCTTGGGGGTCGAGCTGGACCCCCGGACACTGGATGGGGATGGCCGTGTTGGCACCGACCATCTCGACAAGCCGTCCATCCCGCCCTCCCACAGACCACGTCGCTCCCAGGCGGCACGTAAATCGGCTCCGACGTCAACATCAAAGGACATCGTCGCTCCCTGTTTTTCTGCTGCCTCACTGTATCTGGTGAAGACCCTGCCGATCATCTCCGACATCTTCGTATGTAGGTTCGGCTTGGATGTGCCTTGCAGGATATTGGAATATGGGTGTAAACCCTGCCTGGCGGTGCTGGGCCGGCGGCGATGACGCAATCAACGTCATTTTCCCCCTTGGAGGCGTCGCTGAAGTTCCCTCTCCCTTTCTTTGATGATGGCGTCTGCGGACGTCATTTACCTTCTTGAAGGCATCAACACAAGCACACCCGCTCCTAGCCATGCCTGCACTGCGGCATTTGGAACTCAGCTGCGGCGTCAAGAGCAAGCCAAGGACGCCCTCTCGTCGATCAAATAGAGGGTAGAAGCATTTATCGTTTTGCTGTAATTGTCCTGGTCTATGTATAAGACTATGACTTTTCTCTCTTTTGTTTTTCTATCTCTTTTTGTATTTGTTGGCTGTGTATATCCCCGGATGTAGAGGTCGGATATTGAATATCCTTTATCGAAAAATGTGGAGTCCAATAAAATTGGATTTTTTTATTTTAAGTTTTTTCCTATGATTTATTATGATTTTTCAAAAATTAGATGGAATAAATAAAAAATATAAAACCACTTTCAAAACCGCTTATAATCAAATTAGGGCAAGGACATTGGTGTTGTCTCATAACTGATCTCATGATGTGCCATGTAATGTAATACGACTTAATAGATTATATATAATGGATGTCCTTTTAAGTTGTCTTATAGTAACTCATAATTCCTTAATTTATGCAGAGTAAAAATAGAATTGTGAGTTGCATTATAATAACAACTTACACATTGGCATAATAGTTGTCTCATTCACTTAATTTTTAGCTCATGAGACGGTTGTTTCCCGAAACAACAACCTCATTCTCTCTTCCCTCTCGCTTTCCTCTACATCATCAAAATTCGACTTCCTCTGTCCTAAATTATAAGACATTTGACTCTTTTGACCATAAATTTGACCACTTGTATTATTTAAAAAATTTGTGCAAATATAGTTAAATTTAAGTCATTCTTAAAGAACTTTTATTAATAAAGCAAGCCACAACAAAAGAAGTGATATTTTGTATAATTTTTTGATAGGACGAGTTGTCAAACTTGGTATAAAAAAATTAAACGTCTTATAATTTGGGATGGGGGAAATATATCATACTACATGAGACAGAGTATAAGACTACTTATGTGTACCGATGTATCTGTCCTTAGAGCATCTCCAAAAGACTAGTCAAATGGTTCTCTAAAGTTAAATTTAGTTATTATTAAACGCAAAAACTTCTCCACCAGACTCTGAAAATGACTCTCTAAATTTAGTGATTCTCTATATCACCTCATTGACTCTCTACTTTTAGATAGCCTACCTCACTAACTATTTATCTTTTGGTTTTATAGAGTCTGTTGGAGTATTCTAATATTATTTATTTTAGAGAGTAACAAAATAAGTAAATTTAGCTATTCTTTTTTGCTAATCTCTTGGATATGCTCTTAGAGAGGTAAAATATATGGTTTCAAAAGTTGAGGAGGTGGTTTGTCTGATTTTGGAGTTTAGAGAGGAAAATCAGATTTATTATAGAGAGTAAAAGTACTATTTTTCCTCCCGGCCCAAGTACGAGCCAGGCTGCGAACTGCGAACAGAAAGAATCACACAAAACAATCCCCAATTTCCTCCCAATCCCGACCGCCTCGCTTCCAGTTCGTCGCGCGGCTCGCGGCTCGCGGCCGATTGATCGGCGCCGCCGCCACCGGCACCGCCACTCTGACAACCTCCTGTGGGCGTCTTCTAAAGCGCGACCGCCTCTCGACAGCCGGCGACCCAGGTACTCAACTCGAACTGCTTCCGACTTCGATTTGGAGGGCGCGGGGTGGGAAAGCCGCGGCGCGGTCGTGCTGATTCGTCGCCCCACGGAGGGCTAGGGTTTATACGGCGGAAGGAGTTAGCGGCAGACCGCTTGCTGGCGACCGTGGGGGCGGTCCCAGTCGAATTGGGTGGCAATAGCTCAGGGTAGCCATATGCTGAAACTAATCTTCAGTTTGGCTTGCGTCAGTCCGATGTAAGAGTAGCAACCGATAGTGCGATTGAGCATGGCACCTGGCACAGCACCACAGTCCACAGCCCTTAGCTGAAACTAATTTTCATGTTTGTTTGCTGCATCAGTCTAATGTTGGTGTACTAGCTAGCAAGCAATAGCCATTGTTGTATTGTTGCTGACACAATTTCTTGGTTTTAGGTTTGCGCAGTTGGCAATGAAGACCGATAGTCATGAGACAAACATGACACATGAGGTAAATAAAGAAAAACTATTGTCTGCATTGTTTGGATAACAAGTTAGTGTTTAATCTGACATTGTTGTTTGGGTAGTATGTTAGTGTTTAATCTGACATTACTGTGTTGTGCAGGTGAAGGCAATTGCCGATCAGAGGATGAAGCACTACAAGACCATCTGTTTTCTCGGTGTAGCTTTGATTATGTGGACTGACAAGACAACACTTCTCAACCGACTGAATGAATACAGCAATGTAGCTGCCCACATCTGCACGATATATTTCACTATAGCTCTAGTTTCCATGTTGCTGGGTTTGACAGCGTCATCATTCCCGGACTCTGCCCTCTGTGCCAAGACATTTTCGAGCAATGGAGCTCTGCAGGCATTTTTGTTGTTAAACACAGTCGTCCACTTGCACATCATCGAGTTCTATCCACAGGTTTTGCACCTAGGAATCTCATATACTAGGTGGATACCCCGCGCCTTGCTGCGGGTATTCCAGAGCCATGGCGGGCCACGGGCCAACCACGACGGTTGGGAGAGTGACCGATCTTCGGTGTAGCCTCGTTAGAGGGTCATCGTAAACCTTAGTGGTTTCGAAACATTTCACTCAAGGTCTCACTCAACCGAACTCTCTCCTCCTAATATATCGGAGAAGCATCTCCCATACCATGAGTTCTAAAAATTCTATGTATGGATCATTCAGGCGTTTTGAAGGGCCTAAGAAAATCCATGTGATATGCACTATTGCCACGTTTTTCTCAAAAACACTGGTTTCGGGTATTCCAAAGCCACGGCGGGCCACAGACCAACTACGGCGGTCGGGGGAGTGACCGGCTTTCGGTAGAGCCTAGTTAGAAGGTCTTCGTAAACCTTAGTGTTTTTGAAGCCTTTCACCCGAAGTTTCACTCAAACGAACCCTCCCAAGAGTTCTGGTAGTTTTGTGTATGGTTCCTTGAGATGTTTTGGAAGAGCTCACAAGCAATTGGATTTTAATTATGACACTTGGTTTAGGTGATATGGCTTTTTTATATTTCAAAATGAAATAGCTAGTGGGGAGATAAATGAGAGTTAGTGGGTTGATGACATCACCTGAGGTAAGATGACATCACTTTTAGCAAATTCTCGAATCTGATTGGAGGGGACCCTCTAAATGGGTCTTAGCAGTATAGGAGTAGTAGATGCTCACATCTTTGTTTTTTTGCATCTATTGGGCAATGTAAGCTTTAAAGGTATCTTAGTTGTATGCTATTTGGTCACATAACTGTATGAAGCTAAAGAGTTCTATGGAATGGTTTGCTGTTGTAATGTAAGTTTTAAAGGTACCTTGGCTTTATGCTATTTGGTCGCGATGCCTCTAAATTACAATTGTAGAAGAAATTAAATGACTCAGGATTATCAGTTAAATTGTATGGTTAATGCATTTCCCAAATGCTGCATTACAACTGAACCTACGGCCCATTTTGGTGCTTGTGCTATGTAGTGGAACAATGTATGTTGCATCAGACATAATGCAGATCACAATAGATGTCAACTCTACGAGGAGAAACTACTCTTTCTGAAAGCTCACAATAGATGGCTGAACATATATGTACTCTATGATTTAGTTTCTACCCTCGTGATTATAACAAGAGTACAGATCATATAGACAGAAACCAAAACTCTGGTTACAAATCTAACAAACACCTTTACTTGAACATTGCGTAGATGATCATAATATCGGTGAAGCGATGAAGAGGAGGTAAATGCTCAGTAGGGCTCAGTAGGCTACACATTACAACTCCTTAAGACTTATTGCAGTAGTACATCTACATGGTAAACTGTGACTGGTGCCTGGCTTCTAAAAGATTCTAATCTTATGGCAATAGCTGGACAGCTGCAATTTTAGGGATCTTCTCACGGAGCTTCTGAGTCAATGCTACTCGGACAGTCATCACACCGGCAGCTGGGCCTGTAAGCCTAACCTTGACAATAGGCTCCTCGATTGTGACAAACTCAAGCTCGCCACCACCTGTACCAGCAAGGTACGGCCTAATCTCGTCAAGCACCTGATATTGGAGAAAGCATGTTATTGATATTCACTTTCTATCTCAATGCCCTTAAAAAGTACTGATCTATGAAAGCAATGCAAATTATACATCTTCAAGGCAACTTTTCAAAGTAAGATAAGAGCAATATAGCAGCAGTATCATTTGCTTGTTGGTCACCATATCTTACTTATTGCTTTGATCTTACATATATGAAATAAACTTGGAAAATCACAAAACCTATATCAGCTGACAGAATTTCATTTTAACGATAGCATGCTTAACATCACTTCCTGTATCACTTGAACAGGGTTGCACGGTGCACCGCTGTAGCACAGGTGGCATCTGAAAGGATGTTACCTCACATACTGAACAATTCATAAGGATGCAAAAGCTAAATTGTTTGCCATAACATAAATTTATCAGTGCGTGTAGGCATGGGCACAAAAGCTAGTTGTTATGATACAAGGACAAGCTCTAAGTTCATACAATGCCTCTCCTCTTTGGCGGGAGACGTTCCTCACCCCATCTTTAGTTAATTGCTATCTTTTCGATGAGGTTCTTGGCATTCTTCACTGTGTGTTGGAGGAATGCCCCTCCAGCGGCAGCATCAAGGTGACTACGGGTCATACTAGATAGGCCGTGGTAGAATCCTTGAATTAGAAGCCAGTCGTCTATCCCATGATGAGGACAGACACAAATGTACTCCTGGAGACGCTCCCATGCTTCGGGAATTGTCTCATCAGCTTGCTGTTGGAAGCTCGAGATCTTTCCACGAAGGACATTGGTTTTGCCCATCGGGAAGAACTTCTTGAGGAATGCGTTGGCACACCTCTCCCATGTAGTGGCTTCTTCTTTGTGGGTGTAAAACCATTGCTTCGCCTTTCCCAATAACGAGAATGGGAAAAGACGAAGGCGAATGGTGTTAGACGCCACTTCCTTGATAGTGAAAGTGCCACATAATTCCATGAAGTGCTAGAGATGAGCATTGGCATCCTCATGGGGCTTTCCGCAAAACGGATTGACCTGCACCATGTGGATCAAGGTGGGCTTCAGCTCGAAGGTGGCATCTCCGAAGTTGACCTCGGGACCCTGAGCTACGTGGGTAGCGGACGGAGCCGAGAAGTCAGAGATCGCCTTCTTGGCCATAGCTTCCTTGAGTGGTGGTGTAGAGCCTCATTCCTTGAACGGATTATGGTTCGAGAGGAACCTCTGAGGGGGAACTTGACGACGTCTAGTCCTCCTCAACAGCTGCTCAGGATCTTCGAGATAGTTTCCCGGCAGTTGGAAACCGCTCATACATTGTCTGGCTTCACAAGAAAGGAAGACACAGACAGGGGTAAGCCCCTATGACTAATTGATAACTAAGTTAACAAGAATCTCTGGATTCAATCTAATTAAAATTTCTTGGCTAAGCTTTCCCCGGCAACGGCGCCAGAAATGCTTGTTGGTATTTCTCATGACTATTGGATAAATACGCAAGTGCACATATTATACCGTTGTAGCACTTCACCTAGGAGTATTCCAAGGTATCGTAATTTATATTTTCCCAAAGGAAAGCTTTGCTCGAAATGATAATTGGATAGAGATCCTAGACCGGACCGCGTCCTCTTCTTACGGGGCCCTTACCTTTTAAGAACTTGCCTATAAACACGTAGTGGAATACAACGACTAGACAAGGTTGTCACCTCTTGCTAGCTACCACAAACAATCCGTGCAGCAAGCGATAACCAAGGATAAGATGATGTATAAGCACCACGCTTACACACAACTTACTACTTTGACTATGATCAATAATCAAAGCACCCTATGACAAACAATGATCGCATACGAGAAAGGTCACAAGGATCACAGACTATGGATGTAAAGGCTATTAAAGAGCAAAATCATATAGCAAGACTATATCTAGTATAGAAATGCTCAAAGTAAATACTAAGTAAAGTAGAGAGAAAAGATATATATTGATAAAGATAAAGTCTTACAAAGAAGGAAAGATACAAGAGCTATACCAGACTTCCTAGAAGACAACTCCGGAAATCCCGAGCACAGCTCGACTCAACTCTAACTCCCACTCTAGACTAACTCCTAGAACAATCTAACGAATAGATCTTGTAGGCTTCTTCACCATGTGTAGAAACGGGGATGTGACCCTCTATTTATAGTGGGGGGGGGGGGTGGAGTAGGGGCTACTCTCCATCGCCACGTCAGCGATCCAGGGCCTTCCATCCTCCACCCTTCGATCAAACCGCCTTAGAACCGACCAAGGGGTGGATGGTTGTGATTTCCAGCATGTTCCAAGGGGTATGGCGGTTGGAGGGACCCAACCGACCTAGGGAGGCCGTCGGCCGACCGCCCCTATGGCAGGTGAGCCCTCCTCTCACCTCCTGGAGGTGGCCCCACTGGTCAGGGACCAAGTGGGGGCCTGGTGGGCCTAGATGGGGGTCGGCCGACCCCCCCTTGGGGGCTCTAGCCCACCTCGGTCTCCTAGGTGTTGGTCCCACTTGTCATAGATGTTGGATGTTGGTCCTAAGGTAGTTGTCACGTTTATCTCCTTGGTGTGGGCCCATAGATCCATGTGCTATGCTTGTGAGCCGTTGAGAGAAAGCACAAAGTGATCCAAGGGTTGGAAATCACTCTGGGATGCTTCTCTTGGATCATGGACGAGAGGGGAGCCAGGTGGGCCCAAAGGGTGGTGAAAGACCTTGTTTGGTTTTGGTTAATTGATGAAACCTATGGACTAACCCTTGAACTAAGTGTATGATCAAGATAGGGTGGTTCACCTTAAGACATGGAGCTAGATGAAAGATCATGATGGATCAAGTGCTCCATGGACTAAGGAAAAGAAGAAAGAGAAAAACAAAATGGACCCAAGGAAAAGGTATATCCATAGGGCCATTTTTGGTTTAGTGATCAAGACACTATAGAGAGTGTGATCACCTTTAGAATAGATAGCCGTACTATCAAGAAGGGAAATTCGTTTCGATTGCGGTTATCATGTGCCACTAGGTTTGCATTGCACTCACATAAAATGAGCCTAAGTGACACAACTAAAATAAATCCAAGAAAAATATGTTGCAAAGGCTAACACAAGTTGAACAAGGACTAGATCACAAGGTGTTAGCACATGGAAGCTTGGAGAAGAAGAAGTGGCTCGGTTGGTCACTCAGAGAGGCTCCGGACGCAGGGCAAAGGCCGACCGGACCAATGGACATGCGTTCGGTGGCATACCCTAGCCCTCGGGCTCTCTGGACAGGTGGTCCAGACGCAAAAGTGAGTCTGGACGCTGACTCCGGTCGTGCGTCCGGAGCTCGGCGCTCACTAAACTTCCCTGGATGCATTTATCCAGACGCCAAGTGTCGTTCGGACCCAGGAGACCGGACGCGAGTCTGGAGCAAAGAGGCTCTCTGGATGCTCTCTGGTTTGGGTCCGGACGCAAGGAAAAGCGGGTCCGGACCCTACTATTCACTGCGTCCGGAGTTGCGCAGCAGGGACAGAGAAGGGCGCCAACGGGCGATTTCAAACGGAGGAGGGTCCGGACGCATGCGCGTTGGTCCGGACCCCCCATGCAAACTGCGTCTGGACCAACGCAGAAAGCAGGGAATAAGGAGCAAAACGACTAGCTCGGTTTGGGTTGCTATATAAGTGATATGGCCGGCTCCTAGGGCTAACTCTTGCACCTTCTATTCACTTGAGACATCTGTGCTTGCTTGAGATAGCCCCCAACTCATCTCTCTTTGCTTCAATTGCATTCTTGTGAGAGTTTGAGTGATCCAAGTGCTTTGATCATTGCATTGCATCTTAGTGGCACTTGGTCATCGTCATCGCCGCGGGATTTCTTGTTATTCTTGGTGTTTGCCAACACCTAGACGGCTTGGCGATTGAGGAGAAGCTTCGGCACGTGTTGGTGATTGTTCATGGCCGGCTTCATCGATTGTGAGAGGGCTTGTACCCACCTCGGTGGAGCGCGAAAGGGTAATTCTAGTGGATTGCTCGTGTCTTTGAGTTACTCTCATTTGGGTGGTTTCTTGTGGCGCCCGAGTAGTGGGCTTGGTTTGTGAATTGCCAATTAGCCACCGAAACACCACTTGAGTAGTCGACACAACGGGGACTAGCTTGGTGGCAACCAAGTGAACCTCGGGAGAAAAATCATTGTGTTCATCTTGTCTCCCGGCTACTCTTGGTGTTCATAGTGTGATTGGCTCTTTATTGGTATATCATACATCACAAGACATCAGTATAACAATCACCTCCTCTCTTGTATTTACTTCTTCCATATCTTGTCTAGTTAGCTTGCTAGTTAGCCTCTTTAGTAAGTTGTTCTTGCTAGCTTGTGCTAAGTGCTTTAGGTTCTTGCTATTGTTTGACAAGCACTTAGCTAACTAGAATTGCATTGGATAGGTGGCTTTGCACCCCAAGTAGAGCTAGAGCAAAAATCTTCGCTTAAGTGTTATCTAACCTTTTCCTCTAGTGTTTTGTAGAATTTTTATTAGGCTATTCACCCCTCTCTAGCCATCTAGGACCTTTCAGGTGGTCGGCCGACCCCCTATGTGGGTCCCACTGGCTCTCATCTGCTTCATTTCTTCATTCCTGTACTCAAACACTCATGGACATGTGGAACTGGTTATTTAATAAAATATGCTCATGATGTGTTTCTTTATCCTTGATCCTGAGGTTGGTGGCATCATTTTAGTTATATAAAAGTGGACCATATTTTGTGCCAACAGTAACACCCATCCCAAGATGAGCATGATGAGCACTAGTAGAGCATTTGAGTGTCAAGGCAAGTACATCAAGGATATGATGAAGAAGTTTGGCCTAGAAAATTCAAAAGGCATTAACACTCCAATAGTCACTAATGGACACTTGGATAGTGATGCTAGTGGAAACATGGTGGATCAAAAGTTGTATCGGTCTATGATTGGAAGCCTACTCTATGTGATCGCTTCAAGGTCGGATGCCATGTTTAGTGTATGCATGTGTGTAAGACTCCAAGCCTCTCCAAAAGAAAGTCATTTGAAGGCTACAAAGAGAATATTGAGGTACTTGAAGCATACACAAGATGTTGGATTGTGGTATCCCAAGGGGTCTAACTTTGAGTTGATTGGATATTCGGACTCCGACTATGCAGGATGCAAGGTTGATAGAAAGAGCACATCGGGCACATGTCAATTGCTAGGCATGTCACTTGTATCTTGGTCATCAAAAAAGCAAAATAGTGTGGCACTCTCTACCGCCGAAGCTGAATACATAAGTGCGGGTAGTTGTTGTGCTCAATTGCTTTGGATGACTTTGGAATCAAATTCAGCAAGTGCCATTGCTATGTGACAATGAAAGTGCGGTGAAGCTAACCAACAATCCGGTCCAACATTCAAGAACCAAGCACATTGACATAAGGCACCACTTCATAAGGGATCATCAACAAAAGGGTGATATTACAATTACAAGTGTTGGCACCGATGATCAACTTGCCGATATATTCACCAAGCCATTAGATTAGAAGAGATTTTGCAAGCTAAGGAATGAGTTGAACATTCTTGATTTCTCAAACATGTGTTGATGCACCCCCATAAATGACATGCCTCTCCTTCGAGCAAAGCAAGGTAAAAGTTGATTGACATGTCATACATCCAATATTAGGACTTGTTAGTGCATCTAGACATCAATTCATTAGGCTCATTCATGCAAATCAAATGTTTTGATGCTTATATGGTACCACTATTGCTCTTATGCTTGATATGATCTAGTTGTAGCATATGACATGTTTGTAGGCTTGCAATCCTAGTGTTTGATCTAGAATATGAACTTCAATTGTTTAGCTCAACATGGGCAAGGTAACCATTCTAGGATGAGTGACCAAGCTTGTCCATGGTTTAAACCGAGTTAAATATATTGGGGCAAGTAATCTAGATTGAACCACACCTAAGCTTCTCTCTCCAATAATCCAAATTTGAACACATCTTTTATGATCATAGATGACAAAGGGGGATAAGTAAGTAAAGTAAGTACCAAAGAAAATTTTGAAAATCAAAGCACACAAGTAGGGGGAGCAAGCCTATGAATAAAGTTGTTGCATATCTTTGTGTATTCATAAGTGCTTGCTTGCATATGTATTTATTTTCATGACATGCTTGTGTGGTGAATGCTAGAAACTTGATCAATATGATGCTTGAAGTACTAGCTTGTATAGGTTGTTGTTAATTTTTCAAGTGGTATTTCAAGTTTGCCTCTCAAAGTGCTTTCAAGTGGTTCTAAGCATTCATGGTGTTGAGGATGGTATAATATGGCACTCTGAAAGGTCCTAGATGGCTAGAAGGGGGGGGGTGAATAGCCTAATAAAAATTCTACAAATCACTAGAGCAAAAGGTTAGATGACACTTAAGCGAAGCTTTTTGCTCTAGCTCTACTAGGGGTGCAAAGCCACCTATCCAATGCAATTCTAGTTAGCTAAGTGCTTGTCAAACAATAGCAAGAACCTAAAGCACTTAGCACAAGCTAGCAAGAACAACTACTAAAGAGGCTAACTAGCAAGCTAACTAGACAAGATATGGAAGAAGTAAATACAAGATAGGAGGTGATTGTTATACCAATGCCTTGTGATGTATGGATGTCAATGTAGAGAACCAATCACAAGAGTACCAATGCATAGCCAGGAGACAAGATGACAATCGATTTTTCTCTCGAGGTTCACTTGGTTGCCACCAAGCTAGTCCCCGTTGTGTCGACTACTCAAATGGTGATTCGGTGGCTAATAGGTGTTTCACAAACCTAGCCCACTAACTCGGGCGCCACAAGAATCCACCCAAATGAGAGTAACTCAATGACACGAGCAATCCACTAGAGTTACCCTTTGGCTCTCCGCCGAGGTGGGTACAAGCCCTCTCACAATCACCGAAGCCGGCCGCAAACAATCACCAATTGCGCCGAAGCTTCTCCTCAATCGCCAAGCCGTCTAGGTGTTGGCAAACACCAAGAATAACAAGAAACTCCGCGATGATGACGATGACTAAGTGCCACTAAGATGCGATGCAACGATCAATGCACTTGGATCACTCAAACTCTCACAAGTATGCAACAAGAGTGAAGAGAGTGAGTTGGGGGCTATCTCAAGCTAGCACAAATGTCTCAAATGAATGGGAGGTGCAAGAGAGAGCCCTAGGAGCCGGCCACATCACTTATATAGCCATCAAAACTGAGCTAGCCGTTTTGCCCCTTTGTTGTGCTTTCCTGTGCCAGTCCGGACGCAAGATGCATGGGGGGTCCGGACCATCGCGCATGCGTCTGGACCCTCCTCCATTTCAAATCCTGCCGTTGGCGCCTTCACTGGTGCTGACGTGCCACCTCCGGACGCAAGAAACAGTAGCGTCCGGACCTCCTTTTTCCTGCGTCCGGACCCAATCCAGAGCGAGTCTAGAGAGCGCAAATGCCCGGACACGCGTCCGGTGTCCTCGGTCCGGACCAAGCATTGCGTCCGGATAAATCCATCAGAGAGGAGTACAGAGAGCACTGACCTCCGGACGCACGACCGGAGTCAGCGTACGAACTCTCTTTTGCGTCCGGACCTCCTGTCCAGAGAGGCCGAGGCTAGGGTATGCGACCGGACGCATGTCCATTGGTCCGGATCGCCACTCACTTGCGTCCGGACCCTGCGTCCGGAGCCCTTCTGGGTTCCAAACTGAGCCTCCTCTTCTTCTCCATGCTTCCAAGTGCTAACACCTTGAGATCCAACTCTTGTTCACTTGTGTTAGCCTTTTACAATATAGTTCATGGATTTTACTTTAGTTCTTTGTGTCACTTAGGTTCATTTTATATGGATATGCAATGCAAACCTAGTGGCACATGATAACCGTAATCGAAACGAGTTTTCCCTTCTTAATAGTACGGCTATCAATCCTAAATGTGATCACACTCTCTATAGTGTCTTGATCACTAAACCGAAAATGACCCTATAGATATGCCTTTGTCTTGAGCCATTTCCATTCCATATTTTCCTTGTCCATGGAGTACTTGATCTATCATGATCATCCTCTAGGCTCCATGCACCAAGGTGGATTACCCTATCTTGATTTAGCACTTAGCAATAGGGTTAGTCCATAGGTTTCATCAATTACTCAAAACCAAACATGGGCTTTCAATCTCCCCCTTTTTGGTAATTGATGACAACCTTTCACAAAAGAATATATATGATGAAAATTCACTTTGGTAGTATTAGCTCTCCCTACATATGTGATATATGAGTTTGGTTCAATTTGATCACATATGCATGAATAAGAATTGTGGGAGAGTAAATGCTACCAAATGATGCTAAGGTGTGTAGGATGGACCTTTGAAGCGTGATACCAATCGGAGTGCAATATTAAACCATCCTTAGCACCATGAATGCCTAGAAACCACTTGACAAACACATAGAAAGAACTAGATACCACATGAACATAGAGAGATCTAATCATGCTAGTTCTTCAAGCACCAAGACAATTTAAGTTTCTAGCAATCATCACACAAGCATATCATGAAAATAAGTACATATGCAAGAAAGCACTTATGAATGCTCAAAGATATGCAACCACTTTATTCATAGGCTTGCTCCCCTACTTGTGTGCTTTCATTTTCAAATTTTCAAAATTTTCAAAAATATTTTTCTTTCTTACTACTTACTTCTCCCCCTTTGTCATCTATTATTGTCGGGTACAAAGGTAAGGGGTACCCTAAACGTGTGATAATCTAAAGCTCAACATATCAACCATTTTTAAGGCAGGATCCGATCAGCCGTTCAAGTCAATGGAGAAAGGCCCATCACGTAAAGGCCTCCCTCACCGGCAACAGTGACTAGTCATGGGCTGGCCCATTACTGGAAAAACAGTAGGAGGGATCCCCCTCCGCCTCTACCCTGACTGACGGACAGGGATCGAATGAACGACCCCCCCGCCTCTACCTCGACTGATGGACAGGGGTCGAACGAACGACCCCTCGTCTCTACCTCGACTGACGGATAGGGGTCGAATGAACGACCCCTCCGCCTCGCCTTAACCCCTCAAATAACGGAAGAGGGGTCGATCGAATCCCCCTCGACCTCAACCCCTTGACCCCGATTGACGGACAGGGGTCGAACGAACGACCCCTCCGCCTCGACCCCTCGAATGACGGACAGGGGGTCGAACGAATGACCCGCGAGCAGGAGGCTCGATCAGCTCACCTGCTCCCGATATGGGGTAAAGGGGATCCAATGTGCCTACCTGCTCCCGCCTAACGCCATGGGAGCCCACTGCCACGGTCAAATCTATCAACTTGTCGCCCATGCCCCGACTCTCCGTTGATCGTACAACCACTGTGGCCATGCCTCAAGTACGGAGGTCAAAGGCACCCTCTCGAATCTTGACTGGGACAACCCTCGACCGAGTTTTCAGGGACACGTCAGGGCTATGCGGGCCTTGATAACCCTCGATCCAGGGGCTCGACCCCCGTCTCCAACCACTATGGTATGGGGCCCGTCCGCTCCGTCCCGCTTCAACTGTGGAGCTTGTACCCATCTACAGGAGGCCAACCGTACTGCGCCATGACGTTCGGCAACGTCCAGTCTGCTATCACCATGCCCTGAGCACCGTAAGGACGGGAAGGCCACGCCGCTACAGCGATCGACGTCCCATCACAAGCATGGCGCCGCGGACACACCTCCCATGCCGCGGTACAGTCTAGGATCCCTGTACTCCCGTGCCTCCCCTTGGTCTATAAAAGGGGACGCTGGGATAGTGGAAGGGAGAGGACACAGAGAGAGACACAAAACTCCACCTCCAAGCCGAGCGGAGGGTCAGATCATCGGAGATCCGCCCACACTCGCAACACCACTCCTTACCTGCTTGATCAACATCTCAAGCAATCCACCAACCGACCACCTTGGGTAGCCCTGCTAGTCCTAGGCCTCAGCTCATCCTGAGCACCCCCGTGTAAACCAGCTTGTACCCCCCCTGTACGAGCACTTCAGGGCAAGATAATACAATCCATCCTCCCCCGCTGGACGTAGGGCCTTCTTTGCCCGAACTAGGATAAATCTTGTGTTCTTCTTGCATCACGTCTAGGAGAGGGAGCACGGAATATACAAATTTACTAGTTGGTGGTCTTGACCCCCTGGGTCATAACACCGACAGTTGGCGTGCCAGGTAGGGGGCTTTGCGTGTCGATCAACTCCGAACTACTCTCCCAGATGGATTCCACGATCCCATCGCTTCCATTCGCCACCATCATCTGGTTCGGGAGCCTAGAGTTCATGTCCACGGGCCACGGCCACGACATGGTTCTACTCTCAGGTAGTGGCATGGATAGCAGCAGCTCCGGTACGCCGGGGCCAAGGAGGACCAGACGACGGTCCCACCACTCGCGCCTCTCGCCTGCGACCAAGGGGAGGCGTGAACGACGCCGCTGCACTCTTCACTACGCGGATTCCGAGATGCTGGACGTCATCTCCCCGGCCCCGGCTGGTGACACAGTTCCTCCCTTCGGTAGCCTGTTTGACCCATGCTTGCGGGTCGGGGGCGGGTACCTCGCTGAGCCTGACTTTGGCTCTGCCATACTGTCATCTCAGAAGGTCCCCGCGGCTTCTCCAACATACTCAGCCGCGCCGCAGCGCAACCTGCTTCCGCACGGACTTTACAACAGCGCCAGACTCTGTTCTGCCTTTGTAAACTCGCAGATGCAGGCATGTTACGGGTCCTCAGGGAACCTTCTACGTGCGACAACTAACCTCTTCACCACCCCTCCACCAGATGAGCACCCGGTGCCATGGCAAGCCCCGGCCCCGGGTTACTACACCGGGGGCACGCTACAACGACAACTGGAGGAGGAGCGCAGGGGATCTTTCCCCAACTTCTACCACGGCTACGAAGGAGGAGCCCAGGGGATCTTTCCCCAACTTCTACCACAGCTACGGAGGAGGAGCGCAGGGGATCTTTCCCCCGATGAGGATTATGATCCCACCCGGGAATGCTTCCACCTCGATGGCCAGGTTGACTCCCAGGACGACATCAACGACGCCGCGGCCACGGATGAAAGAGGAGGGGGCAACGCTACACCGGCGTGAAACGCCGACCCCCCGAGTCCTGACAAAGCCGATCCACCGCAGGACGTTCAGATCGCGCAAGTCCGAGAGCTGCTCGGCAAGCTCGAGGAAGAGCGCCTATGACTTCAGCAGCTCGAGCACGCCCTCGAGCGAGATCGTGGGCGGCCACAGGGCGTAGGAGCTCGCGAGTGGGCCCGGGAAGTCCATCGGTAGATCGTCAACGAAGGGGCGAACGAGCGCCAAATCTACAACCGCGCTAGCCAGAATGTCGTGGCAGCCGCAATGCTGCTCCATGACATGCCAGTACCATCGACGCCCCAGGCGCAACGCATCAGGGATGAAATCCAGGGGCTTCTCCAAACCACGGCCGTACAACAAGCGGAGAGCTCGGCCTCGAGGCGCAGGGGAGCTGCCTCTGAGCAGCGGGACGTGCCCCCTCGACAAGATCGAGAGGTATCTGTCCACCAAGACAAGGCACCCCAAGGTGGAGTGGAGCAGCGACCTGTTCGAGATCGCATCCTCGACAATCGACACATCAACGACAACATACGACTCCAACACGGTGACGCTGAGGCTCGAGGTTACAGTGCTCATCGAGGTGGGCGCTACGACAGTGACAAGGATGGATGTCGATCTCCGGAACCACCAGGGCCACGAGTCTTCGGCAGGACCATCCGACAAACCGCCTTGCCTGTTCGTTTCTATCCACCCACCAGCCTGGTCAAGTACAACGGCGAAACCAAGCCGGAGCTCTGGCCTGCTGATTTCAGGCTGGCATGTCAACTAGGAGGAGCCAACGATGGCCATGTCATCATTCGGCAACTCCCGCTCTTCCTCTCCGACGCCGCTCGAAGATGGCTTGAGGAACTCCCCCCAGACTTGATCCATGGCTGGCCCGACCTGGTCAGGATCTTCGAGGGGAACTTCAAGGGCACCTATGTGCGGCCAGGAAACTCCTGGGATCTCCGTAGCTGCAAGCAGAAGCCACGGGAAACCCTCTGTGACTTCACCCAACGGTTCTCCAAGCAACGTACCGAGCTAACCCACATCTTCGACCATGACGTCATCACGACGTTTGTTGCCGGGACAACCTGCAAGGAGTTGTGCGGGAGCTGGGACAGAACACCCCCAAGACCGCCAACGAGCTCATGGACATCGTCGCCAACTACGCAGCCGGCGAGGAAGCCGTTGGCGCATTCTTCTATGCATCCCCAGACAAGGGGAAGGCCAAGGCGGACGGGCCCGGAGGCTCGAATAATGGGCCCAAGAGGAACAACAACAAGAAGAAGAAGAACCAACCGGGTCGACGCAACGTCGAGCCCGACGATCTTGTCGCTGCGACAGACAAGAAGAAGCCTCGAGGTCCCCCTCTCGAGGGGGGCGTCTTCGACAAGATGCTGAAAGAGCCCTGCCCCTATCACAAGGGACCGGCCAACCACAGCCTCGAGGACTGTCGCATGCTCAAGAAATACTTCGACTCTCTTGGCCTCAAGAAAGACGACAAGAAGGTGGATCCACAGGACGGGGGCGATGGCAAGAAAGGGGGCTTCCCCGAGATTCACGACTGCTACATGATCTACGGGGGACCCTCGAGTCGACTCAGTGCGCGTCAGCGCAAGAGGGAGCGTCAAGAGGTCTTATCCGTTCGAGCCCATGCTCCTCGATACCTCGACTGGTCCCACACGCCAATCACCTTCAACCAGAACGACCACCGCGAGCACGTCCCCAGTGCAGGGGTCTACCCACTCGTCGTCGACCCGATCATACTCAACACCCGCCTCACCAAGGTACTTATGGATGGGGGAAGCAGCCTCAACATCATCTACGCCGAGACCCTCGACCTCCTAGGGATCCCAAGGACCGTGCTCCTGCCCAGCACGGGGGGATTCCACAGGATCGTTCCAGGGAAGAAGGCACTCCCGATCGACCGCGTCAAGCTACCCGTCTGCTTCGGTACCCCCTCAAACTTCAGGAAGGAAGATCTGACCTTCGAGGTGGTCGTGTTCCATGGCATCTACCATGCCATCATCGGTCGACCGGGGTACGCCAAATTCATGGCGATCCCGAACTACACCTACCTAAAGCTAAAGATGCCAGGGCTCGAGGGAGTCATCACCGTCGACACCTCCTACGAGCACGCTTACGACTGTGATGTCGAGTGCGTGGAAAACGCCAAGGCGGTCGAGGAGTCAGCCATCCTCGCGACCCTCGACGACTTCTCCAAGGAGATCCCCGACCCCACGCGGCACGCCAGCAACTTCAAGCCTGCGGAGGACACCAAGACCATCCCGCTCGACCCCAACCACGCGGATGGCAAGGCGCTAACGATCATCGCTACCCTCGAGCCCAAATAGGAAGCCGTGCTCGTCGACTTTCTCCGCGCAAATGCTGATGTGTTTGCGTGGAGTCCCTCGGATATGCCGAGCATTCCGAGGGATGTCGCCGAGCACTCCTTGGACATCCGGGCCGGATCCAAACCGGTGAAGCAACGACTGCGACGCTTCGATGAGGAGAAGCACAAAATCGTTGGGGAGGAGGTCGACAAGCTTTTGAAGGCCGGATTCATCAAGGAGATACATCATCCCGAGTGGTTAGCAAACCCTATACTTGTTAAGAAAAAGAATGGGAAGGATAGAATGTGCGTAGACTATACTAGCTTGAATAAAGCATGTCCTAAGGTTCCTTTTCAATTACCACATATTGATCAAATAGTAGATTCCACTGCGGGATGTGAACCTCTCTGCTTTCTTGATGCGTATTCTGGCTATCACCAAATAAATATGAGGGAGTCCGATCAGCTCGCGGCTTCCTTCATTACCCCTTTTGGCATGTTTTGCTACATCACTATGCCCTTCGGTTTGCGAAATGCCGGGGCCACATATCAACGATGCATGCTCCATGTCTTTTGAAAACACATAGGGCCGACGTCGATGACATCGTGGTCAAATCCAAAACAGTCGGGAACCTGGTCGGGGACCTTGAAATCGTGTTTGGGTGCCTCAGGGCAAACCACATAAAGCTAAACCCAGAGAAGTGTGTCTTCGGGGTCCCTCGAGGCATGCTCATAGGGTACATAGTTTCCCAGCGCGGGATCGAGGCCAACCCTGAGAAGGTAACCGCAATCACTAGGATGGGCCCGATCAACGACCTTAAGGGCGTACAAAGGGTCACGGGTTGCCTCGCCGCCCTCAGCCGGTTCATCTCATGGCTCGGAGAGAAGGCACTACCCCTTTACCGCCTCCTAAAGAAAACAGAACACTTCACATGGACCGTCGAGGCCGAGGAGTCGCTCTCCAAACTCAAAGCCTTACTCACCTCGCCACCTATCTTGGTGCCCCAAGCCCAGCCGAGCCCCTCTTGCTCTATGTTGCAGTAACTACCCAGGTAGTCAGCGCTGCCATAGTAATCGAGAGGGCAGAAGAGGGACACACCCTGCTGGTGCAGAGGCCCGTCTACTTCATAAGGGAGGTGCTCTCAAAAACCAAAATGAGATACCCCCAATTCATAAGCTGTTGTATGCCATCGTCCTCACTCGGCGCAAGCTCCAACACTATCTCCTGGGCCACCCGGTTAATGTGGTCTCGTCTTTCCCTCTCGGGGAGATAATCCAGAACCAGGAGGCGTCTGGGAGAATCGCAAAGTGGTCGGTCGAGCTCATGGGGGAAACTCTCTCCTACGCCCCTCGGAAGGCCATCAAGTCTCAGGTATTTGCAGACTTCATTGCAGAATGGACCGATACTCAATTACCCCTGGCGCAAGTTCAGACCGAGCTCTGGACCATGTACTTCGATGAATCGTTGATGAAGACG
The DNA here is from genome assembly GCA_022036555.1 of Microstegium vimineum. NCBI lineage: Eukaryota > Viridiplantae > Streptophyta > Magnoliopsida > Poales > Poaceae > Microstegium > Microstegium vimineum. The sequence continues at coordinate 44,717,096 of CM039133.1, forward strand.
GGGGCAGGCGCCGGATTGCTTTTCATATCACCCTTAGAGGTCCACATGTGCTACGTCATCCGCCTCCACTTCCCCGCCTCCAACAACGTAGCCGAGTATGAGGCCCTCGTCAATGGTCTGCGCATCGCCATCGAGCTTGGGGTTCGACGCCTCGACGTTCGAGGGGACTCGCAACTTGTGATCGACCAGGTGATGTAGGCCTCGAGCTGCCACGACCCCAAGATGGAAGCCTACTGCAAGGAGGTCCGAAAGCTCGAGGACAAATTCTACGGCCTCGAGCTCAACCACGTTGCCCGCTGGTACAACGAAGCCGCTGACGAGCTAGCCAAAACCGCATCCACTCGAGGTACAGTCCCTCCCGACGTCTTCTCCAGGGACCTTCACAAGCCGTCTGTCGACCTAGGCTCGGGGGCTCCCTCCCTCGAGCAAGGGATCGCCCCTTCCTCCTCGACCGATCCTCCCTTGAATGGAGGAGAGGTCATGGAGATCGACGAGACAACCGCAACACCAACCCCCTCGACGGACTGGCGCACACCCTACCTCGAGTATCTGATACGGGGTGAGCTCCCAGAGGACCACACTGAAGCCCGATGCATAGCCCGATGCGCCAAAACCTACGTCTTGTATGGGGATGGCCGCGAGCTGTATCGACGCAGCCCTACCGGTGTACTTCAACGTTGCCTCACCCTAGAGGAGGGGAGGGCACTACTAAAGGACCTACACTCGGGGGCTTGCGGCCACCACGCGGTGCCAACAACGCTGGTAGGAAGCACCTTTCGACAAGGCTTCTACTGGCCGACAGCCGTCGCCGATGCTACCAAACTCGTTTGATCTTGCAAGGGATGCCAATTCTACGCCAGACAGACCCACCTACCCGCCCAAGCTCTTCAGATGATACCCATAACTTGGCCATTCGCAGTATGGGGGCTCGACATGGTCGCCCCCCTGAAGAAAACCAAAGGTGGCCACACCCACCTCCTCGTGGCAGTAGACAAGTTCTCAAAATGGATCGAGGCTCGACCCATCGCCAACATTCAATCTCGACAAGCTGTGTTATTCTTCACCGACATCGTCCACCGCTTCGGGGTCCCCAACGCCATCATCACCGACAACGGCACGCAGTTCACTGGCCAAAAGTTCTTGGACTTCTGTGACCACCACAACATCAAGTTGAACTGGTCTACAGTCGCCCACCCTCGAACTAACCGCCAGGTCGAGCGCGACAATGGTATGATTTTACAGGGCCTCAAGCCAAGGATCTTCGACCGGCTAAACAAACACGACAAGAGATGGGTCGATGAGGTGCCCTCTGTCCTATGGAGTCTCTGAACGACACCAGGTCGAGCCACGGGGTTCTCCCCGTTCTTCTTGGTCTATGGGTCCGAGGCCGTCCTCTCCACTGACCTCGAGTATGGCTCCCCTTGACTAAAGGCCTACAGCGACCAAGCCAACGCAGCAGCCCGAGAGGACTCCCTCGACCAGCTCGAGGAAGCCCGAGACGTGGCCCTCTTCAAATCGGCAAAGTAACAGCAGACGCTGCGGCGCTACCACGACAAGCACATACACAAAAGGGACCTCGAAGTCGGCGACCTCGTGTTGCGCCGTCGACAAAGCAACAAGGGGCGTCACAAGGTGACGCCACCTTGGGAAGGACCCTTCATTGTGGCAGAGGTGCTAAAGCCAGGGACTTACAAGCTGAAGAACGACAAGGGCGAGATCCTCACCAACGCATGGAACATCGAACATCTACGTCGCTTTTACCCCTAAGGCCTCGAGGCCTTGTACATTTTCTACATTATGTACATTTATTGCATTATGAATGAATAAAATGTTCTCGAAATACATTTCACATTCGTTCATAACTCTGAGGTAGCCTCGACTCTGCTCCGGCAAAGTCAAACCTCCCTCGGGGGCTGACAGGGGGGGTACCCCCTCCTAAGTCCTCTAAAAACCTGAACGTTTTTTCGAAACTCGGCCTTCTCTCTCCACCTTTGCCCCGAGTACGCTTCATGGCTAAGTAAAAAATGCCTCGAACTCCCTAAGGGTCGAGGGCCATCGAGCCAGGGACTCTCCTACGCCTCAGGGCTATGGTACCCCCACTCGCTCCCCCCCCTCCAGGGATACGAGCGTGCGTCGAATACTTAGTCCACAAGCAATGACTCAGGCAAAGAGAAATAGAGACAACTCGAGAAATAAATACACCCAGATGCATCTCGAATAAAATGCATTAAAGTTAAGAAGCCCAGGGGCTCGACATCATATTGTCACAAAAGCTAATCTATTACATGGACCTTCTTGTCCAGATTTGGCTTACAGGCCTCGACTACTCATCGCCATCGCCGTCCGGCGAGGGAAGCACCTCGGCCTCGAACAGCTTCGCCAACTCACCGCCGGGCACCTCTGCGGCGTCGATCAGCTCATGGCATCTCGCCATGTTCGCTCCATTGGTCAGCTCCGAGTCGATGACGAAGCTGCTGGCGACAACGTCGAGTTCGTAGTTGTAGCCCGAGCGGACAACCGCGAGCGCCCGCTTCACGCCTATGTGAAGGGAAGCATGGACCTGCTCCGTCACTTCATGGGTCGCGGCGAAGAGCCGACGCAAGAGGGAATCTCCACGCATGTCTCCCGCAACCGGCAGCTCCGGCTCAACACCCATGCCATCGCAGAAGGAGGAGATGGCGTCCCGAAGCCTCTCGTTCAGGCTCGTCTCCGCCCCGAGGAGGTTCTGAAGACTGGTCAGATCCTCGTGGGCTCGAGCCTTGTCCCCTTCGAGTTCTGCCAGAACAAATAGAGGACTCCGTCAAAACCAAAAAAGCAGGGGAAGGGTCAAAAATAGGCAAGTTTAATAATATCTCTAAAAACTCACCTTTGGCGTGTGCTTCCAGGGTGATGTAGTCCTGCTCAGCCCTTTGAAGTTGGTGGTGGACGTCGACGAGCTCTGCAGCTTGGTCGCTGTTTTTAGCTCGGAGGTCCTCGATGATCTTGCCAGTACCATCGAGGGCCCTCTTCTGGTTAGCCGCCACCTCCCCTAGAGCGGCAATCTGGGCTCGAGTCTTCTCCTCCGTGACACCCAGCGCGTCGCGGTCGCGGGAGACGACGTCGATATCCGACTCGAGCTGCCAGACCCGCTCTTCGAGGGAGGCGCGGTCGGTGCCCGCCTTCTCCAGGTTGGCCTCGAGCTGCCGGACCTGCTCCGTCGTTCGAGCCAATTCCCCCCTCAGCAAGGTGGCCTCCTCCTCAGCCTTACGCCGGGCCTCCTGGGCAGCATCCCGCTGCTGCCCGACCTCGGCAACCTCCTTGAAGGCGGCCTCGGCCCTCGACTATGCCCGGGAGGCCTCCTCCTGAGCGGCCTTGGCCCCCTCCTGCACGGTGGCCGCCTCGACCTTCGCCTGGGTTGCCTCGGCCTCCGCCTTCTCCAGTGAGGCGCGGAGGATGGGGAGCTGACTCCAGTGCTCCTACGCCTGGAGGATGAATTGGGACTTATCGTACGACCTCGCCCTCAACACCTGACAGGGATAAAAAGGAAGGTCATCAGAAAAGAACAGCAAAATGACCCAAGCGAGATCAGAGAGAAAACGAGGCTTACTTCCATCCCCTGGTAAAAATCCGCGGAAGCGACCTCCACCGACACGCGTACCACATGGGCAAGCCATGCCCGGAACTCCTCCAGGTGCTCCCACTCCCCGAGCTCGGCTTGATCATCGAGCTTGAAGAAGGTGCGCCCTGGGTCTTGGGGGTCGACCAGCTCGAGGGGCTCCTGCCCCCAGAACTTGCTGCGGCGGTCGATCCTCTCCTTGACCTCCCGCATGATGCCCTGGCGCATCTCGAGGTCACCCCCATGGAGCATCACCCGCTCCGCCAAAGTGGGGAAGGAGGTCGCCCCCTCGAGCCGGGCACTCCTGCCCTTAGAGTCATCTTGCAGGGCCGCCGCCGGCCCCTCCGGGTCATTGCCTCTAGGCGGAAGAGGTCCCCCCTGTGAGAATAACCCTGCGCGGTGAAGAAAACACACGTTAGCACCCAATGTCGTAGGCTCACTGCCGGTCACCTCCCTCCACGTCGACTAAGTTAGGGGGCGGAGCACCTCGAGCAGCGTTGCTTCCTTGCAGCGCCATGACAGCCCCCTCCGGCTCCGACCCGGGGATCGTCACCACCACCATCTCCGCCGCCGTCGCTGTCTCCGCCGCGGGCATCGCCTCAAGCTCCTCGGCCCGTCCTCCCTCCTCGGCAGGCTCGGGGAGCGGCGCCGAGGCCCCTTCGATAGGGGTCTCCACCGACGGCGGCACCTCCGGCGCAGTGACAATCGCTCCCTCCTCTTGCCGCGCCTTCTCCTCGCACTCGTACCGCTGACACGCCTCCCACAACGCGAGGTTCTCGGGCCACCGCTTCGGCGCCGGGTGCTCTAGCGTCTCTTCATCACCGGCAGAGGTCAAGTCGACCACCTCCATCTCCACGGCGGCTTGGGGATCAACCCCCTCAACCACGGCCGTCGTCGACACCGGCTCCACGCCTTCCGAGGCTGCTGGCGTGCCCCCCTCCGACGGGGTGGTGAGCACGGCCTCGACCGCCACTCCGGCGGACCCCGCTGATGCGACGGGTCGACCCGCCTCTTCCTCCGCTCGAGTTCGCTCTGCAGCGGCCTGCGCCTGCCCGTGCCCTATCGCCTCCCGCGCCTTGGCCGCCCACGCCGCACCTGGGGCGAGGGTCGAAGGGGACGAGGCGGCAGGACTGGCCCCGGCGGCCATCTTGGCCGCGGCCTCCGCCTTCAGCCTCTTGGCCGGGGTGGGGGTCGCGTCCTCCGACAAGCGCTTCGCCCTGAAAAAGGAACTCATACGCGACGGTAAGCACAAGTCACAACCAACCAAAAATACTTGGGATCGACAGGGAAGCAACTTACCCCCAGCAGAATCACGGGGGTCCGACCAGTGGACCTCGAGCCGCTCGGGGGCTTCTGCGAGACACGTCGGGAGCCACTTCTCCCACCAGCGCTGGCCGCGGCAGGGGTTGAGGCTGCTCCCGGCACCGTGTCCTTGGTAGGGGCCAACGGTGTCTTCGTCGCCCCCATCCTGGTCTCCTCCTGGGTCGACGGGCCTGATGCCCGTGCGGTCGACCGAGTAGGGGCTAGGGGCGTGCTCGACCGACCCCTCGACGGGGACCGCGACGAACGGCTACGCGTCTGCCGCGACACTTCACCTTGAAGAGCCACGGGGCGCTCGTCCCGCGACTCAATTCCGACAGTTGGGGTCGACCTCGACATCGACCACTCTCCTCCTCCAATAACGGCGACCGCCCCCTGATGCATGGGCACCGCCCTTTCTTCCTCGAGCCCTCGTTGCAGCTCGGCCTCCTCCTCCTGCTCCGACTCCTCTTCTTGCATAAGGACGATACCCGTCATGTCAAAAGTGAAGGGCCTAACTCGATACCGTCACGTCATGACATCATCTTTAACAACCTCGTCGCTGCTCGACCCCTCGTCCTCATCCTCCTCCGAGGGGGACTCCTCCTCGGAAAGGTTGGCCCGCCTCTGCCATGCCCGGCGCTGTTCACGCTCCTCCTTATCTCGGGCCTTTTTGCCCTTATCCTTCTTGGCCTTGTCCTTGTCGTTCTAGTCCTGCTCGGCCCAAAGGCGTCTCACCTGGGCCATGTGCCGCTCCTCCTTCACCGGTGGAAGCGACTCCCGGAAGACGACGTTCCCCTAAGGGAACGCTAGGAGGTTAGGACGCAGGCAAAGGAGACAAACAAGACAGACAAGAGGGCATTGATAGAGAAAGAGGTGTCGTACCAACTAGACGTGCCCCTGGTCTGGCATCATGGGGACGCTGGCGACGTTCTCCACCTCGAACGCGCCGGCGAAGGAGGCGCGTACTCGGCGGACCACCCTCTCGAGGGGCAGCTCGTCCTCCACGAGGCGACACCCCGTGAGATCCACCCCGGGCGCATCTTGTCGAGGCGTCGTGGGCGAGCCATCAGCGGCACGACTCGCCGCTGGTGGAAGGCCGACGCGACGATCGCCGCCGTAAGTCCTGCCTTCTTTACACGGGAGATCGCGCCAAGCAGGTGGTCGAGACGCTTCTGCTTCTTTTGCTCGACGCCGTACCTCCAGTGGTCGGGCCTCGAGTCGATCGTCCTCCCGGTGTAGGCGGGGAACAGACCGTCGTCGTTCCTCAGGTAGAACCACCCGGAGTGCCATCCTGAGTGGCTCGACGTGAGCTTCGCCGGGATCCAGCAGTCCGCCCTCTTGAGGGAGATGCTGCAGCACCCTGCCCTGACCAACCTGCGGCTACCGCTCCCGGCCGAGGCGTGGAACAGGCGCGCCTCGAACAGGTGGATCCACAACCCCCAATTCGGCTCCATCCCCAGGTACCCTTCGCACACGGCGGTAAAGACCGCTGTGTGACAAATGCCGTTGGGGGAGAGGTGTTGGAGCTCCACGTTGTAGTGGTGGAGGATCCCGCACAGAAGACGGTTGGGGGGGGGGATCCCAGCCCCGCCCGGTGGAAAGCTTCGAAGCTGACCACATAGCCCTCCGGCGGGTTAGGCTCAGCGTCCTCCCTCGGCGGCACTATCCACTCCGGCTGGTCCGCGGAGGTGATAGGCCGGAGAAGGCCGCTCTCCACCAAATCCCCCAAACGCCCCACGGTCGCCGACGATGGAAGCCAGGCGTCAGGTCCGCGCAAGCTGTAGCTAGCCATGGGAGTAGGGAAACAGATGCACTCGGATGCGGGGGTGGAAGGTACATTGCCAATTTCTCCTCTCCCTACTCTCGCACACGCAGAGATCCGACTCGGTGGGCGACGAAGGCAATGGCGAGAAGAAGGAGGCGGTAAAGGCAATGGAAAGCGTGAGGGAGCCGACTCCCCACCCTCAGTATTTATAACCGGAAGCCCAATGGGCAGATCCAACGAAAAGGCAGGTAAATCTCCGCATTTAATGCACCCACCTACCGCCCCCTCGTTTTCCATAAAATAAGGCGCACCCATCGTGTCATCGGGCTCCGCGCCACACTCCACGCCGCACCCTACGCCCGCTACGGCTGCAGTTGAACGGACATCTCCTAAAAAGGCATGCCTACGGTGGACAACATGCAACAGTGGGCGTTAGCTTCAGAGGTAAGTAACGGACGTCGACCCGTCCGTCAAAATCTCGAGGGAGCGAAGGCTGGCCCTCGAACAGGGTTCGACAGCCACCCTCGAGTACCTGAGGTCAGGAAGGACCTAGGGTTATGGACTCCGGTCCACCCCAAATCTCGATGGGGCGAAGGCTGGCCCCACGAACAGGGTTCGACAGCCGCCCTCAAGTACTCGAGTCAGGGATGACCCAGGGGGGGCGGCACAAGCCCCTAGCTCGAGAACGAACTCTCGAGGCCCCCCGGGACATATCCAAGGCATAACCAGGGAATACCCAAGGATCCCTACGACGGGAGGCATCGAGCCACCAACTCCCATCGAACGGAGTTGGCACCTAGGTAACCCACACGGTCTTGCTTAATGAGAACGCCTCAGGGCTTCTATCGACCCCTATCGAATGGGGCACGAGTTCTCACTTGGATTTCTACCCGTTACGGATTTCTACCCGTTACCAGCTCACAGAGGACTTCGAGGCTCGTCCTAACGAGGATAGCACGATGCTCTTCGCCCCACAATCCGAGTGCAAGGATCCGTGGGAAGGACGCTAGGAGGTAGTGAAAGCCCAGCCACACGAGGCTCGAGGGCTAGACTATGCACGGCACCCCTCGACGAAAGAGGGTCGAAAACACTCGTAGCCTGGCAGACATAGTTGACCCCTCGATAGGGAACTATGACTCCAGTTTAACACTCGAGGGAGCGAAGGCTGGCCCTCAAAAGGGTTTCGACAGCCGCCCTCGAGCTCCCCCTTCCCAAGGAAGTGAAACGCTCGTAGCCTGGCGAACATAATCAACCACTCGATAGGGCGCTATGACTCTAGGTAATCCTAACTCCCCTCGATAGAACACACATCAAAGCTCCCAGAGGAGTGCCTTGGGAGCTAACCCGCGGGGTGCGCTTGCGCGCACCCCACGGAGAATCAAACCTTTTACTAACCCTGCAGATCATCGGCAAAAGCCCCTATACGGATTCTTCTTATCCGCATAGAGGCTCGGGGGCTACTGTCGGGTACAAAGGTAAGGGGTACCCTAAACGTGTGATAATCTAAAGCTCAACATAGCAACCATTTTTAAGGCAGGATCCGATCAGCCGTTCAAGTCAATGGAGAAAGTCCCATCACGCAAAGGCCTCCCTCACCGGCAACAGTGACCAGTCATGGGCCGGCCCATTACTGGAAAAACAGTAGGAGGGATCCCCCTCCGCCTCTACCCCGACTGACAGACAAGGGTCGAACGAACGACCCCCCCCCCCCCGCCTCTACCTCGACTGACGGACAAGGATCGAACGAACGACCCCCGTCTCTACCTCGACTGACGGACAGGGGTCGAACGAACGACCCCTCCACCTTGCCTTAACCCCTCAAATAACGGAAGAGGGGTCGATCGAATCCCCCTCGACCTCAACCCCTCGACCCCGATTGACGGACATGGGTCGAACGAACAACCCCTCCACCTCGACCCCTCGAATGACGGACAGGGCGTCGAACGAACGACCCGCGAGAAGGACGCTCGATCAGCTCACCTGCTCCCGATATGGGGTAAAGGGGATCCAATGCGCCTACCTGCTCCTGCCTAACGCCATGGGCGCCCACTGCCACGGTCAATTCTATCAACTCGTCGCCCATGCCCCGACTCTCCGTTGATCGTACAACCACTATGGCCACGCTCTCGAATCTTGACTGGGACAGCCCTCGACCGAGTTTTCAGGGACACGTCAGGGTCGTGCAGGCCTCGATACCCCTTGATCCAGGGGCTCGACCCCCGTCTCCAACCACTACAGTATGGGGCCCGTCCGCTTCGTCCCGCTTCAACTGTGGAGCTTGTACCCATCTACAAGAGGCCAACCGTACTGCGCCATGACGTTCGGCAATGTCCAGTCTGCTATCACCATGACCTGAGCACCGGAAGGACAGGAAGGCCACGCTGCTACAGCGATCGACGTCCCATCGCAAGCATGGCGCCGCGGACACACCTCCCATGCCGCTACAATCTAGGACCCCTGTACTCCCGTGCCTCCCCTTGGTCTATAAAAGGGGACGCTGGGATAGTGGAAGGAAGAGGACACAGAGAGGACACCGACAATTATCATAAAAGATGTGCTCAAAGGTTTGATTATTGGAGAGAAGTATTAGTTATGGTTCAATCTAGATTACTTGCCCCAAGCTATTTAACTTGGTTTAAACCATGGACAAGCTTGTTCATACATCCTAGAATGGTTATCATGCCCATGTTGAGTTAAACATTTGAAGTTCATGATCTAGATCAAACTCTAGGATTGCAAGCCCACAAATATGTCATATGCTACCACTAGATCATATAAAGCATAGAAGCAATAGTGGTACCATATAAGTATCAAATCATTTGATTTTCATGAATGATCCTAATGAAGTGATATCTAGATGCACTAACAAGTCCTAATAAGGATGAATGACATGTCAACCAATTTGTACCTTGCAAAGCTTGAAGGAGAGGCATGTCATATATATAGGGTGCATCAACACATTTTTGAGAAGTCAAGAATATTCAACTCATTCCTTAGCTTGCAAAACCTCTTCTCATCTAGTGGCTTGGTGAATATGTCGGCAAGTTGATCATCAGTGCCAACACTTGTAATCTTGATATCACCCTTGAGTTGAAGGTCTCTTATGAAGTGATGTATCACATCAATGTGCTTGGTTCTTGAATGTTGTACCGGAATGTTGGTGAGCTTCACCGCACTTTCATTGTCACATAGCAATGACACTTGCTTGAAGTTGATCCCATAGTCATTCAAAGTTGCTTTCATCCAAAGCAATTGAGCACAACAACTACCCGCACTTATGTATTCGGCTTCGGCGGTAGAGAGTGCAACACTATTTTGCTTCTTTGATGACCAAGATACAAGTGACATGCCTAGAAATTGACATGTGCCCGATGTGCTCTTTCTATCAATCTTGCATCCCGCATAGTCGGAGTCTGAATATCCAAGTAACTCAAAGTTTGACCCCTTGGGATACCACAATCCAATATCTTGTGTATGCTTCAAGTACCTCAATATTCTCTTTGTAGCCTTCAAGTGACTTTCTCTTGGAGAGGCTTGGAATCTTGCACACATGCACACACAAAACATCACATCCGACCTTGAAGCGGTCACATAGAGTAGGCTTCCAATCATAGACCGATACAACTTTTGATCCACCATGTTGCCACTAGCATCACTATCCAAGTGTCCATTAGTTCCCATTGGAGAGCTAATGCCTTTAGACTCTTCTAAGCCAAATTTCTTCATCATATCCTTGATGTACTTGCCTTGACTTACAAAGGTGTTATTCTTCAATTGCTTGATTTGAAGACCAAGGAAGTAGCTAAGTTCACCAATCATTGACATTTCAAACTCATTTGCCATCATCTTGCCAAATTCTTCACAAAATTTTTGATTGGTTGAACCGAATATGATGTCATCCACATATATTTGGAGCACAAATAGATCTTTGCCAAGCTACTTGGGAGCCATTGGTTTCATCAAATTCAACATCATGAACCTCCTCAAGTATACCACTAGCCGAATTCCACACTCTATAGGCTTTGCTTGTGATTGAGTAACCAAGTAAGAACCCTTCATCACACTTCTTGTCAAACTTCCCAAGTCTTGTGCCTTTCTTCAAGATATAGCATTTGCAACCAAAGACTCTAAAGTATGCAACGTTGGGCTTTCTTCCATTCAAAAGCTCATATGGTGTCTTCTCCATCAATGGGTGACAATACAACCGGTTGCTAGAGTAGCAAGCTATGTTGATAGCTTCAGCCCAAAAGGAGTGACTCACATTGTACTTACTAAGCATAGATCTTGCCATATCAATCAATGTTCTATTCTTCCTCTCAACAAGGCCATTTAATTGAGGAGTGTACTTGGCCAAAAATTGATGCTTGATTCCAAGCTCATCACATAGCTCTTCAACTCTTGTATTCTTGAATTCACTTCCATTGTCACTTCTCACTTTCTTGATGGTTGTTTCAAACTCATTGTGACATCTCTTGAATGTAGCAAATGTTTCACTCTTGTCATTGAGAAATAATACCCAAGTATATCTTGTAAGATCATCCACTATGACAAAACCATACTTGTTGCCTCCAATACTAGTGTATGTTGTTGGTCCAAATAGATCCATGTGCAACAACTCAAATGCTCTACTAGTGCTCATCATGCCTTTCTTTGGATGGGTGTTACCAACTTGTTTGCCGGCTTGACAAGAGCTACAAAGTTTGTCCTTTTCAAATACAACATATTTCAAGCCTCTTACTAAGTCATGTTTGATCAATCTATTCAATTGTTTCATCCCAACATGACCAAACCTTCTATTCCATAACCAACCCATACTTTATTTAGTGAGAAAGAACATTGACAATTAAGCTTCACTAGCATTGAAATCAACTAGGTAGAGGTTCTCATATCTAAAGCCTCTGAAGATCAAGTTTGAACCATCTTCACTAATGATTCTCTACATCATTTATTCCAAATATGCATTTGAATCCTAGATCACACAATTGAGCTACCGATAGCAAATTGAAGTTCAAGCTCTCAACTAGCAAGACATTGGATATGCTCAAGTCATTGGATATTGCAATCTTACCAAGACCCTTGACTTTGCCTTTGCCATTATCCCCAAATGTGATACTATCAATGCCATCATTGGAGTTGGATTTGATTGATTTGAACATTCTAGAATCCCCGATCATGTGTTGAGTGCACCCACTATCAAGCACCCAATGCCTTCCTCCGGCTTTGTAATTTACCTACAAAACAAATTAGTTTCTCTTAGGTACCCATACTTGTTTGGGTCCTCCAAAGTTAGTGACCAAGGATTTTGGCACCCAAATAACCTTCTTCTTTGGGCCAACACAAGGTAGATGTGCAAGTGGAGGTGCTACATTGTGTCTCGGTTGGTGCAACAATGATAGGAGTGAAAAATGATTCATCTAGAATATCACAAGTTACTCCAATGCTACATGATGAGACAACCTTATCCTTGTTTTGATCAAGGAGAGAGGAGTGAGCCTTTTCAAGCTTGTGGTGAGTCCTCTCAAGCTTCTCATGGGCTTCCATTAGCCTCTCATGAGAGCTATTGAGCTCATCAAAGGATTGTTCAAGAGCCTTGAGCTTCTTGTTCAATTCTTTGCACTCCTTCCTCTTTGTTTCAAATCAACTATAAGTTTGCTTCATAATATCAACAAGTTCCTCCTTGGAGTACTCCTCATCATCATCATCACTACTATCATCATCACTATCACTATCATCATGAGATTGTACCTTTGTTGGCTTAGCCATCAAGCATGATGGAGTGTCGAAGATGGATGGCTTATTGTTGATAGCAATGCTTGCTAATGCCTTCTTCTTGGTCTTCTTCCTTTCATCATCACTAGACTCATCATCGGAAGAATCACTCTCATCCCAAGTCACGATGTATGATTCACCCTTCTGAAAGCCCATGTTTGGTTTTGAGTAATTGATGAAACCTATGGACTAATCCTTGAACTAAGTGTATGATCAAGATAGGGTGGTTCACCTTGATACATGGAGCTAGATGAAAGATCATGATGAATCAAGTGCTCCATGACTAAGGAAAAGAAGAAAGAGAAAAACAAAATGGACCCAAGGCAAAGGTATATCCATAGGGCCTTTTTTGGTTTAGTGATCAAGACACTATAGAGAGTGTGATCACCTTTAGGATTGATAGTCGTACTATTAAGAAGGGAAAACTCGTGTCGATTGCAGTTATCATGTGCCACTAGGTTTGCATTGCATATCCATATAAAACAAACCTAAGTGACACTAACATGAACTAAAATCCATGAACTATATTGTTAAAGGCTAACACATGGCTTAAGTGGTTGGAACACTTGGTGTTAGCACATGGAAGCTTGGAGAAGAAGAAGCGAGTCATTTGGACAAAGCAAAGTGATCCGGACGCAAGGTCTGGACACAAGGGAAGCTTGGTCTGGACTAAGGAAAATGCGATAGGAGGCAAACCCTAAGGCTTGGCCTCGGCGCATAGGAGGACCGAACGCAGATCAGCGTCCGGACGCTGACTCCGGTCATGTGTCCGGAGCTCGGCGCTCTCTGGACTCCTCTGATCAGAGGATCCAGACGCAAAGCATGGACCGGACCCTGGAAACCGGACGCACGACCGGAGCCAAGGGGCTCTCTGGATCGGCTCGGTGTAGAGTCCGAACGCGAGGTAATGATCCGAACTCCTGCACTATTGCGTGCATCCGGAGGCGACGTGGCACACGCAGACGAAGGCGCCAACGGCAGAATTCAAACGGCAGGGTGTCCGGATGCGCACGCAATGGTCCGGACCCCCCATTCAATCTACGTTCGGAGTCACGCAGAAAGCTGTGAAGATGGAGGCAAACGGCTAGCTAGGTGGAGATAGCTATATAAGTGTTTGGCCGGCCTCCTAGGGCTCTCTCTTGCACCTTCTATTCATTTGAGACATTTGTGCTTGCTTGAGATAGCCCCCAACTCACTCTCTTCACTCTTGTTGCATACTTGTGAGAGTTTGAGTGAACCAAGTGCATTGATCATTGCATTGCATCTTAGTGGCACTTGGTCATCGTCGTCGCCGCGGGAATTCTTGTTATTCTTGGTGTTTGCCAACACCTAGACGGCTTGGTGATTGAGGAGAAGCTTCAGCGCAATTGGTGATTGTTTGCGGCCGACTTCAGTGATTGTGAGAGGGCTTGTACCCACCTCGGCGGAGCGCCAAAGGGTAACTCTAGTGGATTGCTCGTGTCATTGAGTTACTCTTATTTGGGTGGATTCTTGTGGCGCCCGAGTTAGTGGGCTAGGTTTGTGAAACACCTATTAGCCACCGAATCACCACTTGAGTAGTTGACACAAAGGGGACTAGCTTGGTGGCAACCAAGTGAACCTCGGAGAAAAATCAATTGTCAACTTGTCTCCCGGCTACTCATTGGTATTTGTCACACCCCAAAATTTTATATTTTGGGTTGTGCTTAGAAAACACTAAATAAGATAAATGATTTTAATGTTGATATAAAATTTTCCAAAATTAGTTTTAGTTTGCACAAATTTAGTATAGGAAAAGTGAATTTATAAAATTTTCTAAATTAATTTGATAGGCTTTCATTGTTATGGTGTTTTTTTGTTGCTTGTCTTGGTGCATGTGAGTATGTAAAGTTTTTTAAATCGCGATTAGTAAATCGTTTATCGGTCTCTAGCTCCTCTCTGCCTTCTTTATAATCAAACTCCTACTCTCATGATCTTAATCGTTTCAATTCAAGGTTCTCAATATTGTTTTTTCTTCAGCTCTAAATCATCCCTTGAGTTCACCAATCATCAACATATCTCTAAAACCTTCCCATGAATTTTTCTGGCTTTTTTCGGAATCCTTTCCCATTTTTTCGGTGAGCTTAATCTAATTTTTAGATGCTTCAACATATATTTTCATGAGCTCCAAATACTTTATTTGGGTTCATTATGTTCAAAGGTGTCTCCGAAAATTTTCTCTGAATTTTCGAAGCCATCGGAGTATTTTTCGTGGCTTAAATATTAATTCTAGACTTTTCTGGAATTATTTTACTGATGAAAATAATTTATTCCAAAATTAAATAATAAATATCTCAATTCTCCACCAGCCCTCAAAGCCCATGTGCAATAATGCTTATAGATCACAAAAGCCCAAGCATTTATTTACTAATGAGCTTTGATGGTTAATTTGGCCCGTTAGTAAATGTGGAGGTGCACCATCAATTAGTACCATATTGCTAGTTGATGTTGAGGTGGAGAGTCTTCCTCCCTATAAATATGTACCCATCCCTTGGCCAAAGCACATCACATCTGCTGCAAGAGGAGCCCCTAGTTTGGGAAATCTCTCATGTAGTAAATTATATTTAGTTTTCTCTCTTCTTGTCATATCGCGAACTCCGGCTAGCTTTTCCGATGAACTTCGACGTCCTTCGCTAATTCCGACCACCATGAGATTCGTCTCGTTTTTCTCTTCATCATGTTGTCTTCCTTTAATCGAATCCATCGACGTTTATAGTTTCCCGTTCTTTTTCGTTTCTCCTGTCTGACTTTCCGGTGACAAGCTTCCATGGCCGATCCTCTCGGTTCGTCGTCTCCGGCCACTAGTGTCCCCCTCGGTCCCAGCCGTGCACGTGCATCAGGCCTCTCTTCCCCGCCGCCACGGGACCCGTGCCCTGCACCCATCTGCACCTCACGTGTTGCACCCTACAGTTCACGAGAGAAGCCAGGCAGCAGCCCGAGAGAAGCCAGGCAGTAGCCTCGGCGGTGTTTCTTGCCTGCTCGGAGGATCCCCTGTGCAGGCCGTCCTCTGCCCCACGGGTGGGCCCCACTACGCTGGTCGGCTGGCCAAGGCTGAGGCCCTTACCTCTTCTTCACCCCAGCAGCACGTCTCCCCAATGGATGCTGCTGTGTACGTGCAAGAAGAAACAAGATGAACCGAGGTGCAAGACAACTTGATTACAAGTTTGTCATTCAATCTTTTAATCCTCGCCGTTTTTTTGTTTTAGCCCAGTTTTAATCCGTACAAGTTGTGTTAGAACCATGTCGTTGTGCTATTTGTAGTAGTGTTTATGGTTTTCATGTAACTTAATTATAAATGTCGTTAATCTAAATATTAATTTAATTAATGTTTAATCAGTAGCTTTTAAATTAATTAAAAGCATGTTAGGTTTAATTCCTTTTTGCACTATTTAAATTGCATTTAATTTATGTTGTCATGATCTATATGTTAGTTGTAATGTTTATCATGTCACGTAACTTTATATATATAGTTAAATATCAAATTATTAATATACTTGCAACTAGTTTAATGATTAATATCAGTATATGTTTTATACTAAGATCTTTTTTTATAGAAATATTAATATGAGTAATTGCTAATCTTAATATGCTTTTAAAATATAAGTTGACATGCACCATATACTTATATGCTCTCACATGTCTAATTTGCTTTGCAACGATAAAGCTTAACTTGTTTAATAGATTATATGATCATGTTTATAAATAAATTCAATTAGTTTAATTTGGCTTTCATAATAAATTGTGATTATGTCCAAACTGAATTAATACTTCTCATATAGTTTTCTTATTTAATATCAACCAAGCTTGTAGTTATTTCTTAAATATAATAAAACTTACAATAGTTGTTTCTTTTAACGATAGTTTCGTAATCGGCGTTTCTTGTGTTCTCTCGACCGTTGTACCGATCTACCTTTTGTATGTTGCTTTACCTTGTTGGTGTATTGTTCTTAGTTGTTTCTATTTGTTGTTGGTATGTTGTCTATGTGTGGTGTTTGCTATGAGTAGAACGAGAACCGCTTGTGAGCGTTGAAGAGGGAAAGGTGATGACCCAAAGTTGATGGTGTTAGAGTTGAGCAAGTGTTTAAGGAAAGTATAACATGGGATCTTCCTTGTTGTCCTATTCACCTTAATCACCATTTATCATATGCATGTGTCTACCTTGTTACCTGTAAGGATTTCCTAGATATTTGTTATCTTGTGCCTTGTCACCGTGGGAAGATTGCATTGGGTAGATTAAAGCTAGTGCTCATAAAGAATAACCATGATCTTGTAACTTGACTAATGATATATGCAATAACAATAAAAGATGACTGTTTAGCAACGTGGACTATAGGTGGAACAACAGGCACCTCAACTTGTGTTCTTACTCATAGGGATATTTCTATAAGTAGATTACCCCAGGACTTACAGTGCAACCACAAGCTATATGACTCTGGCTTGACTCAGTATTAGAATTCTACTGGTTTGTGGCAACTTATCCGAAAGGGTGCAAGAGGGGCTCACCTTAGTGCCCTCGTAAGAGGGGTAACACTAACCATGGAGGAAACATATAGAGGGTTGTTACCTACCAGTGGAACCTGTGAACGGTCTTGTAGTGTACCCTGCTCCACTTTCTTGGTAGAGGTGATGGTATATGGGGATCATGACTTGTGGGTAAAGATGTACGACCTCTACAGAGTGTAAAACTATTATAATAGCCGTGCTCACGGTCAAGAGTGGCTTGGGCTCCTTACTGTGTGATGTCCTTATGTCATAGCTCATCAGTTGTTATCTGCTATTAATTATTGTTACTTGTTCATATAAGCATTATATCTTGTTCACTTGATCATGTGGTTATTTTGGGGCTTATGTTGAACTTGATGCTACTCAATTGCTAAAACTATGACTTATTAAAAGTTGATGTAGTTAAACCCGTGTCTATCCACTTGAGCCTCATAAACCCCATGTTATCTTGTTGAGTACGACATGTACTTACGCTTGCTTTACTTTTCAATATTTTGGATAAAAATCTCAGATGGGTAACAGAAGATGGATCTAGTGAGTTCTCTAAGAAGTTCTAGGCGTATGCAACCCCCAGTCAACTGTCCCTGTGAAGCTGGAGCTTGAAGAAAGTTTAGTGTTATTCCGCCATACTTTGATGTAAGTGTTAATGTATCTATGTTTTCGCTATATAACATTGATTTTGATATTCTCCTTTTCTGTTGTTGTATGTGTGGACTTCCTGGGCACACATATGATGATCCTGGTTTTGTTCCTAAAACCGGGTGTGACAGTATTCTTGTGATTGGTTCTCTACATTGACATCCATACATCACAAGGCATCGGTATAAACAATCACCTCCTCTCTTGTTCTTATTTTCACTCATATCTTGTCTAGTTAGATTGTTAGTTAGCTTCTTTAGTAGTTGTTCTTGCTAGCTTGTGCCAAGTGCTTTAGTTTCTTGCTATTGTTTGATAAGCACTTAGCTAACTAGAATTGCATTGGATAGGTGGCTTTGCACCCCAAGTAGAGCTAGAGCAAAAATCTTCGCTTAAGTGTTATCTAACCTTTTGCTCTAGTGATTTGTAGAATTTTTATTAGGCTATTCACCCCCCCTCTAGCCATCAAGGACCTCTTAAGTGGTATCGGAGCCGTGGTCACCGCTATTATCAAGGCTTAACAAACTTCAGTGTTAATGATGGCTCAAATATCATTCAACCATGTGGGAAGCAAACCACCAATGTTTGATGGAACATCATTTGATTATGGGAAGAGGAAGATGAAGATTCATCTAGGCTCAATACATGAGAAGGTGTGGAGTGTGACCGAACATGACTTTGTCATTCTTGATGAAGCCGCTCCCACACCAAAAGAGCAAGAGAACCGACAATGCAACACAATGGCTCTCAATGTGATCTACAATGGCATTGACTCAAAAGTGTTTGAGCAAATCAAAGATCTTGAGAAGGCAAGTGAAGTGTGGAAGAGACTAGAAGATACTTATGAAGGCACTTCAACGGTAAAGAATGCCAAGTTATACATGCTCAAGGACAAGCTATCTCACTTCAAGATGAAGGATGATGAGTCCATCCCGGAGATATTCCATAGGCTCCAAGTGATCATCAATGATCTCAAGAGCTTGGGTGAGAAGGTCAAGGATGAAGACTTCTCAAACCGGTTTCTTGGTTGTTTGCCCAAGAAATACAAAACCTTGAGACAAATAATTAGGAGAGACGGTTTGGACAAGATCACTCCCAATGAAGTACTTGGTGAGATTATGACCGAAGAGCAATACAATGAGGAAAGTGAAGAAGAAGAGGTCAAGGAAGAAAAGAAAGAAAAGAAGAGCTTAGCATTCAAGGCTTCTTCATCCAAGAGCAAGGGAAAAGCAAAGAAGCAAGAGTCAAGTGATGATGAAGAAGCTAGTGATGAAGAAGAAGCTAGTGATGATAATGATGAGATGATGGCCCTCTTTATGCGCAAGTTTGGCAAATTCATGAAGAAGAAGGGCTATGGTGCTAGGAAGAGAAGAGATAACTTCAAGAGCAAAGAATATGAGAAGAGATGCTACAAGTGCAAGCAAACCGGTCACATGATTGCGGATTGTCCCAATCATAGTGATGATGATGAGAAGAAAAGCAAGCATTACAAGAAGGAGAATAAGCTATCCTTCACCAAGAAGAAGGGTGAATCTTATGTGGTGACTTGGGATGATAGTGATTCTTCCGATGATGACTCTAGTGATGATGAGAGGAAGAAGGCCAAGAAGAAGGCTTTGGCAAGCATTGCTATCAACAAGCCATCCATCTTCGACACTCCATCATGCTTCATGGCTAAGCCAACTAAGGTACAATCTCATGATGATAGTGATAGTGATGATGATAGTAGTGATGATGAAGAGGAATACTCCAAGGAGTAACTAGTTGAAATGATGAAGCAAACTTATGAGTGCTTTGAGAAAAATAGAAAGGAGTGCAAAGAATTGAACAAGAAGCTTAATGCTCTTGAACAATCCTTTGATGAGCTAAATGGCTCTCATGAGAGGCTAATGGAAGCCCATGAGAAGCTTGAGAGGACTCACTATAAGCTTGAAAAGGCTCATTCCTCTCTCCTTGATCAAAGCAAGGATAAGTTTGTTGCATCATGCAATATTGGAGTAACTTGTGATATTCTAGATGAATCATTTTTCACTCCCATCATTGTTGCACCAACCGAGACATAATGTAGCACCTCCACTTGCACATCTACTAGTGATAGCTCAAAGGATGATGCTACACTAGTGATTGAAAACGAAAAATTGAAGAATGATGTTAATGAACTCACTTATGCTTTGGGTAAGGCATATGGTGGAGATGCCCGCTTGCTAAAGTGCTTGGGTAGCCAAAGATTTTCCCACTACAAAGAGGGATTGGGCTATACCCCCAAGAAGGGCAAGTCAGCCTTTGTAACTCCTAAGCCTAGCTTTGTGAGGAGCAATGACCGGTATTGCACAAAATGCAAGCAAGTGGGGAATGTTGACCAATATTGCAAACTTAACATAAGCCAAACCAAGTTTGCTAAAGCTACCTCTATGCACTTTGATTCATGTTATATGCTTACCAAAAGTTCTAAAGGTATCATGGCTAAGTATGTTGGCACATCCATAGTTGGCCCAAAGAAGAAGGCTATTTGGGTGCCAAAATCCTTGGTCACTAACTTTGGAGGACCCAAACAAGTATGGGTACCTAAAAGAAACTAACTTGTTTTGTAGGTCAATTACAAAGCCGGAGGAAGGCATTTAGTGCTTGATAGTGGGTGCACTCAACACATGACCGGGGATTCTACAATGTTCAAATCAATCAACTCCAACACCAATGATGGCATTGATAGTATTACATTTGGTGATAATGGCAAGGGCAAGGTCAAGGGTCTTGGTAAGATTGCAATATCCAATGACTTGAGCATATCCAATGTCTTGCTAGTTGAGAGTTTGAACTTCAATTTGCTATCGGTAGCTCAATTGTGTGATCTTGTATTCAAATGCATATTTGGAATAGATGATGTAGAGATCATTAGTGTAGATGGTTCAAACTTGATCTTCAAAGGCTTTAGATATGAGAACCTCTATCTAGTAGATTTCAATGCTAGTGAAGCTCAATTGTCAACTTGCTTGCTCACTAAATCAAGTATGGGTTAGTTATGGCATAGAAGACTTGGTCATATTGGGATGAAGCAATTGAATAGATTGATCAAACATGACTTAGTAAAAGGCTTGAAAGATGTTGTATTTGAGAAGGACAAACTTTGTAGCTCTTGTCAAGCCGGCAAACAAGTTGGTAACACCCATCCAAAGAAAGGCATGATGAGAACTAGTAGAGCATTTGAGTTGTTGCACATGGATCTATTTGGACCAACAACCTACACTAGTATTGGAGGCAACAAGTATGGCTTTGTCATAGTGAATCATATTACAAGGTACACTTAGGTATTCTTTCTCAATGACAAGAGTGAAACATTTGCCACACTCAAAACTTTTGTCAAGAGATGTCACAATGAGTTTGAAACTACCATCAAGAAAGTGAGAAGTGACAATGGAAGTGAATTCAAGAATACAAGAGTTGAAGAGCTATGTGATGAGCTTGGGATCAAGCATCAATTTTCGGCCAAGTATACTCCTCAGTCAAATGGCCTTGTTGAGAGGAAGAATAGAACATTGATTGATATGGCAAGATCTATGTTTAGTGAGTACAATGTAAGTCACTCCTTTTGGGCCGAAGCTATCAACACCGCTTGCTACTCTAACAACCGGTTGTATTGTCACCCATTGATGGAGAAGACACCATATGAGCTTTTGAATGGAAGAAAGCCCAACATTGCATATTTTAGAGTCTTTGGGTGCAAATGCTACATCTTGAAGAAAGGCACAAGACTTGGGAAGTTTGACAAGAAATGTGATGAAGGGTTCTTACTTGGTTACTCAACCACAAGGAAAGCCTATAGAGTGTGGAATTCGGCTAGTGGTATACTTGAGGAGGTTCATGATGTTGAATTTGATGAAACCAATGGCTCCCAAGTTGAAAATGAGAACCGGAGTGTGGAATTTGATGAGACCTAGATGATGAAACCAATGGCTCTCAATTGGCAAATGCTATGAAGAGCATGGATATAGGTGATATTAGGCCAAGACAAGTGATTGACATTGAAGATGATAAAGATCAAGTGTTCAACTCACCTCAAATGCAAGCTAGTAGCTCTCAAGTATAAGATCAACAAGTTGCTAGTTCATCTCAACCAAGATCAAGCAATCAAGTCCCCATCCTCCAACCGACCAACATTGCAAGAGATCACCCCATTGATCAAATAGTTGGTGACATTACAAGTGGTGTTCAAACAAGATCAAGATTGACATCCTTTTGTGAGAACTACTCCTTTGTATCATCCATAGAGCCAACAAAGATTGATGAAGCACTACAAGATGTTGATTGGGTCAATGCTATGCATGAAGAGCTCAACAATTTCACTAGGAACCAAGTTTGGGAACTAGTTGAAAGACCCAAGAACTACAATGTGATTGGCACAAGATGGGTATTTAGGAACAAGTAAGACCAAGATGGTATAGTTGTGAGAAACAAAGCAAGATTGGTAGCTCAAGGATACACTCAAGTTGAGGGTCTTGACTTTGGAGAAACCTATGCACTGGTTGCAAGATTAGAGGCAATTAGAATTCTATTGGCCTATGCTTGTGCACACAACATCAAGCTATACCAAATGGATGTGAAGAGTGCTTTCTTGAATGGATACATAAATGAGCTAGTCTATGTTGAGCAACCTCCCGGATTTGAAGATGACAAGAAGCCCGACCATGTGTCCAAGTTGAGGAAGGCTCTATATGGCTTGAAGCAAGCACCTAGAGCATGGTATGAAAGATTGAGGGACTTCCTTCTATCTAAAGGGTTCATTATGGAGAAGGTTGATACTACTCTCTTCACCAAGAAGCTTGGCAAAGATCTATTTGTGCTCCAAATATATGTGGATGACATCATATTCGGTTCAACCAATCAAGAATTTTGTGAAGAATTTGGCAAGATGATGGCAAATGAGTTTGAAATGTCAATGATTGGTGAACTTAGCTACTTCCTTGGTCTTCAAATCAAGCAATTGAAGAATGACACCTTTGTAAGTCAAGACAAGTACATCAAGGATATGATGAAGAAATTTGGCTTAGAAGAGTCTAAAGGCATTAGCACTCCAATGGACATTAATGGACACTTGGATAGTGATGCTAGTGGCAATATGGTGGATCAAAAGTTGTATCGGTTTATGATTGGAAGCCTACTCTATGTGACCACTTCAAGACCGGATGTGATGTTTTGTGTGTGCATGTGTGCAAGATTCCAAGCCTCTCCAAGAGAAAGTCACTTGAAGGCTACAAAGAGAATATTGAGGTACTTGAAGCATACAGAAGATATTGGATTGTGGTATCCAAAGGTGTCAAACTTTGAGCTAATTACATATTCGGACTCCGACTATGCGGGATGCAAGATTGATAGAAAGAGCACATCGGGCACATGTCAAATGCTAGACATGTCACTTGTATCTTGGTCATCAAAGAAGCAAAATAGTGTTGCACTCTCTACCGCCGAAGCCAAATACATAGTGTTTTTTTCTCACAACAAAAAAGCTAAAAACAGCATCAACGGGCTTATCAGCCGCAAAACGATCAAGTAAACAGGCTGATTGTCGGAGGTGATGCGCCTACCTTGCACAAAAGCAGTCTAGGTAGGGTGAATGATACGAGGGAGGTGATGTTTAAGTCGGCGGCAAGAGATTTGGCATTGGCAATGATTTCAGAGGCTAATGGGACGAAAATCTCTCGGTGCCTGACGTGCATTATTCTTAGAGATTAGAGCAATGAATGTGTTGTTGATGGCTGTGGAAAGATGGGCAGAACAGTAGAAGTCTTTTACCCATTGATACTAGTGGCGGAGCCACTGACCGGCCACCCGCATGTGGTCAGGCTCCTCATCCAAGTTGAAAAGAAATTTTCTTTACAATTAAATAGAATTCTGTAACTTTGTAGCTAAATTTTCTATATATCTAAATAGAATTTTGTAATTTTATAGCTAAATATTTTTGTATAATAAGAATCGTTTGGGCTCCTAAAATCTTTTGGTTCTGCCACTAGTTGATACACGTCCTAGACACTCCAGCTCCAGGTGGCTTTGTAGAATGCAGCATGGAGACCATCAGGTCCAGGTAGTGCATTATTCCTCATCTGTTTGACAATGTTGTGTAGTTTCTGCAAATCTGAAATAGGGCGGATGTACAGTAGTAGCATGGGGGTATAGCTGTCCCCCCAAAATTTCTAAAAAAAAATTGAGTATATAGTCTTTAATACCTTATATGTGTATATTACATTGCCAAATACAATTACTAGCTTACTCAGACTATACAACAATCTTAACACTCTAAAATTGTTGTAATTATTTCATCATTGTTTAATGATCTAATTATGTTATTTTCATATTTATGAACTTTTCGTCCGTAGCCTCACAATTGAAATCTTAGATCCACCCACCGGGAATAGACAAGGTGAAATCATCATTAACTGCTGTGGTTGAAGTAGGTCGTCGCATCCGTGGTTGGGGGCCTCTGCTGCTCCGCCTTGCCGGCCTTTTTCGAGCGGACTGCTTCTTCTTTCCCTTCTCCAGGCTGCTGGTGGCTGGAGCACAGTGCTCTTCGACGCTAGACTTCCCTCGTCAGGCTGTCACCAGCTTTCGCCTCTTCACTGCGTCCTCTCTTCAGCAAAGCAAGGAGAAACAAATCTGCATCCCTCGAGTAGCTGCGTTTGGCCTCTAATGTGTACATGTTTGAGTAAAATTTGTAATCTCTGTTAGGTGTTAAACATCCTTTGTTCTTCTTCTGTATTTGCATGCACTTTACGCTTGAATGGATACTGTTTTGATGGGAATACAACCGCCAGATCAATGCATGAGCCACGAGGCCCATCCCGAGAAACAAACATGATCTCATATTGATAGTTATTGTAGTTGTTGGTTGGGGCACGTGTGCTGCAGCCAAACAAACATGAACTCTGCACAACTAGGGCCAACTGGCCAATGAAACAAACATGCCTCTTTGCACGAATAAAAAACCGGACTCTCACCCTAACAGGCCACCGTGGTCTACGCAACAAAACAGCTACAGTGCCACAGGTGGACCACTACACCACTACAGAGCCACAGTGCCAATTGCTGCATGATCCCAATTGCTGCATGACTACTCGTCTTATTCAAAGAAACTTGTGTAAAAATAGTCAAATTAAAGTCATCCTCGAAGAAGTTTTCTTAATAAAGCCACGACAAAAGAAGTGATATTTTGAATAAATTTTTGAATAAGACAAATGATCAAACTTGATGTCAAAAAAAATCAAACATCTTATAATTTGGGATGAAGTACTTATTTATTAAGAGTAGTTCAACCACGACTCAAATGGTTTCTCAGTGCCACTCGAATATGCTTTCTTCTTCAGTGTCTTAACAACATGAACTAACAAGCTGAGTTCCTGGGTAGATAACATAATTATTAAAAGGGCTATTGCCTTGCGAAATATATATTCAGACACAAAGAAGTGCAATGGACGGTGATGTTTCACTCCAGCACTTTTCTTTTAGTTGCCCGCGGAGGGAGCGTGCATAGTTTCTTCATGACAGCTGGATCATCAAGGCCCTAAGGACAATAAATACACAAGCAGGAACTAGAATCAATCTAGAAACGAAAATATCTTATAGTACAAATGGTACCATACGGCACAAGATATGACATTACCTTGAACATCTTCCTTAGCTCAGCTTCCCTAGCTTTCACCTGTAAAAGTGGGGGGGAACACGTGTAATTGAAACTGAAGCAACAAAAATGTTGAAAGACTGAAAGGTTTCCCAGGAAATAAACCATCATACATATTTATCATCATCCTCCTCCTCCTCCTCATAGTCCCTCTTCCACTTTGCATTGTATCCAAATGGCAAACCCACATTCAAGTGACCAGCAGTGTATTCAACAGAACTGCTAGGGTGCTTCATACCCACATCTCCATGTCTGGTGCAACCATAACAGTGACCTTTATTAACAAAAAAAAAAAAGAAGAGTTAACTGCAAACGAACCAACCAAGCACAAACACACAATAATGTTAAAGGTAATAAAAAGGCATCATGCAATCATTGTTGTGCATTAACCAGTTTGACATTATAAATAATAAAAAGCTCCAGGACATCAAAGGTGGCACACATGGAAAGGGGCAAACAAAAAGGTCAACAAAGTAAAGATCATATGCTACAGCCAGAGATACATTACAATCACAGGCAGATAAGTTGAAGTTAGTGCGACCAACTAATTGAATTTGAACAGTACTTAATTT
Organism: Microstegium vimineum; assembly: GCA_022036555.1. Lineage (NCBI taxonomy): Eukaryota > Viridiplantae > Streptophyta > Magnoliopsida > Poales > Poaceae > Microstegium > Microstegium vimineum. Next base: position 44,742,922 of record CM039133.1, read on the forward strand.
AAGGTAATATATGATACCATTGTCATTCAGATTAACTGTGCAGAAACAGTTCACCAGCAGTTCTTTAAGCTTTCCTTGTGGCACACATTTCACTTCCACAAAGAAAAGATTGTCCAAGCTACATTCATTTGGACCAGCCCCTTTAATCTTTGTAGTGAAATTGAGATGATAGTACAATTTCTGGTTCTCAACAATTGACTTGTATTGTATAACATCTTTGAGTTCATGTGCAAGACCCTGAAATAAGAAGCATGGGTCACATCAGCAATTTTTAGATTAGCAAGGCAATAAGACACAGCACAACAATGGTAACAAGACACACAATGAGGGCAGAAGGGAGAGCAAACCTCCAAAAGATTATGATCCTCATTGTACTTGTCCAGTATAGCTTGAACAACTTGACACATTTCAGATTTCACAGTTACAGATGATATTGTACGCCTCTTGATTGTGCCATCAGGCCAGTAAAGACATTGTAGTATAGCCTTATCTTTCTCCACACACCTAATTTAGATGAGAACATTCTCTCATCAGTAGATTGCAGTTTCTCAAAAGTGGAGAACACAAAGCAATACCATGTACTCCCTCCCCATCCAGAAAAAAGTAAGCAATTATAGGCTTCTAGTTTTATCCTAAGTCAAACTCTTAAGTTTGACCAAGTTTACAGAGAAGAGTATCAACATTTATGAAACCAAAAAAGTGATACCATGAAAATATATTTCATGATTAATCCAATAGTGCTTACTTGGTATCAAAATATCGGCATGTTTCTATATAAAATGGTTTGACTTAGGACAAAGCTAGAATTGCATTCTTTTGGAGACAAAGGGAGTACTAGGTTCAATGGTTTGCAAAGAAGGTTGTTGAGTAGGATCTACTCCCTCCGTTCCAAATTATAAGTCGCTTTGACTTTTTTGGTACATCGATTTTGCTATGTATCTAGACATACGTATACATAGCAAAATCGATGTACCAAAAAAGTCAGAGTGACTCATAATTTGGAATGGAGGGAATACCTCACAACATAGCTCATGGTAGTAAATAACAACAGCAACAGAAAAATGATAAAAAGATTGTTCATATGCAGACATGCCTACAAATCTCAAGTGCAGTATACCTTCTTTTATGGAAAAAATGCATCCCACTGCAAATTATCAGATGGCCCAACTAATTGTGCTCCCATCAATATATTTTCATCAGTTAACAGAACATAGTGTTTGCCTATAACCACTTTGTTTAGTACATGAGAAAACATTGTTGGTATGGTACCACCGTTCTTTAGCTGGCTGAAGGTTAACTAATTGTACAGGTTACAATTCAGATAATAAAAAATCTACATTTGAACAAAGTGGTATGTTGTACACTAATACTATAGCATCTATGTTTGCTTTGTCAATTTTTAAGCAAAGCGGTAGTATGATCTTTTGCACTATTTCAACAACTGTCAAATAAAGCTACAAAATGCTCTCGTTAACTTTATGTGGTCCCAAAAAGAGGATTCTAGATTAAGAAATATATGCTGATATTTTTCAATCTTAGATTAACTTAGTTTGGCCATAGTTTTTTTTTTAAAACTGTGATTATTTTCTGTGACCTATGCCATTGAAGAATGTGGCTGCATAGCTCTTTTTTAATATAATCAACTGCAAGCATACATGCATAATAGGGGAAAATCCAAATCCGTAACGCAGGTGAGACACTTACACCTTTGGATCCCGGCGGACCTCAAGATAGCGGTCAATAGCCTCGTAGGTTTCTGGTAAGCTCTGAAATGGCCCACCCACATCAGGATATGTATGGAAACATCCCTGAAGATCGAGCCTGATACAAAATCGGCGTCCCCACTCACGCCACAGCCGCTCCCATATGCATGACACAGGAGACGAGGAAAGGCAGCGTCCTGATGGTTCAGGCACCTGAACTAATGCCTCAGACGGCGTCTGTGCAGATGCAGGCTTATCCTCATGCTCCTTGTCCTTCCGGCACCTAAACATATTATCATCATGTTTATCGAAAGTTGATAGATAGAAAGGAAAGAAAGCCTAACAGAGGCCAGAAATCCCACTGAAACATAGGAATCTATCTAATCTATAAACGACAAACAGGAGGTCCTATTCGATTCCGATCCAGGCAACCGATACACAAGAGGAACTATTCGATTTCGATACATCTATCTTGCCAAAATAGAAGACGCATGATAAGGGGAAACGGACATACGACGAGCGGGAGCATTCTTCACCAGACTCTTGACCGCGGAGGCGGCGGCTCCGTATGCGACGGGGAGGCATGGGGTGGTGGGGAGCGAGAAGGGGGCTAGGGTTTCGCGATTTCCTGGGGACGGAAACGCCGGGAGCCCGGGATGGATCGGGAGAGGTGAACACCCCGGCGCGAGCGAGATCTCCGGCGAGGGAGGCGCGGGGAGCCGGCGGAGACAACCTCCTCCGCTCGGACGCGGACGATAGCTTCGGCGAGGAGAGGCCGTTGCGGGCGATAGATTGATGACGGAAAACAGAGGGTCCGAACACCGTACTAGAGGGAACACTTTTTTTAGCGAAAAAAAAAACTAGTAGTAATAATACACGTAGCTAAAGATCGCGTTTGTAGCTGCGATTTTTAAAATCTCAATAAAAAAAACCGACCATCTTTCATTGGATTTCGTGTCCGTGTGCTAAAATCAAACAAAATTCTAACTCGATTGGATATGATTTAAGTTTCTCGGTTTTTTTTTTCCGGATTCTAAAAAAAAATCTAATAACGAAATAAGAACTTGATCGTGGCGTCAAAACACATGACGTGACTCATGTATTGACGTGATCAGAGGAGCCACGTTAGCACTAGCATCAGGGACTCAGGGTTGGGTCGCACCGGCCTTGTTTAAATCCAAAATTATTTGAATTTAAGTACTATAGTGTTTCGTTTGTATTTGGTTATTATTGTTCAATTATAGAGTAACTAAATTCAGAAGATTCGTATTGGAAATTACGGAAAAACTGTGCAATTAGTTATGTTTTTTATTTATATTTAATACTCTATACATACGTCAAAGATTCGATGTGATAGAAAATTTAGAATTTTGAAGAGGGTCTAAACAAGGATAGCCAGATATAGTGGCGCTATAGTGACAATCACTAATGGTCCTCTCCTTTTCTCTCCGTCATTCTACTAAGTGCTAAAGAAAGAAGAGATTTATTGGGTAGAGTCATTAGTGTCATCCTCTCCTTTCCTCTCCGGCATTTTACTAAGGGCCGAAGAAAGAAGAGATATATTGTTGCCATTGCGTTTGGTTGAGCTATGACTATGGGGAAAAGCTGTTGTGAGCTGTGAGTTATGAGAAGCCCGCTGTGGGCTGGAAAAGGTGAAAGTTGGTCGGTTAATCAAGTGTAAAATATGCATTTCTATCTTTATCTCTCTTGAAACAACTATGAGATAGTTTTTACTTCACCTATTTTCAAAAGCAGAAAGCTAAAAGCCAAAAGTAGGGTCAAACCAGCTTTTAAAAATATACTACAAAAAGCAGCTGCTTTTGGAAAAACTGCTTTTAAAAGTAGCCCCTATTGGCATTTCTAACATCATCAGCAAGAACAGGTTCTTAGCAATGGCGCAAAAAATGTATGGTATGTAATTAACTTGTCTTTAACAACTAGTCACTATCTTTTACCTTATACTCCTAAGCATTTAACTAGGTTGTCATCCCCAATTATAGAGTTAGGAATAATTAATAGTACTTATGAAATATTCTATTTTATGTGTGACTAGACAGAAATAAATAAGGATGGATATGAAATTATAAAGAACAAATGATTCTGCAAGCGGACAGATTAATACACCATTATAGCATTTTACCTAGAGTATTACTAGGTTGTCGATTTATATTTTTATCACTAGGAAGGTCTAGTTAAACAGATAATCTATAGTATTGATAACATGCATATAAAATGAATGAAGGGATTAACCAACCAAGAACTCTATTCATAACAGGGGTAAGTCACATGATATATATATATATATATATATATATGATAAGGGTAATTGATCGGTCATCATAATAATAAAGATAAAGTTCTTAGAGCATTATAGTCACTACACAAGCGTCGTCCACAAGTAATAAAGAAATAACTCCTAAGTATTCTAGCTACCGTCAAAGCTACGCTATTTAGTGCAAGTAATCTAGCAATCATTGTTAAGTAATACTACAAATGTTCCCAACTACAATAGGGCCATGAATAAGATGATTCGAGTTCAGAAACCTCAAATATTCGAAAATATCCTCAACCTAACAATCCCTCCCTACCAAAACACTGCACGGGGGAGGCCTACATAGGACTCAATGGACCTATCACGTTCATGATCTACCCCATGACCCGACCTAGATGGGGGCATCCGCAGATAAGCAAAGTATCTAAGCACCATGCCTACATACTGTCTACCACTCGCTACACTATCGAGTAGACGAGCGCTATACGAACATGTGCATGAACTCAATAGCAAACTAACTATACTAGACATATGTTGACGCTAAGAATGACATACTTTTACATATCCAAAATACCGTCAACAACCTCGGTTTTAAGGGTAGAATAACACTTCATAAACATATTTATCACTAATAAGTTCCACATGTATTTGGATAGCCTTTGTTTTCAGGGAATAAAATTTTAGGACAGTTAGGGGCGTTGGAAGCTCCTTTTGCATATCTCCCGATGTGTGAGTTGAGCCAAACTCAAGAACCTCTATACCATGAGACTCCTGACATGTTCAAGAGCTCCCACAAGAAAGCTTGGCTCCAAAAAAGCCAAACTACGGTCACCCGATCATGGTTTGGACCCTTCTGGCTAGCCAAGCCAGCACGATCCATGACAAAGCTATTCCAACCCTTGGATGCAACTTGTGCTTTCATTCAACGCTCCAGATCAAGTGCACAAGGATCCATGGGCCCACATCAAGAGAACCAGCGTGACAAACACCTCAAATGAATCATCCAAGACTCCATGACAAGTGGGACTACATTCTAGAAAGTAGAGGTGGGCCCAAGACCCTTAGGGGGTTGGCCGATTAGGGGGATACCACCTCCCACTAGGTCCTTGACTAGTGAGAACAACTTCTAGAAGCCCTGTGCAGGGCCCACCTGCCATAGGGGGGTCGACCGACACCCCTAAGCCCCCCTAAAGCTCCTGGTGACTCCCCCACGCATTTAACACATGAGGGAAATCACAACCCTCCATTCCAAGTCGGTTTAGAGGCGGTGGATCCAAGGGCTCATGGTTGAAGCCTCCTGGATCGATGACGTGGGGATGTAGTAGCCCTACTGCACCTGCCACTACAAATAGAGGCTCATACCCCCTCTCTAGACATGATGTAATCCATACAAGCCATTCTAGTTCTCAAGTGGAGATTAGTCTAGTGGTGTTCTCTAGTGTGGGAGTTAGAGTTGAGTTAAGCCTTGCTGAGGATTTTCGGAGTTGTCTTCTGGAGAATCTGGTACAAGCTCTTGTATCTTTACTCTTTTGTAAGACTTTGCCTATTTAATATAATATTCCTTCTTTACTTTACTTAGTCTTTACTTTGTGCAATATTATACTTGTTATAGTATTGTTGTGGTTTATCTTGTCATATTTAGTTGTTATAAACTAGATTGAGATCCTTGTAGCCATTCCTGTATGCGATTATTGCATGTCATAGGGTGCTTTAATTGTTACAATTAGAGTAGTGAGAGTAGGTGTAAGTGTGGTGCTTATACTTAATCTTGCCTTTGGTTATCGCTTGTTGCACGTATTGTTTGTGGTAGCTAGCAAGAGAGTGACAACCTTGTCTAGTCTTTGTATTCCACCACGTGTTCTTAGGCAAGTTCTTAAAAGGTAAGGCCCCCATAAAAAGAGAGAGAGCGCGGTCCTGTAGGAGTTTTTCCTTCCTACTGATCTATCCTTTGGCCTAGCATACTTGTAGTGAGGAATCAATCGATGTTTGTTTCAATTGTGTGCCATAGTTAAATCCACAAAAGGTAGATTTGGAATCATAGGAATGCTTTTACTCTCTCATTGTCCTCCCACATAGTTATACCCACTAGTTATCTCTTATTTATCTTTATCTTGGTTTGTTACATCATCCCTTCCTATCATATTTTGATTACCCCTTTACACTAGTTGGTATTAAATTGAGGTGATCTCTAGGATCTCTCTTTTAATATTATTTCTAGCTCTGCTTTCCCTTGGGAGAATATAAATTACGATACCCCGGAATACTCCTGGGTGAAGTGCTATGTAACACCTCAAGTGTTAAGTATAATTAAATCATTCTTATTTAAACATAAAGCATTCATCACATGAAACATTCATGCATAGCATCATCATTTCATGTGACATTTGCTCTTGCTTGATTCTTGTTTGATTAATATGTTTAATCTTGAACCATCATGTTAATTGCAATCTAGAGTTAAATGCTTGTTTGAGTTATGAAAATGAGTTTAATTCCTGAAATTTGAAGTTGTTTAGCTTTGTTTAAAATATTGTTTCCTTAGGTTTTAAATTGAGTTTGTTTCTAATTTAAAAAGTAAACCGAATTTAGCTATATGGTTTAGAGTAATCTTGTATAGTTTTTAATTCTGAGAAACTTTGGTTTTTGCACCAAATCCTAAAAATAAATTTAAAATTGTCAAATTGAGTTTTGGAAACAAATTGGAAAAATAAAAAAATAGAAAAGCCTTACCTGGCTTAAGTGGGCCGGCGCCCCACTTTCGGCCCGCTGGCCGAAGCCGGCCTAGCCTGTGCCCGCAGCCGCACCGCCTGCGCGTCGTTCCCGCGCGCCGAGCGCGAACGCGCCGCGCCTGCGCCGCACCACGTCGCTGCCCGGTCCACGCACGCCACGTGGCCGCCGGCGTACGGCCGGCCGGGGCGGCGGCCGCCCCGACCGCGCGCCTAACCCCCGCTCTGCACCCCCCCTCACTCTCCCTCACTCTCTCTTGCTCTCTCTCCCTCGCACAGCAGCAGCAGCCGCGCAGCCACAACAGTGCACGCTAGCGCCGCCGCTCGCCGTGCCGTTCCCGCCGCTCCGCTTCACGCCGCCAACCTCTACGCCCGCCCAAGATCCACCACGCCATCCCGCCTCCACGACACAGCTCGTCCGCCATGGTAAGCCACCTAGTGACCCGCGCCGTGCGCCGCCGCGCCGCGGCCGTCGAGCTCGGCTCCAAGCTCCGTCGCGCCGTTCCGCGCCACCCGCTTCCCCTCCGGCTCGGCTCGTCGCTCTCCGAGCTCTGCCATGCTCTCGCGGAGCTCAACCGCCGCGCGCCGCCTTGCATCGCGGCCAGAGCAGCGCCACCGCCGTGCGCCGTCGCCGCCGTGCCGCCATGGCCGGCGGGCAGCTCGCCCTGAGCGTGCGCTCGGCAAGCCGAGGCCGCCGTCGGCTTCGTCTCGCCAAGGCGAAGCCGGCGACACCATCCCCGTCGCCGGAGACCCCGCCGGCGACGAGCTGCGCCGCCGCCGTGTGCGTCTGTGTGTGTGGCTGACGCGTGGGCCCGAGGCCCCACCTGTCGGTCACTGTGGTGTGTCCCTGTGTGTGTTTCCGGGTGCGCGTAGCAGTTAGGGTTAATCCGAAAGGAAAAAGTGATTTTCCTTATTGCTTTTGAATCTTGGAAAATTCATATCAATTCACAGAAAAATGCTAAAAATGCCAAACTAGTTTTGTTAGGTTTCTATTGTCCAGATCTACAGTTTGGTGTATTTTGCATGATTTATTGTATAAGTTTTCTGTGTAGATTTATTTAATCGTGTTTAAGGCTAAAACTTGGGAAATGCATAATTAATTATTTATAGCTCTGAAAATTGTGAAACTTGTTTTGTTAGGTTTCTGTAACAGAGATCTATCTACTAAAAATATGATCTACCCTATGTTCTGTTTAACAAATTTGTGTAGGATTTATAATGTGATAAATGACTAGGTTAATGAATTTTAATAATTGTTTTATGCAATATAAATATTTGATACTTTTTCTGAGGTATCCTGGTATTTAGTTGTATTTAATAAAAATATGTGCTGAACTGTTTGATGCTTTTCAAAATGCAACTCTATTTCAATTGATATCTTGCTATGATTAGGAAGGCTATTAGTGTAACCTTGCTTGCTTAAGTTGATTAGATGAATAGATAATTATTAATTGTTATATGCAGCACTTCGCATTCATATCATCTCATCATGTTCTCAGTTCTTCATATACGCTTATACATGCTCGCATCGCATCATACAGGATCGCAGGATGAGAACCCGGAGAACGTGACTCAGGAGTAGGAGCCAGCCACTCAGGAGGTGCAGCCCGAGGATCCCGGTGAGGAGGACCAGCTGCAGGAGTGCCCGAACCACGTCGCTAGCATCTTTGAGCAAGGCAAGCCCCGGAGCATTCTCCCGGTTTGCAAAAGTCTAACATTTATCATTCACACTTTATTGTTGCATTAAGTAAAGGAGTTGAGTGCAACCGTTGATGCATATTACCTTGTTATCCTATCTCTACCTTTACCTTGTTACCTAAAGTTTGATCGTGGCAGTCTTGCTTAGTTGGCTTAGTTCGGTAGAAGTCGGGTGATTTCATTACCCGCGAGATATAGGTTATATCCTCATCACATGATATGGGTTATCTCAGAATGGTAGCCGGAATGGTAAATGGAACTAAGATCGGCGGGGAACTCCCTATACTTTGGATGGGGGTTACTCGACCGTGTCAACTAAGGACTGTTTATGTTGTCGTTCGTCTGGTCATGTTGAACGCATGCCCTACACTTAACTGGAAGGATAACTCTTCCGACCGTGAAGCCGGTACACTATTTGGGCCGGGTTTGGATTGCGACGCATCGTGCTGATGCGAGGCGGGGTTCGGACACAGGGGCGCGATCTAAGACCTTCACAGCTGCTGGCTTTCGAGCGGCCCTTGGGTGTCGGTGGTCCCTGTTCATCCCGCGACTTTACCCAAATAGTGTCTTCGGTGACCTGTAGCTCACTACGCGCGTGAGTGTGGTTTGTGTAGGGAATACCCCCTCAGCTGAGTAGGAATCCGATTCGAATCGCCATTGCTTCTGGTTAGAGAGCACTTGACTAGGGTGATGACAACATTTACACGAGTATGAAAATAATGTTGGTGATCCGGTTTATGGAAAGCCTGGAATGATGATGGATCTTCTTGTATGCTTAAATCCAACATGTCTGGCATAGACTAGTGGCTAATGTAGATGACAGGTAATATTACTAAAAGCTTGTTGCTATATCTTTACTAAAACTTGAAAGGTTTGTCGCATGCTTTTCCGCAAAAGAGTCAGCTAAACCACCATAAGCCTTCATCCTCCTTGGAGTCTTTATTTTTGTTTATGGCGGGTAAGTCTCGCTGAGTACCTTCTTGTACTCAGGGTTTTATCCCTTGTTGTTTTGTAGATGGTCAGCTCCTGCATGGTTATTGTGTTAACTGTCTCTACCCCGTTGGGGATGACTTCTATACCATGGGCTTGGTCACTTCCAGACTCTTCTTTTTGCTGTTGCGGGATATGTCCCTAGTCTGGCACTCTATTAAGAACTACTTTGGAGATTATCGGGTTTAAAAGAGTTCCACTTCTCTTTCAATTAGAACTATGATTTGTAATAACTGTTGAGTCTTCGCACTCCGATACTATTTATTTATGTTGAACTTTATATTGTGTGAATGGTGCTATTGGACTATCTCGATCTTGGCTGTATTGTGGAAATGTTTGAAATCCTTCGAGATTTCACGGACTACCGAGACTATATGGGCTCAAGTGCTATTAAGCGGCAGTTAATTTGGCTACTTTAGTACTTGATCTCTTATAATTTGGCTACAGCGGTATAATTTGTGCGCTTGCGGATTTATCCAATAGTCATAAGAAATACCAACAAGCATTTCTGGCGCCGTTGTTGGGGAAAGCATAGCCTAGAAATTTTAATATAATTGAATCTAGAGTTTACTATCAATTTAGTTATCAAATAGTTCTAGGGGCTTACCCTTGGCCTTTGTTTCTCTTAATTATGAAGCAAGACATTGTATGAGTGAGTTCCAGTTTCGAGCAACCACACTAGAAAATCCTAAGTGCTTCGCAAGGAAATCTAGACATCGTCTAGTGTCTCCTCGAAAGTTCACCTCGAATTCAGATCCACTCAAGGAAGGAGGCTCCACTCCATTCATCAAGCAAGCTATGGCTCAAGAGGCTATTTCTGACTTCTCGGTTCCATCAGTCGCTCACGTGACTCAAGAACCAGACGTTAATACAGGGGGTGCTTGTCGACGAAATACGTGTCGCAGGCTACCTAGGGGGTACCCCACGGTAGTACATTGTAGGAGGAGGTGTGGCGATGGCGATCAAACATAACACAGAGAGCATAGACACGGTGATTTAGACAGGTTCGGACCGGCAAATCGCCGTAATACCCTACGTCCTGTGTTTTGGTGGCTGGATTGATATGGGTATTAGGTTACACGAGGTATCGATGAGATCTAAGGGATTGTATCTGGATGTTTTGGAGGGGGCCCTGCTCGCCTTATATAGCTGGGGAGCAGGGTTACAGTTTCCATATCCCAACAGATTACGATCGGTCCCTTAAGGTAAGGGATCCGAGTCTATCTACTAGGATTCTTCTTGGTGAGCAAGGCTTCTTCGGAGTCCTTGGCGAGCACGACGGGCTGGTCGCGTGCCGCAAGGCCTCGTGGGCTGGGCTATCTTCTGGTCGGCAGGCCCATAAGGTCCCTGGGGACATGCCGAAGTAATATCCCCAACAAGTCCGCGAGCACATTATATTCTTCTGGAGAGTGAGCAGCATTGTCCTTGGAAGTGTATATCTGGTCGCCATCACGTGAAGTCGTCGTTGCAGGGTCCCGACCAGGCCAGCTGGATGGGGCACTGCTCGGAGAAGTCTCCCGACTAGGTCGAACTGGTCGAGAGTATCGTAGCTTGATGTGCGAGCAGGTCGCCTTCGATGGATGCTGCGGCTGTTTGTCGAGAGGATGTGACGTGCTGAAGAAAAAAAACTTTTTGAATGGCTTGTTTCCTGGTGAAGTGTACCCACGTAGGCTCTGCAAAAAAGACAACACAAAACAATAGAGCTTTGTCAAGAAGAAAATCAGTACATTCACCGCAAGGTGAAGTGTACCCACTTAGTCCCCGAGCTTGGTAGGAGGTGAAGTATGCACGTGGTGCCAAGCTTTATAGTAAAGATAAAGGATATATAAATAAGCATGAGTATCGAGTAGAGTATGAGTTTTGCAAAAAACGACTGCGAATACCCGCAGTCCCCGATCCTAATGTAAGAAACTGTAAGGTTCTTGTATCAGGATTATAGAAAAAAGACTGAAATATAAGTTTGGTAAAAATGACTGTGAATACCCGTAGTCCCCAAGCCTGATGTTAGAAGTTGCAAGGTTCTTGCATCGGGGTTATATTGCTTCATTCGCAGTCCCTGGGTTGTAGTCCTCGTGTGCTTTGTTGTTTCGTGTCGTCGCTCCTGTGCCATGGCGGCAGTCCCCGAGACTTGCTCGGTGTAGTCCTGGACGAAGTCCCAGAGCCTGGTCGAGTCTGCGAGTAGGTAGTTGAGTCGTCGTTTACAGTCGACGAAGTCCCCGAGTGACACTGTAGCAGAGATCCTGCGGGACTTGTCAACTAGTGTACTATAGTTGTGTTACTGTTCCTGCCAAAAAGAAATCATAACGAAATCGTACGTCTAGTCCCCGGGGCTGTGGTGTTAGTGGTAAAAAATTATTAGCCGAAATTAGGGAAATTATCTGGAAGAAAATACGAAATAAGGGAAAGGGAGTTATTGGGCCAAATTAACCATGCGGTTAGCGGCCCAAATCGCGACGTAGGAAGTTGGTGTCATGGCGGTTCCGTATTTGGCCGTTGTGGTTTCCCAAAAACCCTGGAGGCGAAGCTCCGCACCGCTTGGTATAAAGGGCGGATTTAGCAGCAGAACGCGAAAGATCACGTCTTTTGGTCTCTGCCAGAGCGCGTGTAGGATTCGGAGAGGCTTATCTTCTTTGCTCGGGGTATTCGAAGGAGTCGGAGATTCGACTATATATTTGGGTGGAGATCAGGGTGAGTTCCAATCTCTTTTGTATCGACTTCCTTCGCATTGTTCGGTCGCAACGTCTTGAGAGGGTTCCGTCGACGCTTAGTTTGTGCCAGAGTTGATGGAGACTGGAGGCGCGCATCTTGCGATGGGTCTTGCCGCCGTGCTGGCCCTGTCGGAGGACTTGGTTTTTTCGGATCCTTCTTCACGTGATCGATGATGGCGAAAATGTGCGCGAGTATCTGAAGATTCGCCTGGTCTGTCGCCTCTTTTGCGACTTTTGCGACGAGGCTTCGACGATTCGGCTCTTGTCCCTTCGGCGTGTCTAGGACTATTGCCGGCCCTACTTTCCTTTTCTGGAGACTGCCTCCAAACATCGCTTTTTCGATGTTGACCACCGGGAGGCTTTGTTATTTCGTGGCCTGGAACGGTTGATGTTGCATGGGAGGGATTCTGTCGGGCAATCGCTTATTGGCAGGGTGGTGGCGGCTGGAGACAACGTCGCGGTGTACTTTAGGGCCATGATGTTATATTATGCTGATTCGGCGAACTTGGAGACGTCTGCTATCATCGATTGTGTTGACACAAAAAGCATCGCCGATATTTGGCTCTCTGTCCGAGTCTGAAGCTTCCACTTCCTTGGTCGAAAACATCTTCGTGCCTGGATCTTGCCGATGCGCAGACTCGCTCACTGGTTGGGCAAATGGATGCATTTCTTCATATTTCTATAGTGAGCAAGCCGGAGCAATTGACACGTCAGCAGCACCATTCTGTTAAATATTATGCATCAGCTGGTCAACCGATGAGCACTTCTGGACGCCTACTGTCTGAGTGGATTGAGATACTTTGCATCCTTGCATCAAGCAGGCCGGAGCGATCGGCTCATCGACAGTACCGACTTGTTGAAAGTTATGCATTGACTGGTCAACCGATGGGCAAATCTGAACGCTCGCCGGCTGATCAGGCTGGTCTTTCTTCCCATGTCTTGACGTCGAAGTACCTGGGATGATTGGCACGTGCACAGCACTAGTCATAATAACACCACGCATGGGTTGTGTTGCCGATGAGCAATTTTGCACCATCGCTAGCTTGTGCTATGGCGTTATACCTATTGCATTCATCGGTTGTTGTACCGATGTCTCATTGTATACCCTTTTCTGCGAGTATTGCAATGTAGTATTTATCGGCTGATATACCGATACTTCATTCTGAAGACTTGCCGGATGATACTGTAGAGTTCTTGCCACTTGGCGCCCAGGCTGTGCAACTTGTTGCTGACTGATCCAACCTGCACGAGATGTCATCGGCACATGACTTCCCGATGGCTGACAACCGTCTGACTCTTGCAACCCTTGTACCTTCGGATGATAGCGCTGGTCTGCAAGTACCATAGGCTGAGCAACTATTGCCGATGCAGGCTGACTGATATTCGACACGCTTTGCGTCGGCCGAGAATTCACCATCGGTTGGTCGCCAGCTGACATTTGCCGTTCCTGTACCCTCGAATGATCACCTTGACCCGCTGACACCACCACTTGAGCAGTTATCGCCGATGCAGATTGATTGGCAATCGGCACACCTGGTTGCATCGACCAAGCAGTCCCCGGTGACTGATAGCCAGCTGAGGCTTGCGACTCTTGTATCCCAGGATGATAGTTTTGATTTGTAACCACCATGGTTTGAGCGGCTACGGCCGATGCAGGCTGACTGACGCTTGACATAGTCTGTCGCATCGGCCAAGAATTTGCCGACACAGGCTGGTTGACTGTTGGCGCGCCTTGTTGCATCGGCCAAGCATTCACCAATAACTGATAATCGGTGGGTGCTTGTTCTTGTCGTACCCTCGGATGATTGCCTGGACTTACAGGTACTACAACTTGAGCGGTGGTTGCCGATACAGGTTGATTGACAATCGGCGTACCTTGTTGCATCGGCCAGGAAGTCGCTGACAACTGATAGCCAGCCGAGGCTCGTCCTTGCGGCGCCGGATAATTCATTGCCACCATGGGTTGCCTTGCAGCAGCTGGGCTTTGTTGCATCGGCAAGTGACTTACCGATGGCTGGGTGTACGGTACTCTGGGTATTGCCGTGTGTAGATTCCTTGTCGGCAACTGCACCATTGGAGGAGACGTAGTATACTGCATCACTGGAACCATCGGCTGTACGGATGTTGCTGATGCCATAGGAGCCTCCCCTCCTGCATGGTTAACTCGGACCAATCTGGAATCAGCAGACAGACTTGAAGTCATACCGTACCCCCAGCAGTTGGCAGAAGTTGGCTGACTCTAGATTACAGGTCCAGATATAGTTGAAGCCACCAGATTTGCGTTCATCTGAGTAATGCTTGTTGGGCTCCATCTTGGTGGCGCGACCTCATCGGCCGATCGGCTCATAACTGGTGTAGACACCTTTGGAACCGCCGATGGAGTCGCAACAGATGCCGATCCGAGTTGACGAAGCTCTGGACCAACGTAATATGGTGCCTGTCCCTTGAAAGTTTGCTTGACGGCATTGCATACAGCATCGGACAACACATTGGATTGGCTAATGAATGCATTATTGAATGCAGAATTAACCATCTCTTGTATTTTACCAGGATCGGCGTTGAAAGTGGTCTGCCGCGGCGACGGCGGATCTTGCTTCTGTATTGCTTCGCCGATCCCGTTTAGGCTGAAGGATCTAAGATACGAGCGCTTGTATTCCTCCATTGCCTGCTCCAGAGCCTGTTTCTGATGACCTGTCAGATCTGCCGTGGAGACTTCAATGACACTCCTGGGATTAGTCATGATAAATATATCTATATAATCGGGTCCCACTGGGCGTGCCAAAAGAGGTGTTGACACAAAAAGCGTCAGATCTGTGAACACCTCGGGCTATTACCCAAAGCTCGATGTCGAGGGCGTGCCAGTCGATTTGACCAATCAATCGACAAGGATGATAACTATGACAAACTGAACGAGACGACAGCGATGCGCCCGGACGTCAAGGCTCAGATTGATCAAGGATAACTAGAGCAGAGCTAGACGAGGCAAACAGCGATGCGCCCGGATTGCCAAAGCCTAGAGGTACTCCCAAGCGGAACTAGCAAGGATTTGACGGAGATCAAGGTGATGCAGCCTGTCGAAAGCTTGAAGAACTCGTTAAAGCTATAACTAATGCATAAGAAAGGGTAAATTGCGATAAAAGTAGGATAAAAAGTAGAATTGGTTTGTTTTTGAATTGGATTCATTTTATTCCATAGCCCTCGGGCACATATTTATACTCCCGCATGGAGAGTTGTACAGAGACACGACACGTATCCTTCCTAAAACAAACTCCTACTTTAAAGGAAACTGACTCACGCAGGAGCCGGATAACAATATTTATCTCCTAAACAAACACACCTGTTTTAAAGGAAAATAAACGACCCATGCAAGAGTCGGACTCAAACTACTATAATAATACTGGTACAAAACACCAGTTTCCTTATACTCTTTCTCGATGGAAGCCTTCCATCGGCAGATCCCTGCAACTTCCTCCTCTGGCCACCTGTAGTCTTCTGCTGCCACCAAGTGCTAAATCACGCCCATCGGCATCAGCAATACTTTCCCGATCGGCAATCGGCAACATCTCCTCGTCGGCAACCAGCAATCAACCCTTATCGGCAATCGGCAACTATCTTCCATCGGCAATCAGCAACTCGTCGGCAACCAGCAATCAACCCTTTATCGGCAATTAGCAATGACCCTTCATCGGCAATCGGCAAGGACTCCACCGATCTTGCCGGCAAAGCTCATCAGCTTCCATCGGCAAAACACTTGGTCTTCCCGTAGCACCCTTCCATCGGCACTGTCGACTCCTGATACCGATGGAGAACGGCCGCTGACTAGTCAAGCCTCAGCCCATTTGACACGTGTCGAAAAATGGTGTCAACAGATTGTCTCAGCGGAGTTGCCCTTCCAGATGATCGGTTTAGTAATCAAGGCTTGCGTCGCCTTCGAGAGCGCTCTCGTGATGATCTTCACGTCATCTGGCGGCAGTGGTGGATTCGTGCCCCGGAGGATTTGCCAGATTTAGTCGTCGTTATCGGTCCTCATCTTTGCGTCTAGGGGGAGTGTCATCGTTATGGTCCCTCGGGTAACAATGTGTCTGGGATCATCATGTACTGTAACCGGCAATGTCGAATTCGACATGAGTTCGATCTCTGGACTAGGCATATTAGTGAGGTGGTCGCTTATCGTATCACTAGGATGAGGTTGTAGTCCTTGAGCGCTTTATCCGAAGCATTGTCCTTTCTCTTTTGGTATATCAAGATACTTTTGTCATCGGCTATTTTCCTGTGAGATAGCTATGGTTTGTATCCCATGTACAAGTGGTTGGACGTGTAAGTGAAAACTGCAAAGCTGTTATATATCCGGGTGGTGAGGTTTTGTTTCACTTGTATGTCCTGTCCTGCCTACTAAGTCGTGAGCCGTAGCGATGAAACGTTCGGCCTTGGGTCTCAAATGGTCCATATCGTAGGGCTAGCGTCACTGCACGTGTAGGATATATAAGGACTCCCAAGGAGGCACGCTGTTGACAACCCGCGGCGCAGAGGGCGAACAGCTCATGCACGCTTAGGGAGATGCCAAGGACAGGGTCTTTTTCCGAGAGACTCGATCGTGGCGTGACTTGGGCCTGTGGAGATCATTCCTGCAGACGGTGGGCGAAAAGACATGCTGCTTGTAGAGTCGTTGACTGTATCGTGGTCATGTACAGATTCTGGGCGCGCAACCTCACGGCTCCCGACCCGAGCGGTATCACCCGGCTTCTGGGGAAATACCACTGGGGAGGCTTGTCGATGTAATCATAGCTGATGCGATACGATGTCCCGATCTTCACGACGTAGGATAAACTCCAGATAAATAGCTTTAAAGAAGCCAAGATAACTTGCTGCAAGGAGCAATAACTAGTGCAACCTAACAAATAAAACTCGAAGCCAACCACCATTTTAACCGGCAACCTGAATCGAGGATTTGCCCAACCACACTTTCGAAGAACCAACCAACACAACCTACAATCAATCAAGGAAAACCTTAAAGGGAGTAGGAGCACCAATTGGGAGCGGATGAAGCCGCCGCTTCTATAAATCCACGAAGGAAATCACAAGAGCAAAGGGGTAGAGATCACTCTCAAGATTTGTTAGCACACAACTGAACAAAGGGGTTCTGTATTTCAATTATCAAAAGTCTGAGATTACAATGATTCTAGAGGGTATTTATACTAGTAACAACCCTGCTAGATATGTGTAAATACGAGATGAAAATGAAAAGACTAAGAATATGAAAAGGCCTCCTAGAAATGGGTTTCTGAAGTGGCTTCGCAAGGCTGTTGGTCTTCTGCGCAGTCATCAGTAAATTGGCAATAACTCCATCTTGGGAAATCCAAATGATGTGGGGTTTGTTGCGTTGAAAAGCTAACTTGATAAGCTTTCACACCATATGCAGCATGCATCACGAGATATTGTAGAGTGGTACAATTTTGCACAAGAAGTTGACCATCAACCTGACTGTCAACCTTTTGACCAGTCTGCACTAAAACAGGTTGGCAGACTAGATGCATCATCCAAACAGGTAGGCACTTGATGCATTTGAAACTAGACTTGATAAGCTTTCCAAAATGTCCTTATTGACCTTCATATTTGTTGACACAAAAAGCGTCGGATCTGCGAACACCTTGGGCTTATACCCAAATTCGATATCCAAGGTGTGCCAGTCGATTTGACGAGTTAATCGACAAGAACGATAACTAGAACAATGTTGAACGAGACGATGACGATGCACCCTGACGTCAAGACTCAGATTGCTCAAAACGTGGAACTCACGAGGTTGACGGAGGTCGTATAGATGCAGCCCGTCGAGACTTCGTAAGAACTTGTAGATGAACTAGAACTAATGCGATAAAAGTAGATTTGCTGAAAAAGTAGACGAAAGTAATAGATTTGTTTGA
This sequence comes from Microstegium vimineum, assembly GCA_022036555.1. NCBI lineage: Eukaryota > Viridiplantae > Streptophyta > Magnoliopsida > Poales > Poaceae > Microstegium > Microstegium vimineum. The sequence goes on from CM039133.1 coordinate 44,760,937, forward strand.
TTGATTGTATATCTTTTTACACCACCCTCAGGTACATATTTATACCTCAGCAAGAGGAGTTGTAAATAGACACGACTCATACCTAAACAAAACTCCTATTTTTAAGGAAATAAACGACTCGTGCAAGAGTCAGACTCGAATTATAATAACAAATACTGGCACAAAATCACCAGTTTCCATATCCGTCTTCCTTACGATCACACCTTCCATTGGCAAATTTCCAATCTACAACCTTCCCCTAATGCCATCGGCAGCTTTCGCTGACGTCAGCTAATAAATCCTGCATCCATCAGCATACCTTCCTATCGGCAACAACCTTCTGCTTTTATCGGCAACATCTTTCTATCGGCAAATAGCCTTCTCTTTTCCTTGACGTTCTTTCAATCAAATTCATCATCGGCAACCTCCTTCGTTTCCATCGGTAATCTAACTGGTAGTGTCTTGATGCCGATAAAGAACCATGATCATCTCCTTGCCGATCAGCGTACTCGGTTCATATTGACACGTACCAAAAACGGTGTCAACACATGCCCCCCAATTTCGGAGTATAAAATACTTCATGCACAGAAATTTCCTATACTATAATCTTTCCCTCCAAAATGCCTCTGCCATTACCTCGATCATCGCGCACAATCATTGCAATTTACCAATATCTCCCGCAACTGTAGCGCCAACGGTTACAATTCCTAGACTGCCATGTAATTTTATTAACATATCTTTCTACACCCCTGCTCGGTCAAAAGGGAAAACTCGAAAACGCCCTTGACGCTTCGGGTTTATAAAGACCGCTGCTCGATCATTTTTTCTACCTCGATTTCATATCATCATCCCCCCATTTCAACGGCGCCCCCGAAGAACATTTCAGTAACCTTCAATCGACGACTTCCTCTTCCATCAACAAGGCACAATCTGCAAGACCTCTTCCGACTCAATGGCGATCAGCTTCAACGTCCCCATGGTCAATCTCTTCCCTTCTCGCTTCACCCCCTGCAATTTTTCTTTTGCACAGTTTCGTGATTTCTTCTTCTTTTTCCTCTCTGCTTTCTGAATCTAGGAGATGCGCAACAAAATAGTAATCCCTATTGATCAACCACATCTCTGCTACTTGGGTCCGATGGGGGATACCGATCCAACCGAAATCATCAACGTGGAAACCAACCGCATCCCTTTGAGAGCCACACATTTCAATCTAGGGTTATGGACAGACATTTTCCGCTCTTGGCCCAAACCCACCAAAGGGTGGAAAAATTTGTACATCAGGATGGTCAGGACACAACAAGTCTACTGGGCACATCAGATTGTCTCTTGCCGATATGGCCAAGAATGAGAACATGATGATCGCTGCCTCCTACTTCTGGTCTGACACAATGAATGCTTTCCTATTCAGACACGGACCAGCCACCCCTACACTTGCCGATGTGCATATGCTTACCGGCCTTGACATCTCCTCTGCCGATGATGCTATCCTTTTCAACAGAAAGCCCAAACATCGGGTAATCACTCGCAACATCGGCGGTTGGACCGGATACGTTCAAGAATATCACAAGACCGGATCGGTAAACCAAAGGGAGCATGCTACCTTTCTGAACATGTGGCTGGAGAAGTTTATCTTCTGTGGCAAAACAATCGGACCCACCAACATGTATCTCCCTGCAACAGAGCTTTTGGCCAACAGAGCAAGACTTCCTCTTGGCCGATACCTCCTCAGCTCAGTGTATCACCTCCTGCATCAGGTGTCGGAGAAGTTACTGCTAGGCGAACCCATCGGCAACCTTGGAGGCCCCTGGTGGTTTATCAATATGTGGTTAAATGCCCATATGCACAAGTGCCTTCAACTTGACCTGTTCAGCTAGCAATTTCCAAGAGACCTGGCTGAGGACTATGTGTGTGTCGATGGTGAATCGCAACCCGCTCCTCACTCAACTTCGGAGAATCTATAATAGTGCTTTTGGGAACCGACGCCAATGAGGATCAATCCATGGTGTGTTGGAGGAAGAGGTATATATGTCACAACCTTCAGGTTATGAGGACAGTAGTCGTGCGAATCTAGTGTGCAAGCTGGAGAAGGCAATCTATGGCCTCAAGCAAGCTCCTCGGGCTTGGTATGCTCGGCTGTGCTCCAAGATGGTATCTCTAGGCTTTACACCCTCTAAGTCAGATACCTCACTGTTCTACTATCAGAAAGGGAGTCAGATAATGTTTATACTGGTTTATGTTGATGATATCATAGTAGCTTGTCCTTCACAGGATGCTATAAAGGCCTTACTCGCAGATTTGCAGAAGGATTTCGCCCTTAAAGATTTAGGGGATCTGCACTACTTCTTGGGAATTGAATTCAAGCGAGATGTAGGTGGACTGGTCCTCGGTCAAGCATGGTACGCAACTGATGTTCTGTCACGGTCAGGTATGGACAAAAGTAAACCCACCGATACACCGCACCCCAGCTTAGAGAAGTTAAGCATTGCCGTAGGGGATAAGCTGGGTGCAGTCAACTCTACAAAGTATAGAAGCCTAGCAGGAGGTTTACAGTATCTCACTTTGACAAGGCCGGATATTAGTTTTGCTATAAACAAAGTTTGTCAATTTCTCCATGCACCTACCACAATACACATGACAGCAGTAAAGAGGATTCTGAGGTATGTGCGAGGCACGGTGGATCTTGGCCTTAGAATCAAGAAGTCAAGGTCTATGATGGTAAGTGCATTCTCAGATGCAGACTGGGCAGGGTGTGTAGATGATCGTCGGTCAACAGGGGGCTTCGCAGTATTCCTTGGGGAAAATTTGATCTCTTGGACCTCAAAGAAACAAGCTATAGTCTCAAGGTCAAGTACAGAAGCTGAGTACAAGGCTTTGGCAAATGCTACAGCTGAGATGATGTGGATACAAAAGCTGTTGCATGAGCTAGAATTACCACATTGAGAGTCTCCCATGTGTTTTGGTTTTGAGTAATTGATGAAACCCACTTAGGTACTAACCTTGGATCTCTAAGTGTGAATCATGAGATAGGTTGGTACATACCATGTGATGGAGCAAAGTGAATCAAGTGTGGATGGCACAAGCTCTAGCATGGTGGTGGAAAGGAAAATGGTGTGAAGGCAAAGGTGATTGCTAGGAACCATTTTCAGTTTGGTGATCAAGACATCATAGAGGATGTGATCACATTTAGGATAGATAGCCGTACTATCAAGGAAGGATCTCTTAAGTATGATTACGGTTATCATGTGCCACTAGGTTCATATGCATTGCATTAAAATCAATTGAACTAGTGAAACAACCAACTTAATCCAAGATAATTGTGAATTAAAAGCTAACACATGTGCACAAGTGTTGGGATCACTTAGTGTTGGCTCTTGGAAGCTTGGAGAAAGTTGGAGAAGTCGTTTAGCAGCTAAAAGCAGTCCGGACGGAAGGTCCGGACGCTAGGGGTCTGGCCGATCGGACCATCGCGTGTGCGTCCGGTGGCATACCCTAGCTGGCTCGGCTGAGGAGCAGTCCAGACGCAGGTTGTTGTTTGGACGCAGTGCTCCGGACACGCGTCCAGAGCCTGGCGCTCTCTATAACCCTCGGGTGAAGAGGGTCCGGACGCAAGTGTTGGTCTGGACCCAAGCACCGGACACGCGTCCGGGTGTTGGAGCTCTCTGGACCCTCTCTGCGGGGGAGTCCGGTCACTCGGAGCAGTGACTCCGGACCCTGTGAACAGGTGCGTCCGGAGTCACGTGGCAAGCTGTGGCAAGCGCGCTAAGTGGCCGATTCAAATGGCCGGCTGACCGGACGCATATGGCATCGTCCGGACTGCACCGTGGGTGCGACCGGAGGTCGCGTCCGGAGGCTCAAACAGAACCGTTGGTGCTCGGCTGGTGATGGGTCCGGACGCTGTTGATGGTACGGACCCCCTGTGAAAAGTGCGTCCGGAGTACGCGCAGAGGCTCTGTTTTGAGGGCAAAAAGGCTAGTTGTGAGTGTGGCCTATATAAGGTGATATGGCCAGCCCTTTGGGTCACTTCTTGCACATTCTATTCACTCATACACTTGTGCTTGCTTGTGAGAAGCTCCACAATTCATCCTCTAAACATATTTGACATATTCTAGAGAGATAGAGTGAATCCAAGTGCATTGCTTTGTTGATTGCATACTAGTGGCACTTGGTGATCGTCGTCATCGCGGAGCTCTTGTTATTCTTGGAGATTGCCATCTCCTAGACGGCTTGGTGCGACGAGGATCGTTGAGCGGAGAAAGGTGATTGTCTCCGGCTCCGATCGGTGGATTGTGAGGGGTTCTTGAACCTACCCCGCGGGAGTTCGCGAAAGGTATCTCTAGTGGATTGCTCGTAGCTTGAGAGATCCCCATCTTGTGTTGGTTGTGCGGCACCTTGAACGGCTTTGGCTTTGAATTGCCAATTAGCGCGTGAACCTCCAAGTGGGTGTATCGCTACAATGGGGATTAGCTTGTTGGCAAACAAGTGAACCTCGGAGAAAAATCTTGTGTCACATTGTCTCTCCGTGGATTTCATCTTGTGATTGATTGGTTATCTATTGGTTCATCTCTTAACGTCGGTATAACCATTCTATCTCTAGCTTTGCATTACATTCTTACATTCTTGCAAAGTAGAGCCTATAACTTATCTTGTGTAGCTTAACTTAGCTTCTTTAGTTGATTAGCTCTTGTGTGTGACATAGGATATATCTTGCTAGCTACTAGACTTGGTAGGTGGCTTGCATAACCATAGAGCTAGAGAAAACTTGCTTTTCACCGTGTTTTATTCTAACAAGTTTGCTAAGTGTTGTTGTAGAATTTTTAATTAGGCTATTCACCCCCCTCTAGCCATTACAAGACCTTACAAGTGGTATCAGAGCTAGTACACCGTACTTAAAGGCTTAACATCCCACGGTGTTAAAATGGCTCTTATCAACAACACCAAGAGGCCACCCAAGTTCGATGGCACCGATTATAGCTATTGGAAAGCCTTGATGACCATCCATATCAAATCAATCAACCGGAAGGTATGGTTGGTGGTCGACAAGAAGTTTGAGGTGGTGAATGAAGAGGCACCCACTGCGGACGAGGAGGAGAAGCTCCAAAACAATGACATTGCATTGAGTGTTATCCATGATGCAATCTCAAAAGAAGTCTTTGAACAAATCAAAAACATTGAGAGTTCTCATGATGCATGGAAGAATCTAGAAGAGTCTTATGAAGGGACTCAATCCATGAAGGGGGCCAAGGCATACATCTTGAAGGAGAAGTTTGCTAGCTTCAAGATGAAGGAAGATGAAAATGTGTCGGAGATGTTCAATAGGCTTGAGGTGCTTGTCAATGACCTCAAGTCACTTGGTGAGAAGATAGAAAACAAGGATTTCTCGTTCAAATTACTAAGAAGCTTTCCCTCAAGATTTGAGATGTTAGTCACTCTATTGGTGAGGAGTGGATTGGACACAATGACATCAAACCAAATTCTTGGTGAGGTGATTACCAATGACACCTTTAGAGAAGACAAAGACAAGATAAGAGAGAACAAGGAGAAGAAAGATGAGAAGAAGGATGAGAATAAGAAGAGTGTGGCATTCAAAGCCACATCATCATCAAAGGGCAAAGCAAAGTATGAAGAGTCAAGCTATGATGAATGCTCTAGTGACAGTGATGATGATGATGAAGAGAAGATGGCTCTATTTGTCAAGAAATTTGGCAAATTCATGAAGAAGAAGGGCCATAGAGCAAGAAGGAAGAATAACTCTCACAAGTTCAATGAGAAGGATAGAAGATGCTTCAAGTGCAATAGCAAGGACCATCTCATTGCGGATTGTCCTCATCATAGTGACAATGAAGATGAGAAGAAGGGCAAGAAGAAAGAGAAGAAAGAGAGCAAGATGACTCTCAAGAAGAGCAAGAAGACTCTCAAGAAGAGCAAGAAGGGAGACTCTTATGTTGTCACTTGGGATAGTGATTCAAGTGATGATGATGACTCAAGTGATGATGAGAAGAGATCGAGCAAGAAGAAGGCTCTTGCAAGCATTGCTATGAAGAACAAGATCTCTCTCTTTGACACTCCCTCTACATGCTTCATGGCTCGGCCCACTAAGGTACAATCCAATGATGAAAGTGACTCTAGTGATGATGATGATGATGAACCCACTAAAGATGAATTAGTTGAAATGTTGGAAGATGCTAAAACTCACTTTGACCTCAAGAGAAAGGAGTGCAAAGCATTGCGAAAAGAGCTTCAAACTCTCAAGCAATCCTTTGATGAGCTCAATGTTTCTCATGAGAGGCTAGATGAAGCCCATGAGAAGCTTGGCAAAGCTCACTTTAAGCTTGAAAAGGCTCAGTCATCTCTTGTTGAGCAAAATGAGAAAGAGCATGTTCAAACAAGTAACATGGGAATAACTTGTGACATAATCAATGAAACATTCTATGAACCCATCATCATCACTCCAACTAACCCTTCTTGTAGCACTTCTAACTCTATCTCTTCCACTAGTGATGTTGTCACTTGTGATGCTTCACTAACGGTTGAGAATGAGAACCTTAAGAAGGAGGTTGGTAAGCTCACTCTAGCATTAGGCAATGCCTATGGTGGAGACGCCCGCTTGCTTAAGTGCTTGGGCAGTCAAAGGTTCTCTCTTTGCAAAGAGGGACTTGGCTACACCCCCAAGAAAGGCAAGGCGGCCTTTGCAACTCCAAAGCCTCGCTTTGTGAAGAGCAATGGTCGGTTTTGCACTAGTTGCAAGCAAGTAGGGCATGATGAGAAATATTGCAAACTAAACCAAAGCAAGATAAAATTTACAAATGCATCTATTCGCTTTGATTCTAGTTATATGCTTACCAAGTGAAAGAAAGGTTTGATTGCTAAGTACATGGGTACACCTAATGAGAGCTCAAAGAAGAAAGCTATTAGGGTACCTAAGTCCTTAGTCACTAACTTTGGAGGACCCAAGCAAGTATGGATACCTAAGATGAACTAAATTGTTTTGTAGGTCAATTATAAAGCCGGAGGGAGGCATTGAGTGCTTGATAGTGGGTGAACTCAACATATGACCGGAGATTCAAGAATGTTCAACTCTATCAAGCCAAATGATTGCAATGGGATTGAATCTATCACATTTGGTGACAATGGCAAAGGCAAAGTCAAAGTCAAAGGGCTTGGTAAGATTGCTATATCCAATGACATGAGCATATTCAATGTGTTGCTAGTAGAGAGCATGAACTTCAACTTGCTATCCGTAGCTCAACTTTGTGATCTTGGATTTAAATGCATCTTTGGAGTTGATGATGTAGAGATCATAAGTGTAGATGGCTCTAACTTGATATTCAAAGGATTTAGATATGATAATCTATACTTAGTTGATTTCAATGCCAAAGAAACTCAATTGTCAACTTGCTTGCTATCCAAATCTAGCATGGGTTGGTTATGGCATAGAAGGCTTGGTCATGTTGGAATGAAACAATTGAACAAACTAGTCAAGCATGATCTAGTTAGAGGCTTGAAAGATGTGGTCTTTGAGAAAGATAAGCTATGTAGCTCTTGTCAAGCCGGCAAACAAGTTGGAAATACTCACCCTAGTAAGAGCATGATGAGTACTTGCAAACCATTTGAGCTCTTGCACATGGACTTGTTTGGACCAACCGCCTACACTAGCATTGGTGGTAACAAGTATGGCTTTGTGATAGTTGATGATTTCACTAGATACACATGGGTATTCTTCTTGAGTGACAAGAGTGAAACATTTGATACATTCAAAGTTTTTGTCAAGAGATGCCAAAATGAATTTGAAACAACTATCAAGAGAGTAAGGAGTGACAATGGTAGAGAGTTCAAGAATACAAGAGTTGATGAGTTATGTGATGAATATGGAATCAAACATCAATTCTCGGCCAAGTATACTCCTCAATCAAATGGGCTTGTTGAGAGGAAAAATAGGACACTCATTGATATGGCAAGATCTATGCTTAGTGAATATAATGTGAGTGATTCTTTTTGGGCCGAAGCTATCAATACAGCTTGCTATTATAGAAACCAACTCTATTGCCACAAGATTCTTGAGAAGACACCTTATGAGCTATTGAATGGAAGAAAGCCAAATATTGCATACTTTAGAGTATTTGGATGCAAATGCTATATCTTGAAGAAAGGTGCAAAATTGAGCAAATTTGAGAAGAAATGTGATGAAGGCTTCCTACTTGGCTACTCAACTACAAGCAAAGCATTTAGAGTATGGAATCTTACTCATGGCATAGTTGAGGAGGTACATGATGTGGAGTTTGATGAAACTAGTGGATCTCAAGATGATAATGCTAATCATGATGATGTGAGAGGTGAACCATTGGCCAATGCAATGAAGAATATGGATATTGGGGACATTAGGCCGAGGAAAGTGGATGATGAGCAAGATATTGAAGATCAAGTGAATCCTTCATCCAACATGCAACTCAATGATAATCAAGCTAGTTCATCCTCTCAAACTCAAGATCAAGAAGCTAGTACATCTACTCTATCCAATGATCAACCGAGTACAAGCAATCAACTTCCTATACTTCAACCTACATCTATTGCAAGAGATCATCCTATTGATCATATTAATGGAGATATCACTAGTGGTGTACAAACAAGATCAAGATTGGCTTCATTTTGTGAACACTATTCTTTTGTATCATCTATTGAGCCAACCAAGATTGAAGAGGCTTTTCAAGATATTGATTGGGTGAATGCTATGCATGAATAACTCAACAACTTCACAAGAAATCAAGTTTGGGAGCTAGTTGAGATACCAAAGAACCACAATGTTATTGGCACTAGATGGGTCTTTCGCAACAAACAAGATCAAGATGGATTAGTGGTGAGAAACAAAACAAGACTAGTTGCACAAGGTTACACTCAAGTAGAGGGTCTTGACTTTGGAGAAACTTATGCACCGGTGGCAAGGCTAGAAGCAATAAGGATTCTATTGGCTTATGCTTGTGCTCACAACATCAAGCTCTATCAAATGGATGTGAAGAGTGCATTTCTCAATGGGTACATCAATGAATTAGTATTTGTTGAGCAACCACCCGGTTTTGAAGATGACAAGAAACCCAACCATGTGTACAAGCTAAGGAAAGCATTATATGGCTTGAAGCAAGCTCCAAGAGCATGGTATGAGAGGTTGAGGGATTTCCTACTCTCTAAGGGATTCATTATGGGGAAGGTTGACACTACCCTATTCACCAAGAAGATTGGGAAGGACTTGTTTGTGTTGCAAATCTATGTGGATGATATTATCTTTTGGTCAACCAATCAAGAGCTTTGTGAAGAATTTGGAAATATGATGGCCAAAGAGTTTGAGATGTCTATGCTTGGAGAGCTTAGTTACTTCCTTGGTCTTCAAGTCAAGCAAATGAAGAATGAGACTTTTGTTAGTCAAGGCAAGTACATCAAGGACATGCTCAAGAAGTTCAATCTTGATGAAGCAAAGTTTATTAGTACACTAATGGGAACAAATGGAAATTTGGATGGTGATGCTAGTGGCAACATGGTAGATCAAAAGCTATATAGATCAATGATTGGTAGCTTGCTCTATGTGACCGCATCAAGACTGGATGTCATGTTTAGTGTATGCATGTGTGCAAGGTTTCAAGCTTCTCCAAGAGAGTCATTTGAAGGCCACAAAGAGGATATTGAGATATTTGAAGCATACACCTAATGTTGGGTTGTGGTATCCTAAAGGATCAAATTTTGAGTTATTTGGATACTCCGACTCGGACTATGCAGGTTGCAAGATAGAAAGCAAAAGCACATCGGGCACTTGTCAATTGCTTGGAAGATCACTAGTCTCATGGTCATCAAAGAAGCAAAATAGTGTGGCACTCTCTACCGCCGAAGCCGAGTATATTAGTGCGGGGAGTTGTTGTACACAAATACTTTGGATGAGAGCTACTTTAAATGACTTTGGAGTCAAATTAAAGCAAGTACCTTTGCTATGTGACAATGAAAGTGCAATCAAGCTCACCAACAATCCAGTTCAACACTCAAGAACAAAGCATATTGATGTCCGCCATCATTTCATTAGAGATCATCAATTGAAAGGGGACATTTCTATCACTAGTGTTGGCACCGAAGATCAATTGGCCGATATCTTTACCAAGCCACTAGATGAGAAAAGGTTTTGCAAGCTAAGGAATGAGTTGAACATACTTGATTTCTCAAACATGAGTTGATGCACTCCCACTTATATGACATGCCTCTACTTCAACAATGCAAGGTAAAAGTTGATATGAGAGCATTCATGCATACCTTGTTAGGACTTGTATAGAGCATATAGTCATCACTCATGCTTCTAGGCTCATTCATGAAAACTAAAATGTCTTTGATGCTTATATGATGCCACTATAGCTTCTATGAGTTATTTGATCTAGTGGTAGCATATGACATGTTGATGTGCTTGCAATCCTAGTATTTGATCTATGTCTATGAACTCAAAGTGTTTAATTCAAGATGGGCAAGATAACCATCTTAGCATGTGTGAACAAGCTTGTCTATTGTTTAAACTGAATTAAATATCTTGGGCAAGTACCTTAGTTCAAATCAAAGCTGAAAACAATCTTTCACCCTATCTCACACTTAGGGGGAGCTAAAACTTGAATATCTATAATTGGTCCCACCTTTTTGTGTCAATTGGATGACAAAGGGGGAGAAATTATGGTGAAAAGATATAAAATTGACCAAAGGGGGAGAATCAAAAGATATATGATATGGGGAGAATTGTTTAAGGAGAAAATGAAAAATCTTTTTGAAATGAGAACACACAAATAGGGGGAGCAAGCTCATGAACACCTTGTTGCATTTGAATGCTTGCATCCTCATATGTATTGTTGCACAAGTACTTAAATTCAATATTCATGCTTGTGTGGTGTTTGCTAGTGATTCTAAATGAATGATGATTGATCAACTAGCATGCATAGGATGATTAGCTCTAACCCATGAACTTTCAAGTAATTATGTTTTCTAGTGGTGTCTAGTTAATCATGGTGCTAAGGGTGATTCTAAATTCCGCACTCCGATGGTAACACACTTCAAAGGTCTACTCTTACACCTTGGCATCATTTGGTAGATATTTCCTCTCCCACAATGCCTATCTATACATATGTGCAAAACTTGAACCAAACTCATGAAACACATATGTAGGGGGAGCTAATAACTACCAAAACCGAAATTGAGCAACTTGTCCAAATCTTGAATCTTTGATTAAAATGCTTGGACAAGCAACTCAAGTTCAAAATGATTATATTTCATATCTTTATGGAAGGGTTGTCATCAATTACCAAAAAGGGGGAGATTGAGAGTCTCCCATGTGTTTTGATTTTGAGTAATTGATGAAACCCACTTAGGTACTAACCTTGGATCTCTAAGTGTGAATCATGAGATAGGTTGGTACATACCATGTGATGGAGCAAAGTGAATCAAGTGTGGATGGCACAAGCTCTAGCATGGTGGTGGAAAGGAAAATCGTGTGAAGGCAAAGGTGATTGCTAGGAACCATTTTCGGTTTGGTGATCAAGACATCATAGAGGATGTGATCACATTTAGGATAGATAGCCGTACTATCAAGGAGGGAGCTCTTAAGTATGATTACGGTTATCATGTGCCACTAGGTTCATATGCATTGCATTAAAATCAATTGAACTAGTGAAACAACCAACTTAATCCAAGATAATTGTGAATTAAAAGCTAACACATGTGCACAAGTGTTGGGATCACTTAGTGTTGGATCTTGGAAGCTTGGAGAAAGATGGAGAAGTCGTTTGGCAGCTAAAAGCAGTCCGGACGCAGGGTCCGGACGCTAAGGGTCTGGCCGACCGGACCATCGCGTGTGCGTCCGGTGGCATACCCTAGCTGGCTCGGCTGAGGAGCAGTCCGGACGCAGGTTGCTGTTCGGACGCAGTGCTCCGGACACGCGTCCGGAGCCTGGCGCTCTCTGTAACCCTCGGGTGAAGAGGGTCCGGACGCAAGTGTTGGTCCGGACCCAAGCACCGGACACGCGTCCGGGTGTTGGAGCTCTCTGGACCCTCTCTGTGGGGGAGTCCGGTCGCTCAGAGCAGTGACTCCGGACCCTGTGAACAGGTGCGTCCGGAGTCACATGGCAAGCTGTGGCAAGTGCGCGAAGTGGCCAATTCAAATGGCCGGCCGACCGGACGCATATGGCATGGTCCCGACTGCACCGTGGGTGCGACCGGAGGCTCAAATAGAACCGTTGGTGCTCGGCTCGTGATGGGTTCGGATGCTGTTGATGGTCCGGACCCCCTGTGAAAAGTGCGTCCGGAGTACGCGCAGAGGCTCTGCTTTGAGGGCAAAATGGCTAGTTGTGAGTGTGGGCTATATAATGTGATATGGCCGGCCCTTTGGGGCACTTCTTGCACACTCTATTCACTCATACACTTGTGCTTGCTTGTGAGAAGCTCCACCACTCATCCTCTAAACATATTTGACATATTCTAGAGAGATAGAGTGAATCCAAGTGCATTGCTTTGTTGATTGCATACTGTGGCACTTGGTGATCGTCGTCATCGCGGAGCTCTTGTTATTCTTGGAGATTGCCATCTCCTAGACGGCTTGGTGCGATGAGGATCGTTGAGCGGAGAAAGGTGATTGTCTCCGGCTCCGATCGGTGGATTGTGAGCGGTTCTTGAACTTACCCCGCGGGAGTTCGCGAAAGGTATCTCTAGTGGATTGCTCGTAGCTTGAGAGATCCCCATCTTGTGTTGGTTGTGTGGCACCCTTGAACGGGTTTGGCTTTGAATTGCCAATTAGCGCGTGAACCTCCATGTGGGTGTATCGCTACAACGGGGACTAGCTTGTTGGCAAACAAGTGAACCTCGGAGAAAAATCTTGTGTCACATTGTCTCTCCGTGGATTTCATCTTGTGATTGATTGGTTATCTATTAGTTCATCTCTTCATGTCGGTATAACCATTTTATCTCTAGCTTTGCATTACATTCTTACATTCTTGCAAAGTAGAGCCTATAGCTTATCTTGTGTAGCTTAACTTAGCTTCTTTAGTCTATTAGCTCTTGTGTGTGACATAGGATATATCTTGCTAGCTACTAGACTTGGTAGGTGGCTTGCATAACCATAGAGCTAGAGCAAACTTGCTTTTCGTCGTGTTTTATTCTAACAAGTTTGCTAAGTGTTGTTGTAGAATTTTTAATTAGGCTATTCACCCCCCCCCCTCTAGCCATTACAAGACCTTACACACATCCACATGCTGCCCGACTGTGGTGTGATAATCTAGGTGCAAAGTACTTTGTCTTCTAATTTGGTGTTTCATGCAAGAACGAAACACATAGAGATTGATTTCCACTTCGTAAGAGAAAGAGTAGCACAAGGTTTACTGGACATTCGATTCATAAACTCCGGGGACCAACTTGCTGATGGGTTTACAAAGGCGTTTGTAACACCCGGTTTTAAGAACAAAACCAGATATACACTATATGTGAGCCCTGGAAGTCAAGTCTCACATATAGTCACAGAACAAGGTAATATCAAAAGAAAATACCTAAAATATATAACATATAGGTCATAAAGGATAAACTTAAGCAGCAAATAGCGGAATGATCACTCCGATCTTCGGGTGAAGACTCCAACTCCACAGGGACCGACTGACTGGTTGACCACAAGCCTATCTTCCAACTCTTGCAATCTGGTACCCATCCGGGATTTTTAAAGGTGATGACAACAAGCGTCAGCTCACCATGCTCAACAAGTATGACTATGGGGTTTATGAGGCTCAAAAAGGATAGACACGGGTTTAACTGCGTTTGCTTTTAGTAAGTCAAGTTTTAGCAATTGAGTAGCATCAAGTTCTTCATAAGCCCAAATAACCACATGATCAAGTGAACAAGATATAATGCGTATATGAACAAATAAATAATCAATGCCAAAATAACATCTGATGAGCTATGACATAAGGACATCACAATGTGAGGATCCATACCGCTCATAACCGTGAGCAAGACTATCATGATAGTTTTACACTCTGCAGAGGTTGTACATCTTTACCCCCAAGCCGTGATTCCCATTTGTCGGGGTGAGCCAAACCCACGAACCTCTACCTAGGAGGCTTGGCAGGGTTTCACTACATAACCTTTCACCAATATACTCTAACAAGTTAGGGCCGCGAGGCTAATGTCTAGTATGCATGGGTATTCTCCTTCTTGTGGCATCACAGGTGGGCGTCGCAGCACCATGCTCGCGCTGCGAGACAGGAAAACCCCAAACATCACTCGACCCTCCCCTCATGCGCCAATAAATGGTAACCTCTAACAAGCTAGAGACATACTAGGTACTAAATTAAAGTCAGAGTCATATAACACTCGGGGTAGCACGATTTTCCTGGGTGGCCGCTTACAGAGATACCCCTATGAGCGAGAACACAGGTGTGAGTTCCTGATGTTCCACCTATAGTCCACGTTGCTAAAAAGTCATATTTTATCATCATTGCATATGTCATTAATCAAGTTACAAGATCATGGTTATTCTTTATGAGCACTAGCACAAGCTACCCTATGCATCCCAAAAGGTGACAAGGTACAAGATTTCAAATATCTAGGAAAGATCCTTAGGGTTAACAAGGTAGACAATGCATATGAATTAAGTGACATTAAAATGTGTATAGGTAACATGGAGAGTCCCGTGCTATACTTGCCTTTAACTTAGATCCTTCTTCAACTGATTCTCAAAGATATATTAGCTTCTTCTTGATCACCAACGTAACACTCACCGATTGGACAAGATTACCACACCACTCAAACACCTGATCAAACATACATAGCATACAAACATATATACTTAGAACAATGCACCAATCAATGAAAAGGATTTAAAAAGAAACTACGTGTTGCTACGATCACAAAGTCGCAAAGAACACGCTAAACGAAGCTACGGTGATCAAGATAGACTAACAGAAGATTAGCTTTTAAAAAGAGAACTAGGAGCTTTATTAATTTTAACTATGAAAAATGGTGAATAAGGTACTTCAGAGAAATACCTTAGTTGGAATTAGTCAAACTTATATTTGGATTTGAAAAGTAAAGTAGAACTATACACATTTTATTTATAAAGTAAATTGGATAGTATTTAATCAAGTTAGAGATTTAACATGAAATTACAGAGCTATTAACATAGTTTTAAAGGATTCTAAACTGTAGATTATGATTTTACGAATCTAACGCAATTTGAATGAGCCAAAACGGAGTTAAAATAAAGAAGTTATAAGCTTTTGAAGTTTAGGGGCAAATCTGTAAATAATTCAAAGTATTTTTGATTTAAAACAAATAAAATCTTTAAATAAAACAGGCACTGGTCGGTGTTGGTATTTCTTATGACTTTTGGATAAATCCGCAAGCGCACAGATTATACCGCTATAGCACTTCACCAAGGAGTATTCCGAGGTATCGTAATTTATATTATCCCAAAGGAAAGCTTTGCTAGAAATGATAATTGGATAGAGATCCTAGAGAGTATCTCAACTTAGTACCAACTAGTATAGAGGGGTAAACGATATATGTGATAGGAAGGGGTTGATGAATGAAGAGACTACGGTAAAGGATACTTAGAACGGACCTTAGAGACTAGCTAGGTGGGAGGACAACGAGAAGAGTAAAAGGACTCCTAAGCAATTCACTTCTACTTCAATATACTTAGCCAATTAACTAGTCTAAACACTATAGTTTTTCTCCTCAATACAAGTATGCTAGGCGAGGGGATAGATCAGTAGGAGGACAAAACCCCTACCGGACCGCGCCCTCTTCTTACGGGGGCCTTACCTTTTAAGAACTTGCCTATAAACACGTCGTGGAATACAACGACTAGACAAGGCTGTCACCTCTTGCTAGCTACCACAAACAATCCGTGCAGCAAGCGATAACCAAGGATAAGATGATGTATAAGCACCACGCTTACACACAACTTACTACTTTGACTACGATCTATAATCAAAGCACCCTATGACAGGCAATGATCGCATACGGGAAAGGTCACAAGGATCACAGACTATGGATGTAAAGGCTATTAAAGAGCAAAAGCATATAGCAAGACTATATCTAGTATAGAAATGCTCAAAGTAAATACTAAGTAAAGTAGAGAGAAAATATATATATTGAATAAGATAAAGTCTTACAAAGAAGGAAAGATACAAGAGCTATACCAGACTCTCCAGAAGACGACTCCGGAAATCCCGAGCACAACTCGACTCAACTCTAACTCCCACTCTAGACTAACTCCTAGAACAATCTAAGGAATAGAGCTTGTAGGCTTCTTATTCATGATTAGAGAGGGGGGTGTGACCCTCTATTTATAGCAGGAGGTGGAGTAGGGGCTACTCCGGCGCCACGTCAGCGATCCAGGGCCATCCATTCTCCACCCTTGGATCCAACTGACCTTGGAACCGACCAAGGCTTGGATGGATGAGCTCCAACACGTGGGGAGAGGCTATGGAGGTTGAGGGGAGCCCAACCGACTTAGGGGCATTCGGCCAAATGCCCCTATGGTCAGTGGGCCCTCCACTGCCTTCCAGGAGGTGGCCCACCAGTCAGAGACTGAGTGGGCCCTGTTTGGGGTAGAAAGAGATTCGGCCGAATCCCCCCTTGGGGTTTCTTGCCCTCCTCTGATCCCTGGTGCTAGTCCCACTTGTCATTCATGTTGGTTATTGGTTCTGAGTTGCTTGTGGGTCTCATTTGCTTCATTTGTTCATTCCTGCATTCAAACACTCATGGACATGCGGAACTGGTTATTTGATAAAGTATGCTCATGATATGTTTGTTTATCCTTGATCCTTCGATTGGTGGTAACATTTTAGCTATGTAAAAGATGGTCATAATTTGTGCCAACAGTCGGTGGGCATTATTCTGCAAAAGCTCAGGGGCTAGATCATAACAAAACAGGATCTAAAAAGAATCATTTTGAACTGGATTGGATTGCGGGTTCATAGCTGAAAAAGGCAGGGGCTAAAGTGCAAAGGTTGCAGGTGCTGTCGGTGTGACTGCGTCACTGCTGACGCAGGGCTGACGTCGTGCTGACGCAGGCGCCACGTGGTGAGGGCTGATTCGTGCGGTGCACAGCGCAGTGCGTGCACCTGCTGACTCCGCCTAGGACCAACCGGTCCATGGGACTACGGTGGACCAATAATACCCAAAGGGGTATGATCTAATCTGATCCGTCCAGATCAGATCAGACGGTGGAGGGCAATGGGGGAGGTTCCCCTCGCTGCGGCACCGAGAGGCCACCGTGGCGCCATGGACTCCGGCGACCGGAGCTCACCGACGAACAAGGAGAAAGCGCTCCCGACCGCCTCGGCTTCAACCAAGCACACAGGGAGGACCGGAGTGACCGTGCGAGGGCGAAGGTGGGTTCAGTTGAGGCGATGGCTTGCCGGTGTGGGACGTTCCGCGGCGGTGTCGGCCTCTGTGTCATGCGGAAGTGTGGCTACAGAGTGCTAGAGCTTAATTGAGCGCGCGGGGAGGTGTAGCGTGCCCGTGCGAGTGCGGTGAGGTACTCGGTGGAAGCAGTGGTTCACCGGTGTGGGGTGGCCGCGGTGGCGCCATGGCCGGCGGCCTCTGTGTGCTACGGAAACGCAACTACGGCACCTAAACAGACCACGCGAGGGTTCAGGAAGAAAGGGGGTGTCGGATACCTAGAAATAGGGTACCCAAATTACCAGACTCCACAAAAACAAAACCATCCTCGGGGGCCCCTCCGCCTCGCCCGAGCCAAGGTGGCGTCATCTGTGACGACATCAACCCTCGGGGGCTCTTCCGCCTCGCCCAAGCCAGGGTGGCATCGCACGTGACGTCATCGATCCTCGGGGGCTCCTCCGCCTCGCCCGAGCCAAGGTGGCATCGCCCGTGACGTCATTGACCCTCGGAGGCTCCTCCGCCTCGCCCGAGCCAAGGTGGCATCGCCCGTGACATCATCTACCCTCGGAGGCTTTTCCGCCTCGCCCGAGCCAAGGTGGCGTCGCCCATGACGTCATTGACCCTCGGAGGCTCTTCTGCCTCGCCCAGGTGGCATCGTCCGTGACGTCATCAACCCTCGGGAGCTCTCCCGACCCGTCCGAGCTCCGCCAACGTCATCCGTGATGGTCCACGTCCTCGGAGATCTTACCGACATCCACGACGCGGGTTTCCAAGCCCACATAGTCAAAAGGTCCACAGTACCCTCCGTCCTCAGGGATGGGGTTCAAGGCATGAGCCCCCATGACGACCTCTATTCACCCTGCGGTACAGGGTCCTGTGCTGCCTAACCGATGACCTCTGCACGTGATATCCATGCCATGCCTCCGAAGGACACCCCCAACAGGGATTAGGGCGTCATCAGCCCTGTACGACGCAATGCGGGGTGCCTGGTCCTGTGCGACCAGCCCCCGCCCATACCCAGAAAGCGGAACAACACGGTTCTCGGTCACAAGACGCATGGCTACAACCCGACAAGGACGCACAGGACTCGGACATACGTCCACTGGCGCAATCTTCTTCAAGAAGGAAGACAGGATGAAGACGAAGGCCTCCTTCGGCAGCAGCCCAAGCCGAGCCCACACTCACTCTCCATCTCTCTACTGTACTCCTCCATCTCTCCCTACGTATAAAGGGAGGGAATGGACCCCCAATTGAGCTCTCTCGACATTCCAACATTCATTCACACACACTCAAACTCGCATACACGCGAGCTCTCACCAGAACCAAGAACCTCATACGCACGAGACCTGGGAACCGCCTTCCCTCTCTCACCCAAAGCTTGTAGCTCCCCTCTACGAGCTCCTCGCGCTCGGTAATACAATCTCGCAAACACACGGGACGTAGGATGTTCGTGCCCGGACTAGTATAAACCTACGTGTTCTCCGAGCGCAACCATCCAAACTCCGACACGCTTAGAAATTTACTTGTTGGCCGTCTAGACCCCGCCATTTTAGACACTGACAGTTGGCGCGCCAGGTAGGGGACCTTTGTGTGTCACCTGTATTTTCGAGTTTCGGATGGCTGATCACCATATTCGCTTCGCTCCGGGCACCATCATTCATTTTGGTAGCCTGGACTTCCAGTGCCATGGGCAGGGGGCCGACCTGGCACTCGGTTGCCCTACGGCATCTTCCGAGGTAGCCATGGATGCCATCACCGCTTCCATGGCCCACCTTCAGCTGTCTCCCTCCGGGAACAAACCACTCGTGGGGCTGTCGCCCCACGGGCTGACTATCCTCAGTTCGAGCGCCAGCTCGACACGCTCATGGGACCCCAGCCGACTCGGGAGTCCCTGCACAACCTCTACTTCGCGTTCGCCAACGTGACGGCACAGCTTGCGGGAGGGCATCCGCTCTCTACCGGGCGTGCCGAAGGGCCCGCCTCCGAAGCACAACCTTTCAGCATGAAGAACGCCGCCACGTCTTACGCGGAGAAGGTGGACGCGTGGTTTCATAAAGACCCAGCGGAAGGGAAACGCGTGGAGCTCGAGTCCTACCACTCTGGCTCCACCTCTGATCTCCTCGCGAGCTCCGAGGCTACGTCTTACGCCTACTCAAGTCAGGGGAGCGATAACCCTTGGGACCCTCTGGACTTCGACGGTCTGGAGGATCCGGAGGCGTTACATGGCTTCCTCCAAGCGAGCGATTACCTGCTCGACTCCGGCTCGAGCGAGTTCAGTGAGGACCACAGCCGCGAGTGCTTCATGTGCGACGCACCTCCGATTGGATTCGCTATCGACCCTGCCCTCACCGACGAGGAGCCGGAAGACGGCGGCGGCAACCACACGCCCGTGGGCCAGACAGGTGTTCCGGCACCTAACCTGCGGCCCGATCCGCAGTCCTCGGAGGCCTGGCAGCAGCAGCTTCGTGACCTCCGTGACGTAGAGCAACAGCTCACGGAGCGCTAGCGAAAGGTTATGTTCGAGCGTTAGAAGCTTGAACGTGAAGCCGCCAGGGACTCCGCGGATCCCCGCGCTCGCAGGGAGGCCCGGGCGGTATACCACCGCATCATTAACGATGAACATGGCACGTCACAGTTCACGCAACCAAGCCAGAACATCGCCGCAGCAAGGATGTTGCTCCGCAACCTCCCGATCTCGGATGCTCCTGACGGCAAGCTCGCCCACGACGAGCTAAAGACCCTTCTGGAGCGGGCCGCGGAGCAACAGGCCGACAGCTCCGCTTCGCGAAGATGCGGGCTCAGCACCGGTCCTACGATCGGTGCGGTTCCTAATGACCGCAAGGGATCGGTCCACCCAGATCCCGACCCTGCCGAACACCAGCGCCCGACGGTGCACGCTCGCTTAGGCGAGAAGCACGACGTGCACGACATGCTCAACGCGCGCAAACACGCGAAGTAGGACGGCGCAAGCCAAGGCTACCATGTCCGACGTGGCGGTCGATACGGTAGCGACGAGGACCGACCTCCCACGCCGAAGCCACCGGGTCCCTTGGCGTTCATTCTCCACATCCGACGCGCGCCGTTCCCACACCCTTTTCGACAACCAACTAACATCGTCCGGTACTCCAGGGAAACGAACCCCGGGCTTTGGCTCGATGACTACCGCCTCGCCTGCCAGGCTGGCGGTGCGGACGACGACTACTGCCTTGGAGGAAGCTATGCACATCTCGCAGAGCTTCCTCTGAATCCAGCCACTGGGCGAGGAGGGATACACTCACCCCCAACGCATAACTTCCTTTGAATCCGGTTTCGCTCTCAAAATGCCGTCCACCAGGGCGGCTCGGAGGGCTCTCCGACGAGACCTCGGAGGGAGAACTTGGGGTAAGCCATACTGTGAGGATGTGCGTTTCCCTGCAGCCGGCCGCTCCTATCTATAGCCCGCCAGGGCGCTCACGTGACGGTCGGCCCGCAAAGCTATAGCTCCGCCTCCCAACCGCATTGCACTGTGCGACGGCACCCACTTTAAGGGGGCACAGCCGTGCAGCGAGGCTATAAATGGTCAAGCAGATCGCGGACTCAGGGCACGCCGTTCAGAGTCTGGACCACAGAGCGAACAGTGCTCTGGCACCGCTCCTTGAACGGGAAAGACACGACACGTCTACTTTTGGGGCTACAGGGTGGGGGGTGCACAGTCAGACCCCGAAACCCGACAAACAAATCTTCGACCGGTCAATCGACCGTACAGGACGAAAGACAACTTGGCGCAGAGTCGACTCGTCCTCTCAGGGCGCGTCAGCCCGAGGCAACAGTGCAGCCCGTGCCAGGGCAGGCGTGTGACCAGAGGTCCGACTCTGACATACGGAGCAGCCCACACACTCTCTCTCTCTCTCCGCCTCATGGGGGAAGCGAAGGGGCGAGCACTGTAGAAGTCTTCCGAATAAGCCCTTAGGAGGAAAACTCTCCCTCCTAAGGCCTCAGGGGCTACACCCGGCGGGTGCGCTCGCGCGCACCCACTGAAATAAACAGAATCAAACCAAGCCACCATAAACGCTCTCGGAAGCCTCTAGTGTAGTCCTTCACTACATCGAAGGCCCGGGGGCTACTGTCGGATACCTAGAAATAGGGTACCCAAATTACCAGACTCCACAAAAACAAAACCATCCTCGGGGACCCCTCCGCCTCGCCCGAGCCAAAGTGGCGTCATCCGTGACGACATCAACCCTCTGGGGCTCTTCCGCCTCGCCCGAACTAGGGTGGCATCGCACGTGACGTCATCGATCCTCGGGGGCTCCTCCCCCTTGCCCGAGCCAAGGTGGCATCGCCCGTGACGTCATCGACCCTCGGAGGCTCCTCCGCCTCGCCCGAGCCAAGGTGGCGTCGCCCGTGACGTCATCTACCCTCGGAGGCTTCTCCGCCTCGTCCGAGCCAAGGTGGCGTCGCCCGTGACGTCATCGACCCTCGGAGGCTCTTCCGCCTCGCCCAGGTGGCGTCGTCTGTGGCGTCATCGATCCTCGGGCGCTCTCTCGACCCGTCCGAGCCCCGCCAACATCATCTGTGATGGTCCACGTCCTCGGAGATCTTACCGACATCCACGACGCGGGATGTCCAAGCCCACATAGTCAAAAGGTCCACAGTACCCTCCGTCCTCAGGGATGGGGTTCAAGGCATGAGCCCCCATGACGACCTCTATTCACCCTGCGGTACAAGGTCCTATGCTGCCTAACCGACGACCTCTGCGCGTGATATCCACGCCATGCCTCCGAAGGACACCCCCAACAGGGATTAGGGCGCCATCAGCCCTATACGACGCAACGCGGGGGTGCCTGGTCCTGTACGACCAGCCCCCGCCCATACCCAGAAAGGGGAACAACAGGGTTCCCGGTCACAAGACGCATGGCTACATCCATCCACTGGCGCACAAGACTCGGACATACATCCACTGGCGCAATCTTCTTCAAGAAGGAAGGCAGGATGAAGACGAAGGCCTCCTTCGGCAGCAGCCCAAGCCGAGCCCACACTCACTCTCCCTCTCTCTACTATACTCCTCCATCTCTCCCTACGTATAAAGGGAGGGAATGGACCCCCAATTGAGCTCTCTCGACATTCCAACATTCATTCACACACACTCAAACTCGCATACACGCGAGCTCTCACCAGAACCAAGAACCTCATACGCACGAGACCTCGGAACCGCCTTCCCTCTCTCACCCAAAGCTTGTAGCTCCCCTCTACGAGCTCCCCGTGCTCGGTAATACAATCTCGCAACACACTAGATGTAGGGCGTTCGTGCCCGAACCAGTATAAACCTCCGTGTTCTCCGAGCGCAACCATCCGAACTCCCACACGCTTAGAAATTTACTTGTTGGCCGTCTAGACCCCGCCATTTTAGACACCGACAGGGGGAGTGTAACACCCTAAATTTTGAATTTTTCAAAATAGAATAAAAGCAATTTAAATGCATTTGTGTGGTCATTTTATAACCTAGGGAAATTAATTAAAGATTTTGTAAAATAAAATTATCACGAGTAGAAACTCTGTTGTTGCATTCATGCTGGTGCATAATATTTTTGTGTTGATTGGAATTTGCAAAGTTCAAACTTGAATTCAAAAGTGTATTTGAAAAGGTGTTTGGAAATTCAAAATCAAAAAAAAGAAAAAACATTTTCTCTCTTCTCTCTCTCTCTTTCTTCCTTTGGCCGGCAGGCCATTCCCCCCCCCCCCCCCCCCCCAGCCCAGTCCCTCCCCCTCTCTCTCTCGGTTTGGGCCCGACCCCAGCAGGCTGGCCCATCTTCCCCTCGCGCATAGGACAGCCCAGCTCCACCTCCCTTTCTCTCTCTCTGCACTGACAGGTGGCCCCCACCTGGCAGATTCATCCCCTCCCCTTTCCTTTCTGCTCTCCCTCTCTTTCCCTGTTCTCCCGAGCCGGTGGATCGCTCTGCCGAGCTTGATACGAAGTAGGAAATCTCCCTTTCCCTTCCCTGCGGCATACCGATGCCGAGCGCCGCACACCCCACCGGTTCCTTTCCCTTCTTCCCTCCCCTCCCTTTCCTTTCCCCGCGCCGCGATCATTCTCGACCGAACGCAATTGGGGGCAGGGAATCCCCCTTTCCTTCGCGGTCGAGCTCTCGGGGCTATAAAAGCCGACGTTCGCACCCTTCCGCCCTCACCTCGCCCCTCGGGACAACACAGAGGCACCAGAGCCGCCGCCGCACGCTAGCAGCGCCGCCGCCGTCGCTCCGCCGTGGGCAAGCTTCTCCGCACCGTTCTGACCGCCTCCGAGCTTCGCGGGGTGGTAAGTGGAGTCCCCCGAACCCGCCACACCCCTTATTTCCCTTTGTCTCGCCTGCGTGCACCCCGTCCGCAATCATCATCGTTGCCGCGCCGCTGTACCGCGTGGTCACCGCGTTCCCGCGCACAATCGGGTCAACCAACCCCGTAATCACCTCCGCCATGTCTCACTCTCTCTTCCCGTCCCGGTTGCACAAAGAATAATGCACCGAGGCCTCTGATCGCGTTGCGCCGCCACACGCCGGCAATGGCGCCACCGCGCCTCTGTTCCCGGCCGCCGAGCGCCGCCGCTTTCTCCCCCGATCTAATCTCTGCCATCCATTTTAAATCGGATGAACCACAGCGCCCCGTACCCCTTCGGCCGCTGCTTTTGCAAAAGAGACCCGCCCTTTTTAAAGTATCAACCCGCCGTCCTTTGGCGTAATCCGAGGCTACGTTTTCTGTTCTGCAAAGCATATTTCCTTTTCTGTTCGTTTTAATTCGAAAATAAAAAGAAAATTCTATTTACCATTTTGCCACTCAATTTCAAATGTTTCTAAAATGCTCATTTTAACTCCGTTTTCATCCATTCAAATTGCGTTAGGTTCGTATCGACGTAATCTACGTGTTAGTTAGTTCATAGTTCATGTTAGATAACTTTTAAAAACAGTTAATCATCTAATCCCTTTTTAATCTCCAGTTTAATTTATGAAACTTGTTTAATTCATATCTTCTTCGTTATAGCTCCGTTTTTCGTGATTCAAGCGTCTATGTGATCGTGGTGAGACATAGATCAGTTTTATAAACTTTTACTTTTGTTTTATTATGGTTGGTGTACTGTTCTAATCTATAGCCTTGTTTGTTTGCATGTTATGCCTCTAAATGATTGCATGTGATGTGGTGATCGAGTATAGACGGTGAGCAGTACGTGGGTGACCAGGAGTTTTGCTTTGAGCAGGAGCAGCAGCAGGAACCCTTTGATCAAGGCAAGTATTATATGGGATCTTCCTTGATGTCCTATTCATGAAGCTTTTCAATAAAATCATATGCATGTGTCTAATATTGTTACCATAGGGTTTACCTAGATTTGTTTACCTTGATCCTTGAAATCCTATGGGTTACCTTTGCATATGGGTAGTTATTGCTAGTGCTCCATTTAAATAAGCATGATCCTTTAATCTTGATTAATGACTACATGAAATGTTGAAGTAAAACTTGACTTTTTAGCAACATGGATTTAGGATCCTATCTGTCAGCAAAAGCTGGGACATACAGTGCAACCATGAGGGCTATATGGATCTGGCTTTAGTTCAGTATTAGGGTCACTCTCTCGCATGTGGCAGTTCACGAAAGTTGCCATTGCCGAGTGGTTGCGGGTTGTGGCTGGAGTGGGGACCGCTGCGTGTGTGTACCATCCCGGGGCTCCCGTATACCCCTTGCCCGTGGATCCGTACTGTCTGTGGTATGTCAGCGAACCCCTTTGAAAGACTTCATAGTGTTCCCTGCCCGCTCACCTCGGTAGTGTTAAGGGAGTCATGATCCCGGGGCATTTGGGCAAACACGACTCATGGGTAAAGTGTACAAACTCTGCAGAGTGTTAAAAACTGGTATATCAGTCGTGCTCACGGACACGAGCGGCCCGGAAAACTCACAGAACCTTTGGTTACTTGTTGGTTATCTTTATGAATCACTTTATCATGAAATTATGTTACTTGTTCATTTGTTTAATTGATCATGCAACTTAATTTGGGGGCTTAAGCATAACTTTGATCTACCACTTGTAAAGTTTTGTTACAAATTAAAATGCTTATCGCAGTAAACCAGTGTCATATTATTTGAGCCTCATGAACCCCATATATACTTGTTGAGTACGAAAGTACTTACGCTTGTTCCCTTTCTTTTCAATACTTTGGATAAAAATCCCGGATGGGTACTAGATTATCAGAGTTATGAGGAGTATCCAGAGGACTACTAGGTTTGGGGTCAACCAGTTGACGTCCCTGTGCTATGGAGCTTCGCGAGAGTTATCTTATATTTCCGCTGTTATGTAATAAACATTATTTAAATACTTGTTCGCTATGTAATAAACACTTGTGATTATACAATTTTGATAATTTGTCGGCTTATGTGTGTGACTGATCTCTGGGCACACATAAGATTATTGCATCCTGTTTTGTCTTTAAAACTGGGTGTGACAGGGAGTCACCTCGGGTTGGACAGAGGGGTTCGCGGGGGTTGGTTCTGCTCCGTGTGATCCGGCGTCGATCGACGGCGATCTCCGGGTGGGAAAACATGCCGGTGAGCACGGTACGGAGAAAAACGGAGCAGAGACACATGACGAGGGTCGTTACAGGTTCGGGATGTCGGGGCGACGCTCCGATGGTTCACGGCGTTGCGTGAACAAGCTCCGAGCAGCGAGAACGCAAGCGGCAGAGGTGTGCGGGAGCAGAGAGCAAAACAGGGGAGGGGGAGAGCTCTGTGCGGGCTTTATAGGGCGATGGGGCGGTGAATGCGGAGCTGTTGCCGGCAGGGTCATCAGGGCGGGCGTCACGGTGGGTGTCAAGGCGTTTGCCTTCCATCGGAGTGAGAGGAGAAGGAAAGCAGTGATGCCGGCGGCATGTCCGCTGCGTGCCGAGGAAGAAGAGGGGGTGGCTGACGCGTGGGGTCAACGGGGCAGTGAGAGGGAGAGAGAGGGGTGGCGGGAGTGTGGTGCTGACGTGCGGGGCCGGGCTGGCAGCGAGAAAGAGAGGAAGCAGAGGGGGAGTGGCCTGCTGGGTTCGGCGCCGACAGGGCGGGCCCGCGTGTCCGTGAGCGCGAGAGGGAGAAGGCAGGATGGGGAGCTGGGCCTGCGACCGAGAGAGGAGTGTGGGTGAGGGTGGGTTGGTTCCTGAGCTGGGCCAGAAAAGAGAGTGAAAGAGAGAGAGAAAAAGAAAAGCCTTTTCTTTTTTGGTTTTTGAAACACAAGGTCAAATTCAATTGTGATTTGAATTTGAGCTCACCCAACCTCACCTACACTCAACCAAAAGCTAAAATACTTCAGCATGAATGCAACAACCATGTTACTAAACTCTAGGTGAATTGGTTTTATTCCAAATAGTTTTCATTTCCCCTATATTTCATGAGGACAAATTGAATAAAAGCTCAATTTATTACTATTTTCTAGAATACAAAATTTAGGTTGTTATAGTGTTGCCAGTTGCTAAGCTTCAAAAGTTTAGGCACAATCTCAACCTTGTTAGTGGCTGAGATTGAGGGAATGTTAAATGATATGTATGACTATCGGTTAGGTAGGATAAGGTTGAGATTGTGCCGGAGTTGGACCACAGCATGGCGGCGCGAACAGAGAAGGAAAAACGCCCCGCTCCGGTTGCTGGGGTATTTATAGGGACCAAAGGATGATTGGATAAGGATTGCGGAGTCAACGCGAAGGTCGTGGAAGAGTTTAGGCGCGACGAGAAGCTCTGAGAAGGGCGACAACGACGACCTTCTAGACGCCGACCGCCATGGGCGTGTTGTGCTTCATTCAGTTAAGTTCAGTTCATGTTTAGTTGTTTCAGTCTTTAGCAAATAAGGAACCCGATTGCGATCGGGTGCGTTTCTGTAATGGCCACGCGCATGCTCAGTTCATGCAACGGCTCTACTTAGTTGTAGCTGTAGTGGTGGTGACCGCGTTGTAACACCCCAAAATTTGCATTGTTTTAAAAAGTGCTAAATTGATTTAATTTTGTTCTCTTGCTATGCATTTAATATAATTAAACTATAAATGTTTTGGTGAATTAAAATTATCATGTATAAACATGACTGAGCATACATGCTGGCGCATTTATTGATTTTTTACTGAGTGGTTTTTGAAAAGATTTCAAAACTGTTTTGAATTTGTTTGCAAAAGAAAGTTTGGAAAAACTCAATTTCTGGAAAATGTTAAAACCTTTCTTTTCTCTTCCTCCCTCCCTTCTTTCAGCCTGATGGCCCAGCCGGCCGCAGGCCTTGCCCGTCCTCCTTTCTCTACCAGCCGCAAGGCCCAACTCGTGGCTGCTTTCCCTTTTCCTTTCTTTGGGCCCTCCTCTCCCCTATCCTCTCTTGGCCTCGGCCCACTCGGCCACAGCAGCAGCCGGCCCAGCTCCTTGGCCCAACAGAGCTCAAGAGGAAGCCTCCCTTCCTCCTTCCCTTGTGCCGCTGACAGTCCTAGCCCGCGCGTCAGCGCCCTCCTTCTCCTTCCTCTCTCTCCCCGTGCGCACTCGAGCAGGAACCGGGTAACAGAATCTCCCTTGCGGTTGGCACCTAAAAGACCCCGCACACCTCCCTACTCCCTCTTTTTCATCTGCAACTCGTCCCTTTGCCCTAGCGCTGCAACCCGACCCGCCGAGAGCTCCACTCGCCGCCATTGATGCCACCGTGAGCTCCTCGGCCAACCGCTAGCTCTCATCCCTCTCCGAAGCAAGGTTTGATACCCCGTGAACCTTCTCCTCCGCTCAATTTCTCCCCTCCCTGCCCTCACTGGCCTGTCGCTATTCGCAGTGAAGTCCACGCCGCTCCGTCGTGTCGCCCGTCTCCTCTGCAGCACCTCTGTCCGCGCAAAGGCCCGAGGTAAGTCCGCGTAGTTCCCCTATCTCTCCAGAACCTTTCGGATGTCGTTTTGATGGCCCGTAAGCCCCTATCCCCTATCACCGGCGAAGCTTTGGGCGGCGCCCATGGAGAACCACCGCTCGGCTCCTATTCCCGGCCGGATCCCCTCTTTTCCCTTCTTTCATCTAATCGCAACCATCTGTTCCCGATCGGACGGATCTCAATCGCAGATACCCTTCGCTCTCGCGCATTTACACAAAGGTCCCTTGAGTTCTTTAAGTCCGAACCCGCCGTCCTTGGCGTTTTCAGTGAATACGCTTTTCACTTGTGAAGGCGTATTTCCTTTCGGAATTTGTTTTATTTGAAAATAAATGAAAATCCTTATTTACAGAATTGCCACTGAATTTCAAAACCCCATAACTCTCTCATTTTAAATCCGTTTTGGTCCGTTCAAGTTGCGTTAGGTTCGTAATAAAATTATCTACATGATAGTGATACTCTTAGTCAATTTTGAAACTTTATAATTTCGTGATTAGATTTAAATTAATATCTTTGTATAGGAAAACTTGTTTAATTCATAACTTCGTCGTTTTAGCTCCGTTTTTCGTGTACGAAACGTCTATGTGATCGTAACGATATGTAGCTTAGTTTTATAAACTTTTAATTCTAGTTTATTACTGTTGGTGTACTGTTCTAATCATAGCTTTGTTTGCTTCGTGTATGTTTGCCCGTTGGTTGTATGATGTTGATTGTTGATCGGTTATAGACGTTGAGCCAGCAGTTGAAGAGTCTGAGTTTCTATTCGATCAAGAACAACAGGACCAGCAGGAATACTTTGAAGAAGGAAAGTATAACATGGGATTATCCTTGTTGTCCTATTCACAATTAATATAATTCATATGCATGATATTCCTTGTTTACCATAGATTGATCCTAGTGACTTGTTATCATGAATGCCTTGACACCTATGAATTGATCACCACATATGATTAGTATTGCTAACGCTCATACCAGATGTACATGATCTTAATTGGTTAATGACTATATGCAATAATGATAAAACTCGCTTTTTAGCAATATTGGATTATAGGAGCTTATCTGTCGACAAAAGCTTAGATATACAGTACAACCACGAGGGCTATATGGCTCTGGCTTTAGCTCAGTATGGGGAGCTTTTCGAGCTTGTTCAGTGGTTACCTTTATGGAGCGAAAGGGGCGTGCCGATTTGGGTATAGGGCGGCTCCTAACCTATGAGCGTAGCCGCTGTAATGGAGTGTGTCGTAGGCAGGAGGGTTCCTATATCTGCTTGCCATGGAAACCTTGCGGCCCTAACTTGTTAGACGAACCCTCGAAAGGTTTCATAGTGTACCCTGTCCGCTCACCTCGGCAATGTTTTGGGAGTTATAAACCCGGGCATTTGGGCAACACGACTCGTGGGTAAAGTTGTACACCTCTGATCAGAGTTAAAAACTATCATGATAGCCGTGCTCACGGACACGAGCGGCTCAGAAAACTCACAGAATTATTGGGTTCTTATTTCTATGTGGCTTATGCAAGTATTATTTATTTATTTATTGTATCATTGTCATTTACTTTATGATCATGGATATTTGAGCTTATGCATTACCTTGGCAATTGTTGATATTAATATGAACTTGATCTACTTAAAATGCTTACCGCTATGAACCATGCATAACCTTTTGAGCCTCATGAACCCCATGTTATATTTGTTAAGTACGTATGTGCTCACCCTTGCATTCAAACACCACAGATGAAGAATTGGTTGATGATTACCGCAATGAGTACTAGACTTGGAGTCAACCAGTTAACCAGTCCCTTTTGGAGCTTCCGCAGAAGTCGTCGTCTTAGTTATACTTTATTTGTTTAAGACTCTGTATTGAATATTTATTCGCTATGTAATAAGCACTATGATGGTACTTTTATGATTTGTCAACTCATGTGTGCGACTATTCCTAGGGTGCACATGAGCCTTTTATGCACTTGTTTTTATTCTTAAAAACGGGTGTGACAGTGCCGTGGTTTCGTTCGTGGGATGGCACGGACAAGTCGGGGACCGCGTCTTGCGCGTCACGTCAAGGCTGCATGCTCCGAGTCATGGGATGGCGCGACAATGGCGGAGCGTGGAGGTTCATCGTGTGTGGCCGAACGGCCTTTGTATCTTCTATTTAACTTGGCAATAGAGTCCAGAAAACGTCGCTCGGTTGCGGCACCAAAATTGCCTTTTGTATCTTTTGTGTTCCACTGCGTTCGCGTGTGTTGGAGATCTAATTTAATGATAAACTTTCAGAAACAAAACTGTAGACTACAGGCCCAATGACGGCCATCTAGGTCGGGATAAGAAGCCCATCAGGGATAGGTCCTCGTCGGCCCACGAAGAAGGGGCGCACGACTCATAGGATCACGCCGGCCCGGGTAGGCAAACATACTCCCAGGCAGACGTGGTTCCGCCTCGCCCGACGCAGAAGCAAGACAACCCGCAATCCCCGGAAGACGTGAAGAACGTCGACGGTAGGAAAAAGACTTATTTACCCCCTTCTAGAAGGTGATAGCTACCGCTCCGTAGACGCTGACGGTGTGAATGCCGATAAGAATGGAGGTACGCCGTCCTGAGGGTCGTACACCCCGTATAAGTCGGGGCTCAGGATAACGTCCTAGTCCCCTATCTGAACGGAGGCACGTCGAGTCCTCCAATCAGGAACGGGAAGACACAGTGCTCCGTAACAGACGGTACCTACGGAGCAACGGCAGCCCCTCGTGCCTCCGGGCCCCTACAAGGACCCTCCAAGCGGAAGTACGTTGGGTACATAGGGCCCACCGGGTAACGAAGTCCATTGGCTCAAAGCAAAGGAATCTACCATATACAAAAAGAACTATAAGAAGGTACAACAATATACCTTCCAATGGTACAACGCACTCCATACCTCTACTACGCTACGGGTTCAACCGGACCCCCCCCCCCCCCCCGGCATCCTTCGGCGACGCAACAAGAAGCCGACACGACTCCTCTCCTCCGACCAAGTACGAAGGCAATAGTAATATAGAATTATAAGTGTCCCTCTTCCTTCATGAAGAAGGAAGGGGCACGGTATCCTAGGTAGATATCACTCAACACCACCTTGTAACTCTCCCGCCTCCCTTGCGACTATAAAAGGGGGACAGGAGGGATGACTCAAGGTGGGATCTCTCGACTCTCATGTTTCTAGAGACAGAGATCACACACACACACACACCCGAATCACACGGTTAGGTGATAGCACTCTTCTTCTCCATCATCCAGAGACTTGGGGCCCATATCCCCTCTCTCGAACCAGCTTGTAGCCCCCTGCAAGCAGAGATAAGGAACACGAGCAACCCCACACTGGACGTAGGGATTTCTTGCCCGAACCAGTATAAACCTCTTGTCTCTTTGTCTCACCATTCGGAACCCGACACGTGTACAAATTTACTCGTTGGTAGTTTCTAAACACCGATAGTTGGCGCGCCAGGTAGGGGGCATCACATGTCGCGACGATTTAGTGGTTCCGAATGGCCACCTCCCACTCCGGTAACCCTGGGCTCTCCGTCATCCGCGTCGGGAGACTGGAGTTCGCCTACTCCGCGGACGGTACCGTCACCCGTACGCTGACCTCGCCGGTCCAGGTCGTCGACGCCCTGGCACGCCCGAACGAGGACGTCCCTGCTCCCCGCAGGGACGCACTGGTTAAAGGATCGGGGCCATAGAGCCCTGGACCCAATCACACCGAACCCAGAAGCAACGACAGAGAACTCCATCCGCTCAAGGCGTTCATGAGCGGCATGAGGGACTCTGACGGCGACGAGTACAAAACCGACTGCACGGCCGAGCACACCGCGGCGCGTTTCGTATGCTCCCAGTACGACTACCTCCTGGACTTGAACCCTAGCTCTGACGGCGACGAGGCGCTGCCATACGACGCCTGCCATGAGGTCGCCACCTCAACCGAAAGGGCCCGCCAGAGCGCCGAGGGACAGGTCGGGGTAAATAAAGCCTCCTCACGAGAGTGCTTCGTATGTGACAGAAGAGAGGCCCGCCCAGGGAGCGTCGCGCTCAAACGCAATGAAAGCGGCGGCAAAACCTCTCTCAGGAGTCCGCAGATCATTACCCCGTCGCACGCCAACTTCA
Organism: Microstegium vimineum; assembly: GCA_022036555.1. Classification (NCBI taxonomy): domain Eukaryota; kingdom Viridiplantae; phylum Streptophyta; class Magnoliopsida; order Poales; family Poaceae; genus Microstegium; species Microstegium vimineum. Next base: position 44,793,310 of record CM039133.1, read on the forward strand.
CACCCGCCCAGCGAGACGAGCCGGGCAACATCCACCGCGGCGGTAAGTGTGTTTTCTTTGAGCAGCAATTAGGTCCGTGGCCGGTGGCCAACCCCCGAACCCGAGTTTGAAACACGTGGCGTTCGACGGACAAAGGTAACACACCACCCCAAGCGTCTTCAAAGGAGCAGCAGGGCACTCTCGCCAATTCCATGCGCATAAGACGGACCTCCGAGGCCGTTGCATCCGGGGAAAAATGATGAACGGAGGGCTACGCGCCCTCCCGCGCCTGGCAACCTCCGGATCAACGGAGCTTCGAGCGCGACGAAGGAGAGAGGTCTTCTCCAACGTTCGGGACATACCGGCCAGCTCCCGGCCAGGCGTTGTCATAGCACCCGGAAAGGACCAGGACAGCTCCCGGCCAGGCGTTGTCATAGTACCAAAACGCACCTACCAGACCACGACCACAGGCGGAACAGTAGCGACGAGCGGCATGTGCGGTATCCGCGCAATAACAACCCACGCATACTAAGCGAAGTCCGAGCGACAAGCCCGGAGCTTACTGGGTCACGTCGTTTTCCCTCACAGATGCACTCCGCGCGGATCCAGATGCGATTCCGACCACCAACTCACAGCCGAAAACACGTCGGGCTCTCGTCGGACCCGGATTTTGGCCGGAGGATCATCTTTTCGCCCGCAAGGCAGGCAGGATGGGAAACGAAGGCTTCATGACCCGTCGTCACCCATTCCGCCACCCGAAGGCTACATATCCCCTCTCTCGAACCAGCTTGTAGCCCCTTGCAAGCAGAGATAAGAAACACGAGCAGCCCCACACTGAACGTAGGGATTTCTTGCCCGATCCAGTATAAACCTCTTGTCTCTTTGTCTCACTATTCGGAACCCGACACGCGTACAAATTTACTCGTTGGTAGTTTCTAAACAGCGACAGCGTGTGTAGGTGTTCGGCTCAGGAGCTGTTCATCTTCCTCATCTCCGACGACGGGCGCCGATGATCAGGGGACTACAGGGCGGCACGGTGGCTTCCAGCTGCTCAAAACAATGTTCACTCTATTCACATAATTACCCCTGACCCTATTTTGCAAAAAGGACCCCCTTCCAAGCAGTTTCAGGAAAAAGTGTGAACATGAAAGTTGCTCCAAATTTCCTAATATACAACTTTGTCAATACCAAAATTTTCCAAATCTGCTCAGTTTTCAAAATGAAATTTTGAATTTGGAAACAAGTTTAAAAAAAGAATTACCCCTTTTTGCAATAACTTTATATTTTTGAATAAAAGTTGAAAAACTCCAAAAATAACTTTTGCTTTATTTATTAAGCTCTACAACTTTGCTTTAACACTTATATGCCAAATCTTTATAGCTTTTGAAATTCATGTTTGGGGTACTATTAAATCCCCTTTAATTAAGGTTTCCGGAAAATACTTTAAACCAAGAAATTTAAATTCACCACAAAAAATCATACTAAACTAATCTAGGCACAATAAAATAAACTTATTTTATTTTAATTCATAACAAAGTTCTCAATTCACATGAATGATGCATAATGCATATGATGACATGATATATTTTAATATTAAACACAAGACGTGTTACATAAGGTTGTCAAGTGTGCACCACACCTAAGTCATGAAGCTCTCCTAAGTTAAGCTACTCATCCAAACCCCCCTTGATAGTACGGGTAAAGATCAAATAAAGCCCTATCTATACTAAGTGTCCTTTATCTCCTTATGGCACTTAGATCTATCCATTCTAGGGTCTTCATCATCTATCTTTGAAATCCAAAAAGTTATCCATCTTGGGGGCTATAGATAACCATTTGATGCCCATTCACAATAGTCATTATGGCTAAGATACACATAGCCTCTACAAAACACACATTAGCCATAATAACATTAGGGTCGTTAATCACCGAAACCAATAGGGCCATGATTCTTCAATGATGACTAATCTATTTACCCTTATCATATTTATATTTATCATGTGACTTATCCCTGTTTAAGAGTAAAGATCATTGATGGTTAAATCACTTCGTTCATTTCATATGCATGTTATCAATATTATAGATTATCAGTTTCACTAGACCTTCCCAGTGGTAGAATATAAATGACAACCTGGTAATACTCTAGGTAAAATGCTACAATGGTATATTAATCTGCCCGCTTGCAGAATCATTTGTTCTTTATAATTTCATATCCATCATTATTTATTTCTGCCTAGTCATACATAAAATATAATATTTCATAAGTACCATAAAATATTTCTAGCTCTATATAGAGATGACAACCTAGTTCCATGCTTAGGAGTATAGGTAAAACATAATGGCTAGTTGCTAAAGACAAGTTAATTACATACCATACATTTTTGGTGCCATTGCTAAGAACCTATGTTCTTGGTGATATCGTTAGAAGTGTCAACAGTATACTTACCTCATAACTAGGGGTGCCCTCCTCCAAGCTTGATTTCGCTATGTGTTGACATTTCTAACGTCGTTACTAAAAGTAGATTAATTTATATTCCTGATAACGGCGCCAAAAATGGTTAACCACCTCTCATGCCACTTAAGCCAAGTTGTTATCCCCAGCATGGCAGAGAGATGTGGTATTGAAATATACAATTTCTCCTCTAATAATATAAATGTGTATCTACAAGCGCACAGATAATAGCGATGTAGCATTTTAACCAGGAATATTCCAGGTATCGTTATTTATATTTTTACCACTGGGAAGGGAATGCTAAGGAATAAATGAGTAATGAGTATCATTGCATGTGTAACGGAGAGTTTTCATCTATCTCTCTCAATACAGGGTAAGTGTCACATAAAATATAGATAATGAGTGAATAGTGACAAAAAATAAATATACTGATCAACATATATAGCCACATAAAATAATGATAAGCACATCAACAAATATTCTCGTAAGTCATTAGCATGGAATTAGGATGAACTACAAGAATATTTTCTAAGTTATTCTAACTATAAAGTCTAGCATATTATGATTAGTGCAATTATACTTGACAATCATGGTGAGATAAGAAGATTATACTCACGCATAGTGAGATTAATAAGAAAGATGAGAAACATAGCAATCATTTCCCCGTAATGGTTCCGCTCTGCCTGCCCTATAAACGGGAGGACTACAAAGGACTCAACAGGATTGTCGCTACCGTGATCTACCTCACGATCCGGAATATAGGGTACAATCACAAATAAATACGGTATAGGCACCACGCCTGCACAATATTTATCATTTACCCATAGTACTGATGGACACTACTACAGAAAGCATTTTGCGTGGCGGGCATATTTGGTTTCCCACAGCGGGCAAAGCTGTCCGCTGCGGTGATAAGGCCACGGTAAATCGTGGCCTTCCCGCAGCGGGCAACCGCGGCGGCCACGTTAGAATGGCTGCCACGGTTAATCGAAATAAAAAAATAAAAAAAATGACGAGCCCAACGCAAGCCCATCCAGGCCTGGCGTCGAGCCCATCCGCCGCTGCACCGTCGCCGTCGCCGCCTAGCGCGTCCGCCGCCGCCACGGCTGTGCCCTCACGCGGTCGGCGCGTCCACCGCCGCGACCTCGTGCGGCCCCGCGCGGCCCCGCGTCCGCTTCCGCATCCGCCGCCGCCATGGTTGTGGCCTCGCGCGGCCCCGAATCTGCGTCCATCGCCACGGCTGCGGCCTCGCGCGGCCCCGCGCGTCCGCATCCGCCGCCACCACGGCTGTGGCCTAGCGCGGCCCCGCCGCCGCGGCCCCACATCCGCGTCCGCCGCCGCTGTGGCCTTGGTCTCGCACGGCCTCGCGTCCACATCTTCCGTCGCCACGGGTCACGGCTGTGGGCTCGCGCTGTTGGATGTGAGGGAGAGTAGACGTGAGGGAGAGGGAGAAAGCAAGAGGCGGTGTGGGAGGGAGAGATGGAAGTGGGTCTGAGTACCCCCAAACCCTAACTTGATATATATACTAGAGCGTGATAATGGGCCGATATTTGGGCTGTTTGGGCCACTTGTTTATCGCAGCGGACAATATAACATGTCCGCCACGGTAAATTAATTTACCGCAGCGGACAACTTAAAATATCCGCTGCGGTAAATACCCTATTTACCGCAGCGGACATGTTAAGATGTCTGCTGCGGTAAATCGATTTACTGCAGCGGGCAAAAGTGCCCACCACGGTAAATGAAAAAGGCCCGTTGTGGTAAATCGAGGACATTTACTGTGACGGGTAAAATATGTGCCCGCTGCGGAGGTCGTTTTGGTGACGCTGCGCAAAATCGTTTTTCACGTAGTGGGACAAACGCTATACGATCCTAAACATGAATATAACTCAGATCTAACGAAGCTAAGCATATAATCATAATAGACTAAGAACAATATAATTGAGAACATAATCGAATACAATAAAGTCATAATCAATATAATGAAATAGAGCAAAGTCATATTCATAATTATAACACCTCTAGTGTTTAATTATTAAAATATGTCATGTCATCATATGCATTAAGCATCATTCATATGATTTGATAACCTTGTTATGCATTGAACTAAAACAAGTTTATTTGTATGTGCTTAGTCTAGCTTTGGCTTGCTTGTGATGAAATTCAAATATTGGATTTAAAAATAATTCCAGAAATCCTAATTTAGGAGGGGATAAATAGTGCCCCAAACATGAATTTCAAAAACTATAAGGAATTGGCATATGAGTGTTAAAGCAAAGTTGTATAACTTAATAAATCTAGCAAAAGTTGTTTTTGGAGATTTTGAAGTTATATTAAAAATAAAGAGTTATGATAAAGGGGGTAATTCAATTTAAACTTGAATTCAAATTTAAATCTCTATTTTTGAAAACTAAGCAGAATCCGGAAAGGGGAGTATTGACAAAGTTGTAGATTATTAAATTTGGAGCAACTTTGGTATTTGCAACTTTTCCTGAAAACGTTTGGAAGAGGGTCTAATTTGAAAAATTCGACGTATAGCATTTCTGTAATTCATGAACACTGCCCTAGGGCAGCTGTCGTCCACCGCCATGGCGGCCGGCGCCTAGAAGCCGGTGGATGCCGACCTTCTCAGACCTTCTCGGTGTCAGTAGAGGCGTCCACGACCTTCGCGACATCGATTCGGTCCTTATCCATCCATCCATGGACTCCTATAAATACCCCAGAGACCGGCAAAGATCGATCTTTCTTCTCTGCATCCGCCACCACATCCGCCTTCATCTCCGGTGAGCTCTGCTGCTCAAACCAGCCCGCGCCATGCCTTCCCAGTAACGCAAAAGCTTCGCCTTGGCACCACTCACCTCTAGCATTGCTTGGTTGAATCTATAATCCTCTGAATCGTCCAACACGTCGTCATCTTTTTCAGCTCCGGCGGAAGCGCCGCCTCTTGGGTTTCATGTAGACCGAGCTATACAGGAGCTCTCGTATTATTTTGTTGTTTGTTTCTTGATCCTTATCGCGGACGGTTCTAACACACCGCTTGGTTGAACCAATGGTAGTCTGTAGCCACGGGAACGCATCGTTGCCGCTGTTCATCTTCTCCGTCGAGCCTGTCTCCGTCGTCCGACCGTTCTGCTCCATCTCCGTCTGTGTTAGCAAGAGCCTCAGAGTCGCGGTGAGCCTCTGAATCTCTAGGACTAGTTTTTTGTTCATGTAGAGGCTTAGATTTCTCTGTCCACGTGCACCGCCGCGTTCGCCGCCGCCATTGTTGTCGGCATTCGTCGACTGTGTGTTTCTTTGATGTTTGAACTCGTTTAAGTGATGCCTTAGACTCGTCGTGAGTTGCTGAGAGTGTTCATGTGCTTGTTTTGGCCGATAGTAAGCCGTAGCGGCCGGCGTAGGTTAGGTCGGATCTCTGTGCCGCCATTGTCGCTGGCGAGGGTGCTCTGGAGCTCGATAGCTTCGTCCAAGTAGTGCAATAGGTGCGGGAGGTGTTGGGGGTTGCGTAGGTGTGCTCGGTTGAGCCTGAAAAGTCGCCGGCGGCGAGTTTTGCGCCGTCCGGTGGTCACCGGCGCCGCCAGCTTCTCTGAATCGCTGGGTTGGGTTCAGTAACGCAATTGTGCTGTTTTCTATTTTCTGAAAGTGAATAGTACCTGTTTTTGTTATTTTAGTTCTAATTTTTTTGCAGTTCCTAAAATGCTGAAATAAATTCTGTATGCTCTGTGATATGTGTAGTATTTAATAAAAATATAATATGTTACTGTCCAGTACATTTTTAATTCTGTAAAAATGTCTAGTTTAATTAGAAAAGTCATTTTCAATAATTTTTCATGCTCTGTTTATAATTCCAAAAATTATGAAACTTATTATACAACATATATGTAACTGTACCTTGCTGTAAAAAAAGTTTGAGGTCCATTGGACAAACTTTTAAAACTTGATTATTTAGTAAATTACTAAATAATTAATGAAGTCATTAGAAACCTTAATCACTATAGGATTTGGGTGACTTTGAATTGTTTGATTGCACATGTGTCATTGTTCAGTGACAAACAAAGATATGAACATGTCATTTGACGTTATGTTGAGTGTTAGTTCTTTTGGACATAATTATTAAATTAAATAGTTAATTAAATATGATTTGGTTAATTACTTAATGAACTAGTATTACTTTCTTTAGTGAAGAGAAGTTGTACTCAAGATGATTACTCTTGATTTGTCATCACTTAGCCATGTGCTTTTGTATGTGTTAAGCATCATGTTTACATTTAAGCATCATCTAAGCATATCATTATCGTGTAGATAATATTGTTGGTAGAGAGGTCCATCACATTATTGGTTTGGATAATCAGCACTACGAGGTTGGGTTTGATATATGTGGTACTGAACCAGAGATTGTTTATCCTGCAAACCAAGGCAAGCCCCGGTGCATTTAAACCCTACCTTGTATTTCAAAGTTTTCTTTAAATACACTTATGGTTAATTATTGCATGGTTACTATTCTATCAAATTCCTACTTGATGCATAGCCTGATCCTTGAAGTATTTAATTCCTGTACCTTGATAACTGTTTTTAAATACGCAAGTTACTATCGCAGCTTAGTATGCTTAGAATGATAAACTAGTGGGTGATTTCCGGTCATCCACGCATAGCGTATTGCTGCGGCAAATGGCTATGCATTACTTTTGAGAAAGGAATGTTTTGATGGAAGTAATAATCGGGACCGGGCGGACACGATGTTTGGGACCGGGCGGACACGGTGAGCGGGTTCTCTCTGCCTGTGTCATTAGGAACCATCCGTTGTAAAAAGTAGAAGGGTTGTGACTTTGGAGTACTGATCACATACTTTTGGAAGCTGGACTCTGGCTATTCCAGTCTTAAGAACGGTTAATCCGCACTAGGAGTGGAGAGATGGTGAGAGTAGTGTGTACCCTCCAAGTTCGAGGAACTGGATGGAGGTGTATTGTGCTCTCGGGTAGCAGAACCCCGGTCTTGGCTGGAGGATCTAGGGAAAGGTAGTTATATGTGTGCTTTAGTGCTGCATATAACGTGTGGTTGGGAAGCCCCAACTGGGTTTAACCGGTTTGAATCGTCGTGTTCCTCGGATATGGAAACATAACCCTACCTTTTACATCGTAGTTAATAAAACTTAAACTGGATACATGATAATTCCTTTTGAGGATGGTTTGTTGCCTCGTTATCGATCATAAATTCAGATCGGTACTTGAGTAACTTTTATGAGAACTAAAATCAATTTCAATTTTTTTATAAATGCTCATTTATGCAAAATACTTTATTCTTGAGAAACCCCACCTTGAATCCCATGACTTGCATACTGTTATACATCCACCACAATTTATTTGTCGGATAAGTCTTGTTGAGTACCCCGGTACTCAGGGTTTGTTAACCCTTGTTGCAGATGATGTTGGATCCTCAGTTTGTGTAGCCCCGTGCTGCATGACTGTGGTTAGTGTTGAGGATGATGAGGATTAAAACTTAGTTGTTTGACTCTTGGGCAGAGTACTTTGTTTGTTGTGAGATAAACTCTTTATAACTAGCTTGATGTAATATATTCATATGACACTTAAGTTATGTTTTCAAAACTTATGGTTTGTAATATGACTTATATCTTTTCCACTGCTTTAATGTAAATTAAATTATTGTATTACTTCTGCCATGTCTGTAATGAGACGATCCTGCTCGAAAAGGGGTGAATGACTCAGTTTAATCTGAGGACACCCGACGAATCTTTTAAGACTTGGATCATTTGTTAGGATTAAAATCGGATGGACAATAATCCTGGCAAGTGGGCCATGTTCTTAGGAGGTTCTGTCACAATAATATTGAAGAAAAATGATGAACAATGAAGAACTAGAGAGAGAATTACCAAGAATCCTCTTGACAGACCCAGAAACCAATCGAAGATTGACTCCTTCTAGTTCTAATCCTACATAGCTATGCTAAACTAGAGATCTAGTTGATGTGGTGGCTCTAGGGCTTGATCAGGGGATTCTCCTCTTGATATGAATAATGAATTGTTCCCCTCCTCCTCAGGGTTAGGGCCTTGCTTATATAGCCTTCTCAAATGAACGTCGGTCGTTGGATCAAACCGACCTTAGGCGAAGGGTTTAGATTGATCCTCAAAGGCGGTGGGCATGATCCGCGAGGGGGAACCTCATTGGTCCCTAGGCCAGGGTGGCCACCCAAGGGGGTAGGGCGGGCGCCCTGCCCTTGGGCCCGCTGGCCCTTCGTTTCTTCCCGCGTATTCTTGACCCTTCTAGAGTGTTCTTTTTCATACGAATGATAATTATCTCTATGTAAGCCTTACATGTGGGCCTTTCCTCCGTATTTCCTGATAACCCCTGCAGAAAAATTCATTCACCAAAACTCATGGAATTCTGTCAGTATAAACCCTAATTCTAGTTATTGGTTTCATAAAGATCATTTTCCTTATTTAGTTGACGGTTGAATTTGGTATTTAAGGACCGTCAACACTATGGTTGAGTTGAATGATCTTTGGAGTTAACTTCTGAGTAGTAGTCCTGATTAGACTCACTCCTCCTTGGTGCCTTCAATCCTCAATGGTTATACTCCAACAAGAACAAAAAAAACTCAAGGCTCCATTATGATATGGGTTAGCGGTCAGCCAAAAGAGTAATTGAATATTCGCATGAGCTAATTTAAACCTTAGTAGATTCTAGCAGGAATTGAATATCTCATCTCTTTTTTTAAGGATTTTCTATTTTATAAAGCAAGAGAAATAAAAATTATTTTTATGCCACCACAACAAATTCCCTTCAGCTCAGTTTCAGTCTCCAGTCCGTCAAGTCACCCAGTGGTTTGACTCGGTTGGGCAGACGACGCAGTGTACGCCGATCACAACGGGGTTTACCCCATACTCAGCATCTACTAGCTTTGGTGCTACAGCTCGGGACCTCTCAGCCAGCTATAGTGACCTCCAGTGGCTTGCACCTCAAGACCCTGCTACTACTGTTTCTACTCCTCCAGTGGTCCAGCCAGACGTGACTCCAGTGGCTAGTGAGCTCCAGGGACAGACTGCATAGGTTTCAGTGTCAGAGACACCACTTCCAGTCCGTGCTACAGAGTCCGAGGTTGCCCCTTTAGTGTATGCTCCAGCTCTAGACTTGCCTTGTTCAGAGGCACCTCCTGAGGCACAGACTAAGTCAGTGGCACCTCTTGAGGCACAGACTAAGTCAGTGGCACCTGAGACAACTGTTAGTTGCTCCAGCAGAGTCAGTGGTCGATGCTTCAGCGTCTACTTCCGTGGCTACTGCTCATGTGACCGCTTCTTCTCCTACAACAGCTCCAGACACAGCGAGTCAGAGTGTCGACAGTGGCTCCAGTCTAGACTACGAGCAGTTCAACCTCCTTGCTCGTGACCGGTTGCTCCTCCGGCGCCCGATGCTTAGTTTTTGGTGTCGCCAAAGGGGGAGAGTGAGAGTATGCTAGAGTTAGGGGAGATGAGAGAGAGATTTGGATCTTTTGATGTGTTATCCTTCTCGTACTCATGCATCATGTTTACCGTTTTCCATGCATTTGGTTATATGTGTGATGATACTCTTGCTTGTGACACTTGTGCTTTCACTCCCTATATGATGATATGTCACTTGTTTATGCTCATGATATGCTTTCGTGCTTTACTTTGATATATATATATATATATATATATATATGTTGAGAATATCATCATGTACTCGTTCTTGATTCATATCCTTAGTACATGTCGTGGATTGGATTATTTAAGCATGCATTATTCATTCATATTCACTAACCCATGCTTAGATAAGCCAAGTTATTTGAAAACCGAAAACAAACTCTCCTATCATACTCTATGGCGTATTGTCATCAATCACCAAAAAGGGGGAGATTGAAAGCATCTAGGCCCCTAGTGTTTTGGTAATTAACGACAATACAAGATTATTATGACTAACGTGTGTTTTGTAGAGGCAATAAAAAAGTTAGGTCATGGTAATGCAGAATTGATTGGGCTATCAATGGTATTCGTACCCTTAATGGAATCGTTTTGGTTTTTCAAAGGATTGGCGACAAGGTTAAAACATAGACTAGGTCTAAGTGTCAATTGGAGTTGAGAGACACTTATAGTAGTTTAGCACCTTTATTTTACCTTTGGCCGTACTATTAAGGGGGTATTATCTAGTAGCTTGACCTAGGAGAGGCTATGTGATTAGGTGTGGTGCACATTTGTTAAAACTAGCACTAGGAAGCTTTAGAAAAGCCCTTAGATCATGGTGAGCAACTTCTATTTTTGAAGTGTGCGAATCCGAGCAAGTTTTGGCTCTCAGAAGAGCTTCGGACGCTGGTGTTTCCCTGGGTCCGAACCATTGGCTATGCGTGCGGACCCCTAGGGTTTGCTCAGGATATGTTAAGTATTCCAGATGCTGTGAACAGGATGGATCCGGACCATTGGTGGTGTCTGGACCCTACACAGAGAGTCACCCGAGAGCTCAGTTGGCTCCGGACGTAGAGTCCGGACATCAGGCAGCGTCCGGACTCTATGCAGAGAGTTCCAGAGAGCAGTTTTCAATCCGGACGGTGTCCGGAGTCTTGTGTCCGGACTACGCTTAGCGTCCGAACACCCTGCTGATGTGAGTTGAGCACAGTACAAATGAGGGGGTCCGGACGCATGTGTAATGGTCTGGACCCTACCCTCAGTAGTGTTCGGAGTGACGCAGAAAAGTGAGTTTTGCTTGTAAACGGCTAGGTATTGGCTTGGGTGGTATTTATACTCCTCCACCAGCCCCTTGGCCACACTCTTGCCCATTGGGATAGCTGAAGAAACCTTGTGAGAGTGCTAGGAAGTGCAAGAGCCCTAGTGAGAGAATGATTTGATAATCCAAGTGTTCATCCTCACTAGTTGCTTAGAGATAGCAAGTGTGCATTCATTCAATCACTAGACTAGCCTTGGTCAAGTGAGAGTTACTACTTGTTACTCTTGGTGATCGACATCACCTAGACGGCTTCGCGGAGGAAAGCTTGGTGATCATCTGGTGGAGTTCATTGTGGATGACCCAAGTTCGATTGTGATCGGTTCTGGGCGAATCACTAAGCCGGAGTGGCGAAGAATCAGCCCGTAGAGAGCACTTAGTCCCTTGCACGGACTAAGGGGAAGCGATACCGTGTGCGGTGCTCCAACGAGGACTAGGGGGAGTGTCGACTCCTCGATACCTCGGCAAAACTTCATCGTGTCAACTTCTCTACACCCTTCTCCTTCTCTCTACTTGCAATTACTTTCAAGCATTACTTTCATTGTCATTTACTTGGTTTACTTCATGCTTGACTAGAATTGCAGAGGGTGTCTTGTTTTACTTTGATCATCTAGTTACTTGCTTAGCTAGAATATCACTCACATGGCACTAGGGGGTTAGTTCGCTTTGTTAGCTTTTAATTATTGCTTAGAAAATTAAAAGACCTCAATTCACCCCAATCTTGGGATCTTGATCCTTTCAATTGGTTTACTCAGTTTTGTTTTCACTCAGTTTTGATTTCATTGGCTTATCGTCTTCACATGATTCGTCTTCATGTGATTCACCCATCACGTGTTTCATAACAATTAGTATCATTAGATAGATTATTGAATATATTTTTATAATAAACTTATTTGAAGATATAAATGTTGTATGTTTTTTTTAGAAATCTAGTCAAAGTTGAGAAATTTTGACTTGCATGTATCCTATAGCAACTTTCTTTCTAGGACTAAGGGAGTATTCGTTACGTGGAGAAGGGAGAAATTATAAAAGTCACGAAATGGGCTATGATTTGTCACTTCAAGAAAATGTAAGAGCACAGATTTGATGGTGACATTAAACTAAAAGTAATGTACTAATTTATTTATTTTAATTTGATTTTTTCATTGGAAAATTGAAATTAATCATGTCATTTGTTTGCTTTTTAGGCCGTCGAATTGTATTGAGAAATCGTGATGTGAAATCAATGGACGTATGCTAATACTCCCTCCGTCCCAAATTATAAGACGTTCCAAGAATCTTGGAGAGTCAAAGCATCTTAAGTTTGACCAATAATTATAGAAAAAACTATAATGATTTATGATATTAAATAGACATGTTATGAAAATATAATTGATAACGAATCTAATAATACTTGGTTGACATCATAAATGTTATTATATTAACATATAACTTTGGTCAAAGTTGAGATAGTTTGACTCTCTAAGATTCTTAGAACGTCTTATAATTTCGGACAGAGGGAGTACTATTTATTTTGTAGTTTTTTGTCACTTCTTTGTAGTCGCGCTCTCCTCTATTACGATCTAGCTTCACCACTGAACATGAGTGGTGCAATGCTAATAAAATTTACAATTGCAAACTAAGTGAGAGATGACGAGAATGGCCAGAATAAGAGTGATGTCGCACGAGTAGTTAGGGCAGGGTGGACAAAAAAAAGGATGGAAAATTTAGGTCTTCAACATATATTAGATATAGGTATATATACTAGATACATGTTGTAATGTTACCAAAAAAAATTTCGAGCGTGATGTTCAAATCATCACTATTTCTGTAGATCTAAAACAAGAGTTAACGGCTCAGTCCTCAGCAAATACAGGAGTAACCTTAAATTGTAAATGAGTAGATGGCCATGAGATAAGTTTGTAAAAGAAAAGGCACCGATGAATTATGATCGTACAAAGGCATGGACACAAATGGACACTGTTTATCCTGTGCATGTCCATTAAGCAGAAGCAACTCATACTGCAGGATTGACAACAACGCCTCCCAGACGGTGATCACTTTAGGAATACCTGCAAAGTCAAGACAACTCATTGAACTTCAGCTAACGATAACTCATATCTCTAAATACTTACTTAATCAAACCAACAAAAATGATATCTATTTCGTCAAAACTACTTTTGTATACAGGCCAATACCTATAAGAAGTCCTTTTATACATGGGGAGCTTGCTGTTTTGTTTCCACGCTAACTCAAAGCCTTCTGAAACACAGACCATGCATAGGGAAAGTCAGAGATTTCTGAAAATAGCCAAGACAATTCTGGAAAAAGGCGTATCTGATCAAATTCCTGGATACAGAACTGTAATAGTAGCAAATTAATTGAAGGGTTACGGAGGTTCCCATCAAACAGTTTTTTTTTCCGAACAAAACAGTTTATTTTTCAATAGTGTTACTTCTCAAGAGTTCCCTAATCAATAGTGTTGCTTTTTACAGTATACAGCAAACAGTATCAACATCAACAATAGGGAATTGTAACAGAAAGTTAACAGTATATTTTTACAAAAAAAATGCACAGCAATAAATGGCAACACCATAGCCATAATAAACTATGGCATGTGAATCTTGGCTCTTTTCTGATCTATATAGAAACACTTAAGGATTACATGTATAAGTTAGGAAATACTTACACAGGGATCTCGCTCAAGGTCTATTGTCATCAACTTCTGACACGAACCAGCCAAAACAGCATTTATCCCAGCTTGAGATGGTATTTGGTTGTCATTCAACTACAGGTCCTCCAACCTATATATAGCAAGTTCAGATGAGAAAGAAGAGCCAGAAATAACCATTTTGTCTAGCTTCTTATATTCTTACAATAGCTGTTTTATTTATTTGGTTACTATGAGAAAAAAGAAGCTATCAGTAGCATTTACCTAGTTAAGGTTTCGACATTTTCGATAGTGGTTAGCTTGATAGATGAAACATCCAAAACGCGGGAGGTTCTGCAATGTAGAAAGGCCTTCCATATTTTCAATTCCATTATGGCTAAAGGTACAGCTCTTCTAACATAGTTCATTCCTGATGGCAAAGCAGATGTATTGCCATGCAGCAATTACAGACAGGTGAACAGCGAAGTTATAAAGTTGAGAGAGTACCTGAACCCATGCACTGAAGTTAGTCTGTTGCTTTGCCAACCTTATTTTTGTTAATAATCTTCAAACTGCACAAGTTGATTAGTCGAATTCAATTTGTACCCAGTCACGGCTCTTGTAGGTTTATCAAGATTTTCCATCACCTGCAACAAGATAAAACATGTAAGGCTGCAGGAAATAGCAGGATCTAGATGTAAACAAATTCCATACAGCATGAAGCATTACATATTCAATTTGTACCCAGTCACGGCTCTTGTAGGTGTATCAAGATTTTCCATCACCTGCAACAAGATAAAACATGTAAGGCTGCAGGAAATAGCAGGATCTAGATGTAAACAAATTCCATACAGCATGAAGCATTACATATAAACTCAAGTTCAATTCCCTGACAAGAGAAACTAACTTTCCAGACAACATGCAGTCACTCAGGTATGAACTCCAGGAATCATGTGCAGTTTTTTACAGAAAATGCTAACCCATAATATGTTTCTACCAGGTTGAAGAATTTCAAATGCATGGAAATGCTCAAGCTATTCAATCTTTGCAACTTCATTTTTGAAACATAAAGTTCCTTCAATGTACTGAAAGATAGATAATACTACATTTTATTTCTTCCTGATATCAATGCAAACAGAATCAAACAAACTGTGGTGCATATTTCTTTACAGCGATAGGTAATTGTCTTTCCTCGGATGGTACCAGGTACATATATCTTCGATGAAACTAAGCTCAATCAACGAACAAAAAATGACATGGATGAGGTGGTGATCCAAGAGGATTTGGAACACTCTATGCACGGTGCCACTAATCTACTAAGCTAGATGTAGAAAAAAATGTTATGTATTATGTTAGTTTTTGGCTTTTCAAAACAGTGAAGTACTAACCAGGAGATCAAACCATTTTACTCTTGCATCCAAACTTTGTGGATAATTTCACAAATACTCTATATAAGTCTATATGTAAAAAGTAATTGTAAGTCAACTAAAAGTAAATAAATTCGTACGATCATCGACTGCAAGCACATATCAGAAGCTTACGTACCGCCTCCTGAAGAGTTGGAGCCATCACCACTGAATCGTAAACGCTGCGGTGGACGATCATCAGGGTCTTGACTTGCTTCTCTTTTTGGAGCAAAAGAGGCAGAAACATTGGGACTTTGAGTTGGTAGCCTTGGAGAATCCGCAAACAGTACATATAACCGATCTTTAAATATCTTGTCGAAAAATACACGGCCAAAGCCTCTATCACCAAACTCGACACCATGACTGTTCATAAACACCAGATATGCCCTTCCATTCGGACCACCCTCAAAACCGTATCCGACGAACAGAACCATGTGGGAGTACTCTATGATCCTATCTTTCAAAGTTAAATAATCATAAATCTCATCAGATTCTAGTAATAGAAAATCAACATTAGTTGGAAAACATCCTACGACAGGCTTAGCTTGCCTTATTAATTCAGCTACCCTATCAAACTGTGGGTTCCTTAATGTGAGAAAGCGTGATAACCTATGTCTTTGTTCGCCTTCCCAATCGGTGGATGTCGCCAAAACACCACTATTTCGAAAGATATTGATAGCGGTGTCTTCACGCGCATTCAAAGGAAGATTCAGCGAGGACTCATCACCAATTTTGCAATTGATATGAGTCTCATACTCCTCAACTAAAGAATTTGTGTTAAACTCAATATCCGAGTTTTTTGGAGGATTTTTCAGGGCCGCGTCTCTCTTAATAGCCATTTCGGTTCCAGAACAGATGGCTTGAAACACGCATGTATCGTCAGTCTGGTGGCGTACCTTTGGGATTATGTTGATTCCATTATACTCTGTGTCGATCCAGGAAAATTCAACGTTACCATTTGGTATTGTTTGACAAACATTCTGCAATTTAGCTGTGAATGCCATTTTGCTGCACATATAAATCATTAGATAGTTATTAGTATTTTTTTGTCTCCAAAAGAAAAAATAGTTGTATATAAAAGTTTAGAAATGAGTAATGAAAGCAATGCAATTAAATAGTAAACAATATATTGATTATTGAACTACGGAGCACATATATATATATATATATATATATATATATATATATATATATATATATATATATATATATATATATATATATATATATGTGTGTGTGTGTGTGTGTGTGTGTGTATAAGGATTATCTAAAGTTGGTTTATGGTAAATATCCTTGCCTATAAAGATTAAAAACCAATCTAAAAAACTATACATGCTCAAGGCCTAATAGACCCGGCTAATAAGGTTTAATCTGGTATTTGTCTAACACCCTACCCCTGCAGTATGAGCATAAAACTACAGACTAGTGAGTTGTGACTCACGAACTCGTGAGTGGGCCATACCAAATGACAGGATATGGTAGTGCAACATGGAAGGTTTTTCAATTTGGTTTAGCACCACTTTTATATGGAACGAGTAGGCTTGGGCCAATATTTTGATTGGGCTTATTTTGGCATGTAACTTTGCTTAGGTTGGAGTGCCTTTGGTGTTCCAGCATAGTAGATCCCAAGCCCTGATAAAGTAGGAGGGTTGTGTTATGCTAGGCGAGCCATCATCAAAACCTAGCCACTTTCATGGCGATGAGACCCAAAAGATTCTCGTTGGGACGTAACCCTCTTAGCGACGCGCCATGCCGGAACCCAGATATGGTGTTAAATGAGTAAGGGCCGGGTCGTCACCCCCGTGGCGCGTCGTGTCTTGATTTGGGCACGGTGTCAAGTGAGCAAGGATCGGGTCGTCGCATCCTCAGTGGCGCACCACATCGGCGTTCGGGTGTGGTGCAAAATGAGCAAGGGTCTTCACACCTTCCTCAGCGGGTGCGAAGGGTAAGGAAGCTAGTTGAATCAACCAAGATCCGTTTAGGTAGCTGGAATGTTGGGTCCCTCACGGGTAAGTTAAGAGAGCTAGTTGACACAATGGTTAGGAGGCATGTAAATATCTTGTGCGTTCAAGAGACCAAATGGAAGGGTCAAAAGGTGAAGGAGGTGGACAATACAGGCTTCAAGCTATGGTACACAGGGACAACTTTGAATAGAAATGGAGTGGGAGTTTTGATCGATAAGAGCCTTGAGGGTGGTGTGGTGGAGCTGAAAAAGGCAAGGAGATAAGATTATCTTAGTGAAAAAGGCAAGGAGATAAGATTATCTTAGTTAAACTTGTCATTAGTGATATAGTCTTAAACGTTATTAGTGCATATGCTCCCCAAGTAGGCCTTGATGAGTGTGCGAAGAGGCAATTCTGGGATGATTTGGATGGCTTAGTCAAGGTTGTACCTGTAGGGTTATGAGGTTGCTACGCTAGCCAGAAAACAAAATTTTTCTACCCCATAAACCAGGAACTAGTGCTAGTTATAGATCACGGGGTTACCACTAGACGCGCAGGTGCAGCGGAAGTGAGTTGATGTAGTCGTGCGCGTCGCAACAGTGTCGTGCAGTTGCGAGGTCGTCCGTCTCAACGTCTCTTACTCGCGGTTCGTCCTTGTGCTCCAAATGCAGCACCTCCGAGGAATCTCACACGTGCAGGGAAGAAGCGTCACCCCTCTGGACTGCTAGGTCCGCGAGGAGTACTAGGCGCGAGCATGGGGAGGGTGACGGCGGCTGCCAAAGGACGTGAGTTCGACTCGCCTCGCGTCTCCCCTTGCTTATATAGGCGTCCTAATGAGCTCCCACGTTGGAGGCCCATTAGCAACCCTAAACCTAGTCTAATTCGGGTCCAACCCGAATTAGGCTTCCAGCCCCTTAAACGTGCGACCATATGGGCTCACGCACACATAGACATGGCCCAAGTACTCTTACTTGACCAATAGTTGATAGCGGCCTCTAGCAAGGCATGTCAACTCCTATGCATACGCTATGATCATATCAGACGAACCACCACAATATAATATATTTGTTATTCCTTTGCCTCACGATATTTGGTACAACTCGTGGGTTAACACTTAACCCAAGCACGGCCATGCATTTCATGATCTAATCATTTGAGTAGTCCAGTGATATCTCTCTCATATGAAGTGTGGCAAATTCCATCTTGATTAACTATGTCTCACAGCATGTTTCCCGACAAACCCAAAAGCCACCTTTATAACTACCCAGTTACGGAGTAGCGTTTGGTAGTCTCTAAGTAGGTCATTTCACATCTTGAGTACATACGACAATCTCAGGTCTAAGGACATAACGTACATGATGTGTATAAGAGACAGTCTCATGTCGGGTATGTCCAGCACCATGTCCTACATGTGGCCACATTATTAGTTTGACATCTCATGTCCATGACTTGTAAAACATAGTCATCAACTAATAATGTGTTGATCTAATATTCATACACATTCTAGCACGAACTCTGATCAGGGACAACTTTAGAATAACATACAAGTAAAAGAGTTTCACAAACAATTCACATAATTGTTTATCGATACAAGTTGTCTTTAATGGATATTCATTGAACTCATAACATGTCATGGATACAAGGAAATACAATCATCTCTATGATTACCTCTAGGGCATATTCCCAACAGCACCTAGTAGAGAGAAGCTCTTCATTGAAGGGGACCTTAATGGCCGTGTAGGAGCATCTAGTACAGGTTTCGAGGTGGCACATGGAGGTTTTGGTTACGGTCTTACGAAAGAAGGAACCAGGAGGGAGAGGATGTCCTAGACTTTGCTATACCTTTTCATATGATGGTAGCAAACACTTTCTTCCAAAATCGAGAGTCCCACTTAGTGACCTTTAGTAGTGGCTTTCCTGCAGTTAGATTGACTTTGTCCTTACAAGAAGGGGAGATAAACGTGCTTACGTGGATTGTAAGGTGATACCTGGGGAATGTGTGGTGTCTCAGCACAAGCTAATGGTGGCTGACTTCCGCTATAGGAAGGCTATAAGCGCTTGTTCTAGGACTGGTGTGCAGATAACATAAAGAAGTATAAGGTGGCAAAGAAGGCTACAAAATGAGCGGTAGCGGAGGCAAAGGGACGGGCTTATGAAGATTTGTACAAACGTCTAGATACAAAGGATAGAGAAAATGACATCTTTAGGATGGCTAGGACTCGTGATAGAAAGTCGAGGGACTTCATTCAAGTCAAGTGCATTAAGGATTAGAGGGAGCAACTCTTGGTGAAGGAGGATGAGATCAGACAAAGATGGCAAGAGTATTTCGAGAAGTTATTCAATGGGGAAAACGAGAACTCCTCCGTTCAGTTGGACAACTCATTTGCTGACACCAATAGGCGCTTTGAGCAGAGGATTCAAGAATCAGAGGTCAGAGAAGCGTTGAAAGGGATGAAAGAGAGCAAAGAGAACAAGGGTGTCCGATCGAACAAGATTCCTGAGGAGTGACAAAGCACTTTGGTACCAATCTACAAGAACAAGGGTGACATCCAGAGTTGTAATAACTATTGTGGGATTAAGTTGATGAGCCACACTATGAAGCTATGGGAGAGAGTCATCGAGCAACGCCTGCGAGGAAGGACACGGGTATCTACAAACCAATTTGGTTTCATGCCCGAAAGGTCAACCACAGAAACAATCTTCTTGTTAAGACAAGTTATGGAGCGCTTTAGAGAGCAGAAGAAGGACCTACACATGGTTTTCATTGACTAGGAGAAGGCTTATGACAAGATACCAAGAAATATTATGTGGTGGGCTTTGGATAGACATAAAGTCCAAACAAAGTACGTAACCCTGATCAAGGACATGTACAACAATGATGTGACTAGCGTTCGAACCAATGATGGTAACACTGATTACTTCCCGATTAGAATTGGGCTTCATCAAGGGTCAGCCTTGAGCCCGTATCTCTTTGCCTTGGTGATGGACGAGGTTACCAGGGACATTCAAGGAGATATCTGCATGCTTTTCGCCGATGATGTAGTGTTAGTTGATGAAAGCCTGGCGGGAGTAAATAGGAAACTTGAGTTGTGGCGGCAGACCCTTGAGTCTAAAGGTTTTAGACTAAGCCGGACTAAAACTGAATATATGAAATACGACTTTGGCACAACTACACAGGATGAGGGAGATGTGAGTTTGGAAGGTCAAGTTGTGCCTAAAAGGGACACCTTCCGATATCCGGGATCGATGCTACAGAAGGATAGAGATATTGATGTAGACGTAGCCATAGAATCAAAGCAAGGTGGATCAAGTGTCATCAAGCTTCTCGCATTCTATGTGACAAGAGGGTACCCTAATAGCTAAAAGACAAGTTCTATAGGACGACAATTAGACCTGCAATGTTGTATGGAGCCGAATGTTGTCCTACAAAGACTCGACATGTTCAACAAATGAGTGTTGCAGAAATGCACATGTTGCGTTGGATTTATGGTCACACAAGAATGGACCGAGTTCGGAATGATGATATACGTGATCGCCCAGGGGTAGCACCAATTGAAGAAAAGCTTGTCCAACATCGGTTAAGATGGTTTGGCCATGTCCAGAGGAGACCGCCAGATGCACTAGTGCATTGTAGAGCGGAGTTCCAAGCCATGCTAATAATATAAGGAGAGGAAGAGGAAGGTTGAAGGTGACATGGGCGGAGGCGGTGAAAAGAGATTTAAAAGCTTGGGATACATCTAGCGATTTAAAAGCAGTTATTGAAGTGTCGAAACCGTGACTTGGGTATCTTATTGGGTTTCAGCTCTAGCCTACCCCAACTTGCTTGGGACTAACAGACTATGTTGATGTTGATGTTGGCTTATTTTGGCATGTACACATGAATAGTAGGTCCCCAACGAGTAATGGGGATGTGTACATATGTGACATCCCCATACCTGCTACACGAGTCAAAGATAGATTCTAGCCATTTAGATGCATATCTAGAGAGAAATGATCCCATCCCGATCCTCTAATGGATAAATAATCATCAGATAGCAGGGCCCGTTGCAATTCCTAGTTGTGCCTAGGTACTCATAACTCATGCCACTGTTGCTCAAACAAGAGACATCAGCTCTAGGTCGGTGATTCTAACTAAGGATGCAAGTGGGGTGGCAGCGGCTAACCCGCCCCACGTCCACCAATCCGCAAAGGCTTCATGTGCTGATGCGGTGAGCCCGCAACAACGGCATGATATAGGCGACAAGATGTGGGTTTTGCCAATCCTCTTATTAGCACATTCACACATAGTAAGCAAGAATTGATTGGATTAGATGAGAGTCTCCATTGTCGTCTTTTCTTGAGTTCTCCTGTTCAACTATCCATGATGTTGTTGGATTGTAGATGACTGAGTTATTGTTAGCATGTAGATCAGATGAACGGCCGGTGGTGAGCTTGGCGACCTATGTTGGGAACAGGCAGGCGATGCTATTGAAGTTGACATAAGGCACATACGTCATTGGCTGTGTGTCAAGCTAGGACACAATGTGCTCGGTATCCATTGCCACGTGGTTGACTCTAACTGTCATTATGTCAGCATCGGTGTGGACGAGGTAGAGCGGTCTGAGCTTGACAATTTGTACCATCTGGCCAAGCGTTGTCGTAAGCCCTCGACAAAAGCAAAGTCTCCAAAGCCAAACACATGTTAATGAGCTAGTCATCAGGTGTAGCCTCCACTTTGAGCGTCTCCCACCAGAAGTTCTCCAACGCTCGTCACGACACCCATCATCTAAGGGCCCAACAAGTCAATGACAAGGCAATTGGGGTGTCGGGTCAGTGACTGAAGGTATGCCTTACAAGATGTGCCGATGTGGGTTACCAGTGAGATTTGTGGGTTGGGTAGTTCAACCCACTATATCTAAGTGGGCTAGCCTAAGCAGCCCAACGAGTTAGCGGCTCGAGCAGATTAGTGGGTTGGTGCGGTGGCTCACCCTAACTTGCATCCTTAATTGGAATATTGCAAGTTTGCATAGGCTTGACAATAGAAAGACGACAGTGGTAGATTCCATCTTGAACCTACATCCATGGAAGATTCCATGCAAGACGATGGGATCAGGTGAGTTATATTGTGCTCGTTCACGAATTCATTAACGCTAGCGGATGTGGTAGCTACGTGTGCTATTGTATGTATGCATGGAGTCGTGGATGAAGTACTAGAGTGGAGCTATGTATGGCCAAGGGACTAGAGGTGAGGTCATCTAGCGGTCGAACGAAGGGCAGCGATTGTTGAGTGGCGACTCCTAAACTCATGAGTGGGCGACAACTGAGCGTTGCGATGCAATAGTGAGAAATGGGGTTTTGTATCAATTAAGGGTGGGACTTGTTTTATATAGAATGAGTGGGCTTGGGAAAATATGGATCAGTATGTTAATTGGGCTTATTTTAGCCTATACACATGAATAGCATGTCCCCAATGGGTAACAAGATGGGTACATATGGAACATTATCATAACCAGTTTCTTGGACATATATTTTTACCATTTAGATTGTCACAGGAGAGAAGTGATCCCATCCTTGTCGTTTAATTGATCAAATACTCGTCTAGTATTAGGGCATCAATGTCGTCCCTAGCGGTGCAAGGATACTCATGCCACCGTTGCTCAAACAAGAGAAACTAGCTATTGGTGACTAAAATGTCACAAGCTTGCTTAGGCTTAAGAACTAAAAATAGTACAAAACACACAAGATGTTGGTGGTCGTTATGTTTCCAATTGGACAATCGGCTGGAAAGTATGACATCTCAATGGAAAACTATAGATTAGAGGAACAAACACACGCGGACTCAAACGCATGGTGCTTAGCACAACAATAGTGGTACATCATAGCCATGGTAGTGCTCTTTGACAGTGGTACAACAACAGATTGAGTGGTTTCCACGACTAGGCGCTGAGGCACACTAGCCGGCTCGACAACTCAATGCAAAATCATGCTAGAAAAATCGAATTTGAGCCATATCCATTACAAGATTTCTAGCACATGCATCCATCCAATGACACAAGGGGTAAGAAGAAAAGAATTGGCAATCTAGTGGTCACCGTGGCTTGGCTTAGGGCAGTACTCTGGGTTGGTGTAGGGGCGAGACATGGTGGAGGCTCATGAACCGTCTTCGTTATCGTTATAGGCAACAACCAAGAGATTTAGTGTGCATCATTGCGATAACAAGTGTCCAACTCATCATCCACATGCTATCACGATTGTGTTGCATGTCGCAAGCGTATAACATGTAACGAGCATAAGGAAAACAAGACTCAAATCGTGGGTTTTTCCATTTTCATGCAAGTAGTATCATATGTCATTGCTAATTGAAACGATAATGCAATAAGGTGAACCTATGGCCTTGCATGCATTCTAAGCTACCATAGAGCTAGGTTCAAGATGGTTACAGTAAGGAAGGTCTTGACATATAAAGGATTGCTAATCGTGGTGGTACCTAGGGATGTACCCACTAGGTATCATTGGAACATTCTCATCCTCGCAACACAAAAATTAGCCCATCCCCATCCACATCCCTAGTCTTGAGTACATCATTATCCATATCCCCATCCAGGACCGAGTAACCAGTACCCAATGGGTACTGCAAACCCGATAACATGAACATGCATGACAACTCTAGAACTCTCGTGTTCTTGGCAGCAAGTGTAGGAGGACATGTGGGGCTTTCTTCTTCTGGGTTGCGGGTGTAGGAGGGTCTTCAGTAGCCGATTTATGTGAAAGATCTAGCACAGGACGACATGAGCAAACGTCATAACTTCATTAGCGCTAGCAACTACGATGGCTACGTGCGTTAGTGGCATTTCTGTGGAGCAATGGATGGAGTACTAGAGTGGAGCTATGGAGGGTTGGGCTGACTAGCGGTTAGGGGGATAGGGGTGAGGGCTACCAATGATCGAGCGAGGGGCAATGACTGGTGAGTCAGAACTTGCAAACTCGCAAGTGTGAAGCAACTGATCAACATGATACGAAGTGCAAGATGGGAGGTTTTGTATCAATTAGGATTAGGTCTCCTTTTATATGGAACAAGTGGGCTGGGCCCAATATGTTAATTGTGCTTATTTTGTCGTGTACACATGAATAGATCGGTACATAGCAAATGTTACCATACCCGCTACACACGTAGATGATATATTTTTGCCATTTAGATCTCCGTAGTGAGAGAAATGTTCACACTCCTATACCCTAATGTGTCAAATACCATCATGTATTAGGTCTCCATAGCCATCCCTAGCCATGCTAGGGTACTTAATCCATTGTTGCTCAAACTAGAGACAAGAGTTACTGGTGATTGTACAGAACACATCATGAAAACATAAGGTGTTGGCGACCGTGATGTTTTGATTTGGACAACCGGCTCGAAAGCATGATGTCTCACTCAAAAACTAATACAAGGACAAACAGATTGGCCAACACAAAGGCATGGTGCTCAGTGCAACAATAGTGGTACATCTAGACCATGGTGGTGCTCCATGACTAGCATACCCATACACACAAACAAAGATGATGGATTTGCAACACATGCACAAAGGCACACGAGCAGACTCAATAGCTTTGTGCAAAATTGCACAATAAAAATTGAATCGAGCCATACCCCCATTACAGATTTGACACGAAGGCGACACATGCATCCATCCGATCACACAAGGGGTAAGAAAAAAGGATCGGACATCTAGATTTTGTGACTTGTCTTAGGGTCTATAGTCCACCTTCATATGGGGTATACATGGTGGTGGCTCACGAAGCATCTTTGCCATGGTTATGGGCAGCGACCAACAGAGGTTTAGTGCATCATGGCCACAACTAGTGTCCAAGTCATGATGTGCATGCTATCACGATGTCTTGCATGTCACAATCATGTAGCATGTGACGAGCACAAGGAAACAAGACTCAAATCATGGGTTTTCCATACCCATCCTATGATTGCTTAGCTATATGGTAAGCGGAATGCAAGGGTAAGAATCTATTATTTGGCTGTGGGCATAACCATAGCGCAACACATTATCATCAAGGTAAAGTACTTCACAATTCCCATCTATCACTGCTAAACTCACATCACACCTCCAAGAATCGCATGTCACCACCACTCGTTAGGCTATAAGAATAACTCATGCTCGCATTTGCATCAATGGCCTCCTATCGATCCTTAATCATCTCGGGGAAAGAACAACTCTCCTCTCACTAGTCAACTAAGGAAGAAACAAAGAAGACCAATGCGTAACATTGGTGGTCATGATGTTTCCAAAGTAAACAAGGTGGGCATTCAATTTTCAGTTTGGTTCCTCGGTTTATGAGGAAATTTGATTCCTATAACATAGGAATTGATTGGTTCTAAATAATTCTAAGAAACGAGGATTTTGGTTTTAGATAATTCTAGTTTTGTTTTGGTCCAACTAACCAAATTTTATGAACAAGAGTTAAGACAAAAAGTATATATATATATATATATATATATATATATATATATATATATATATATATATATATGTGTGTGTGTGTGTGTGTGTGTGTGTGTGTGTGTGTGTGTGTGTGTGTGTGTGTGTGTGTGTGTGTGTGTTCTGCAACAAATTTAGGAGACACTACTTCTATTTTAGTAAATAATAATTGATAAAGGGAACAATAGCAATATAGTAGCACCAATATATAAAACAATTTAAACATGAAACATCATACATAAACTAAACATAATCTTAAAAAACAAGTGAATTAGGATTCATGTATTCAATTCTTCGATTAATTAGATTAATCAAGTGTAGGAACCAAAATTTATTCAATATATTGATTTTCTTGCTACCTAGAAACAAATCATCAGCTAATTTTTTTTGTTATGATTCTTTTAGTTTTGGTTCTATTGTTTTAAATTGCACAACCAACTCAAAGGCACTACTCTCTCCCTCCCAAAATAAGTACACTTGTATCTTTCAAATTTTGTCCCACAATAAGTGTACTTTTAGGTATGGGTCCACCTAGTTATAATAGAATTTTCTACTTTCACGTTTCTCAAAGTCCAATTACTACATGCTAAGGGTCTTGTGGTATATGTAATTTTTTTCTGATAGCATTGGTCTTCCGAACCAATCTGAAAAGTGTATTTAATTTGGAATGAAGAAAGTATGACTCAACCCAAAAACAAATCAAGCGAGGACCACATAAATAACAGAACACATATTTCTTGATATTCTATTCGTCCACTCCGAAAAGGTTTAAACCCTACTTGAATAATCTATATATAATTTCAAACATTTAATATCCATACCAATCTAAATAATCGAAGTTAGATTTCTAGTACACGGCATGGACATATTCTAAAAATACATTTCATGAATAATCCAATGATGTTTATTTGATATTATAGATATTTATACCTTTTATCTATAATTGATAAAACTTAATATAAAACCATGACACTATTCTGGAACTGAATTCTTTATATATATATAATTATTAGAAACCTAGTTAAAACTTTGACAGTTTAACTGACGTGTTTGCCAAGGTTGTACTATTTCATACTTTGTATCATTTTCTATCACACTATCCGTGAAGAAACAACTACCCCTATTCGGTACCAAAATTGTCCGTTTGTATACTATGAAATCCGTATTATCCGTTTGTATTAAATCCAGTTTCATCAAACAGTAGTGGTACATTTCGGCCATGGCGGAGCTCCACGACCAGCGTACCCATAGACACAAAGAAAGAAACTGATCTGCGGTACAGTGGAGCAGCACGCCACGGCCATGGCGCAGCAGGGCACAAGAGCCGGCTCGATGGTTCAGCGCAAAATCGCGCAATAAAGATCCAGTCGAGCCATAATCTATTACAAATTTGCCAGCTCGACGGCTCGGCACATGCATCCATCCGATTACAAAAGGTAAGAAGAAAAGGCGGTCACCGTGGCAGTTTGGTGTAGAGGTCGTAGGCACGTTCAGTCGCCGATGCCGGCTCGCGGTGCGCCGAACGGTCGTCGACGACGGTGGCGTTGTCGAGAGGTAGCTGCCGGCTTGTCGACTGGGTCCACGCAGACGAGCTCGTGCTCCTCCGTCGCCTCCGTCTCCTGTTCCAGCGGAGGAAGAAGACGGGTGGCCCGTCTCCAGGAAGATGAGACCCGCAGGAGGGGTTCTACTCGCCGGCTCCGGGATCCTCCTCCTCCGCAGCGGTGGCGAGCTGGGGAGGGCGCGGTGCGTCGTCTCGGGCGGCTCCTGCGCAGCGGCGGCGTGCCGGGGAGGGCTTGGCCCGAGAACTCTTCTTACAGCCGCGCGGCGGCTTCGGTTGGAGGGAAGGAAGCGTGGCCGGCAAGGGTGGCTCTACAGGCGCTCGACCTCCCCGTAGGGACGGCCTCGGCGTCCGTGCCCCTGCCCCGGGGCTATTGGTTCGAATCGCCGGAGCGGCAAGGATGGAGAGAGAGGAATAAAAGGTGTGAGGAGGGTTGGGGAAATAGTAGTAGTCCCCATCGGCTGGCGCACGACGGGAGAGCATGGTTTACGAGCCACTGGTCGATCGACACGTGTCTACCGGGGTCCGCCTGTCGGCGAGGCAGAGGTGTGCACGCTAGCTGATCCGTGTGTGCCCGTCTATCATCCAATTAGAGAGCGGGACAGGCCCACTTCTCTGTCTTCCTGACAACGGAGAACGGACACAGCCACACAGGCCGGCTGGCAAAAGGGTTGGTACGGGTACGTCTGCAAAAGGTGATGGATGGCCAGGGAGATAGCCAATAGGAGTATACAGCGTGGTGCGTGGACAGCCGTGCCGCTTTTGCAGCACACGCAGGGCAGAGCCGTTGGCGCGAGGAGTGCGCCCCGCTGCCGCTGCCGCCGTGGCCGTGCACTGCAAGTATAGCTGGCTGTCCTGGCACGGGTGCGGCGTCCACTCCGGCGGCCGAAGGGCATTGATCAACGTGATTGGCCAGGCGCCGAGGCTTGAGTCGTGACCGATTCAAAATTGAAGTGTAGCCTTCTGTTTGTATGACAGTCAAACTATATAATTAGTTTTTTTATCTATATTTATGCTCCATGTATAGGTCCAAACATTTGATGGATTGGAAATCTTGTGAAGTTTTGGAATTTTAAAGTGATCTAAAAACATGCAAAACAAAACTGTAGCACTTCGGTTTATATTTGATAATTATTATTTAACTATAAAGTAACTAGACTAAAAAAATCATCTCGCAAATTACAGGCAAACTATACAATTAGTTATTTTTTATCTATATTAAATGTTCCATGCATACGTTTAAAGATTCGATGTGATGAGAAATCTTATAAAGTTTTGGAATTTTGAATGCAACAAGGCATGATATCCACTAGAGCTGCCATAATATGGATGCTAAATGCATATATTCGTATTCAATTTTTTTAATGTTTTTCTCTATGCGATTCTATATCCTCTTTCCATGATATCCGGCAATAAAGAAAAAACTATATCATGAACCTACTTAAAAGTTTTCTCTCCATAACAAGTGACTACTCGTTTGACTTTCTTATTTCTAATAATGCATCAAACCCCGTTAATAGTATATATGTAAATAACTTTTAGTATTAATTTAAAATTATTAATAATACATAAAGATTAAATTATTTTTCATATTTTTCTGACTTACTTACATCCTATGAGGTCCGCCACGGTTAAGGCCGAGGCCCATATGGCCCAGGGTGAGACCCAATAGCCACACCACATATAAAACCAACACTTAGGGTTTACTCCCAAACCAACCCCTCCCTCCTCGCGCAGCCCTCTCTCTCAGCATCCCTCTCTCTCCCTCATCCATCTCTCTCCCTTAGCAGAGGCGCAGAGTCGCGGGCGCAGCGCGTGGGAGGCGCGGGGCCGAGGCGGCGCGCAGAGGCTCAGGCGCGGGGCCGCAGAGGCGCTGGTGCGAAGCGGCAGCGGCTTGCAGAGGCGCAGGCGCGGGTCCGGCGTCGGTCAGAGGCGCGGGTCACGGTAGCGCAGACCATCGCAAGCATGGGGTTGCGGCGGTGCAGAGCAACCGGATCCGGCGGTGGAGCGACCGGATCCATGGGTTCGGTGGGCCCATGGAGGGGCTCGGTGGGCTTCTCTTCTTTAAAAAGTTTTGTAATGATTTACCGTTGCGGGCAAGGGCGCCCGCTGCGGGAAAGGAACCATTTACCCTGGCCTTCTCATCGCGCGGACACATTTGTCCGCTATGGAAAACTGATATCGCCCGCTGTGGAAAATCATTTTCGTAGTAGTGTCTCTTATATACATAAATGCTTTAGGTGGTGTTTGGATCCATTGGACCAAGGTCTAAAGTTTAGACTTCAGAGCATGCAAACTTTGGTGTTTGGATCCATGGTCTAAACTTTAGTCGGAGGCCTCTTTAGCACCTTTTAGCCCTATTTAGCACCTCTTTTGGTGCTAAAACTTTAGACCAAATTTTAGACCTTGTCACTTTAGACCAAATTTTAGACCCTTGTTTGGATCCATTTGGCAAAAAGAAGTGCTAAAAGTGCATGGTCTAAACTTTAGACCATAGATCCAAACATGACCTTAATCTCTACTTGTGTGACTAGTATATTTTTCCGTGCTAACACTATGGGCCCTATTAAATATGAAGTTATTTCTATCAAATTTTAAGTACTTAGTTAATTATACATTGTCAAAACTGTTTCCATAAGTTTAGTGTTTTGCTAATAAACAACAAGATATTTTATGAAACATGTTTTTTAGCTTTAGCCCCAAATGAGCACTACGTTGCTATCTTCATTGAAAAAAATAGCATTCGGAGATGTAACACTCTAAAATTTTAATTAGAAAATTAGGTTTGAATTTGAGTTTAATTTGCATTAATTTGATTTAATTCAAGCATTTGTTGTGATCATAGAATTAAATAAATAAAATTTAATCTAATATCACATGTTAGGGTTAATAACATGTTTTGTATACCATGCTGCTGCATATTTCTTTTTTACTGTTTGGTTTGCAAAACCCAAAGCTTTTTTTAAATGGTTTTAGAAAATGTTTTGGAAAAACAAAAAGAAAAGGAAAAGGAATTTGCAAAACGCCCTCTCTCATTTTCCCCCCTCCCCTTCCCTGTTTCCGGCCTGCTTGGCCCAGCCCGCAGCGCCACTCTCCTTCCCTCCCTTGCTCCGCATGGCCCAGTTGCCCCTTCGACACGGCCCGGCAGCGCTGCAACAGACTGGCTTCCAGCCCAGCGCGCCGACCTGACTCCACGCACCGCCTCCTCCCCTCTTCTCCCACTGACGCGCAGGGCCCATCGGTCAGCCCCTTCTTCCACCTCGAGTCCGCACTAGACTCTGCCGCTCGCGTGTGCCGATCCCGAGAAGGCGAGAACCACTTCCGCGATTCTCCCGCGAGCAAGGCGTATCCGCGCAGGCCTCTCTCCTTGTCCCTGCTATAAGTAGCACCGAACCCACGCCGTTTTCCCTCATCCGTAATCGCCTCGCCCGTGCCTAGCTTTGCCCTCGCGTCCGCCATAGCAGAGCTGACGTCGAGCCTCCCCGCCGCTTCATCGTCGCCGAAAGAGCATCGATGAGCTTTGGGTCGGGTTTGAGAACCCGCGGCGACCCTTCTCTATCTTCTTCTGGTTCCAATTTGCTCACACGGCCTCGCCGTCGTTTTGCAGGAAGCCGACAACTGCCACTCCTCGTCGTCAGCCGTCCACGGTCATCCTCGAGCCCCGACGAAACCCTAGGTGAGTTCTCCATCGTTCCCTCTTGCTCCATGATCCTTTACCTCGCGAATCTGAGCACCTGAGCACCCTTTTCCTCTTTCTCCGGCGAGAAGTTACCGGCGGCGGCAATGGAGTCGTCGGGCTCTCTGTCCCCTACGGCAGGAGCCCCTCCCAATCCCCCTTGGTCTAATCTGGGCCATCCAGATTCGATCTAACAATCCCAGCTCCTCCATACCCCTTCGCGGGTGATTTTGCTAAAGAGCCCCTGGATTTTAGCTAATTGACCCGCAGTCCAGCCCGATCCGGTTTACTCCGAATTTCCGATTTATTTTAATTCGATAAAGTTCAATTTATTTTCAAATTTGCCACAAATGCCCGTAATTTGCTCGTTTTAGATCCAAATCGATCTGTTCCAGTTGCGTTAGTTTCGTAATTTCATGCTCTATCTAGTAGTTTAAATTTCATCTACGTTAAAAACTTTTTAAAATCAAGTTTAGATTAATTATTTTAAGTTTTAATGCTTTAATCTTGCTTTGAAAATCTTGTTTAATCTCTAGTTTTTTCGCTTTAGATTCGATTAAAGTGAATTTCACGTCTATGTGATCGTAGTGTCGTGTAGATCAGTTTCATCACCTTTTCAAAACCTCTTTATTATTTATGGTGTATTGTTCTAATTGAATCTATGTTTGCTTCGTGTATGATTGTGTGATGATGTTGATCGAGTTCAGTCGGTGAGACTTTCGTTGATCAAGAGTTCTTCGTTGAAGACCAGAGTACAGACAAGTTTCCCTAGACTGGGTCCAAGAAAATATCGGATGCCTGCAACCCATGTGACTGACTGACTGCCCAGTGGGGTGGCCAAGCAAAAACAATGAACGCCCACTCCGCCATGCATGTGACAAAATGATGACTTTTGATTTTTTATTTTTAATATATTTTTAATTTCAATTGAGTTTTGAGCAATTATGGGATGTTTTCTAGAAATTCCTCCATTTCCTAAGAAAAGAATTATCGCTTTAATCTTTTTAATTAAATTGAGTTTGGTATGAATTTTTGTTGGAGGGATGCATCTGTCTATATATGCCATTTTTAGTTGAGTTCATAAAACATTTGGACACTTTTTTGGGTATACTGAAAATGGAATACCCACCGTAGTGTGTCAACGACTTGTTCATATTTTAGAAATGATGATGTCTCAATTGTATGGACTCTATTTTCATTACTCATGAAAATTCACAAATATTTCATAAATTCTATGAGACCTTAAATGGAGCTCACTACTCTTCTCTTCTCTCTATGGGCACAGAGAACCATGACTTCACATGCTGATCCTAATGCTGTGCTCTAGGATGCTCGACGTGCCTTCAGAAAGGTGGGTTGAATCTAGTATTTTTTTTTTCCAAATACATAAGAGCATTGCTAAATCATTGTATTAAAAATATATAAGTTGCAAAATACAAGAGGAGTTGTTCATGGCACGACAGTTCTCACAGTGGGGCTACATTTTTACCATTCTAACCTTGGGATCCACTACGGTCAACCTTAACTACGATCTAGTTAAAGCGTCTAGTTTGCATGTGCCTAAGCTGTCATGGCCAAAGGCAGCTGCGCCTCTACCAGTTATTAAGCTTTGAAGAGGACATCATGTATAACTTAGTTATAGATTTATTTACATTACATGATTCAATGACTATAATTTTTTTACTATAGTTTAAGCATGCAATTAATTAGGCCATCATAAAAATGTTACCATAATTGGACCATATAAACTATAGTTACAAATTATTCCAATTAATTATAGAATAAAATATATCTAAATATATAGCAAAAAAAATTATACTAAAGCATAATATATTATATGATTATTATGTAGATCTCGTATAGAGTACAACAAAATAGGATGTTCCATTTTAAGATTTTCTATAACTTACTATAGTTTTTCAAAAAATTCAAATGAAATAAGAAAAAAAAAGATAAAAACACCTTTTAAACCGTTTATAACCGGGTCAGGGAGGTTAAATATATGGTTTCAAAGTTGAGAAGTGGTTTGTTTGATTTTGAAGTTTAGGGAGGAAAAATCAGATTTTCGCAAAAGTCGAGAGGGAGTAAAAGTACAATTTTTCCTTTCCCTCGCAAACAAGCCTGTGTCAAAATTGGTTATTTTCGGGCCTAGCTGACGGAGCTGGCTTTCCAGACGCGTTTGTTTTCTCGGAGCGAGTTGGGCCTTGCTCCCGGCCCCAGTTACTAGCCAGGCTGCGAACTGCGAAGAGAAAGAATCACACAAAACATTCCCTAATTTCCTCCCAAATCCCGACCGCCTCGCTTCCAGTTCGTCGCGCGGCTCGCGGCTCGCGGCCGATTGATCGACGCCGCCGCCACGGGCACCGCCACTCTGACAACCTCCTGTGGGCGTCTTCTAAAGCGCGACCGCCTCTCGACAGCCGGCGACCCAGGTACTCAACTCGAACTGCTTCCGACTTCGATTTGGAGGGCGCGGGGTCGAGGTGGGGAAGCCGCGGCGCGGTCGTGCTGATTATTCGCCCCCCACGGAGGGCTAGGGTTTATAAGGCGGAATGAGTTAGCGGCAGACCGCTTGCTGGCGACCGTGGGGGCGGTTCGAGTCGAATTGGGTGGTAATAGCTCAGGGTAGCCGTCTGCTGAAACTAATCTCCAGTTTGGCTTGCGTCAGTCCGATGTAAGAGTAGCAGCCAATACCCAAGAGCGATTGAGCATGGCACCTGGCACAGCACCACAACCCTTCGCTGAAACTAATTTTCATGTTTGTTCGCTGCATCAGTCTAATGTTGTTGTATTGGCAAGCAATAGCCATTGTTGTATTGTTGCTGACACAATTTCTTGGTTTTAGGTTTGCGCAGTTGGCAATGAAGACCGAT
The DNA here is from genome assembly GCA_022036555.1 of Microstegium vimineum. NCBI lineage: Eukaryota > Viridiplantae > Streptophyta > Magnoliopsida > Poales > Poaceae > Microstegium > Microstegium vimineum. The sequence goes on from CM039133.1 coordinate 44,827,032, forward strand.
AGTCATGAGACAAACATGACACGTGAGGTAAATAAAAAAAAACTATAGTCTGCATTGTTTGGATAGCAAGTTAGTGTTTAATCTGACATCATTGTATAGGTAGTAAGTTAGTGTTTAATCTGACATTACTGTATTGTGCAGGTGAAGGCAATTGCCAATCAGAGGATGAAACACTACAATGTCATCTGTTTTCTTGGTGTAGCTTTGATTATGTGGACTGACAAGACAACACTTCTCAACCGACTGAATGAATACAGCAATGTAGCTGCCCACATATGATATATTTCACTATAGCTCTAGTTTCCATGTTGCTGGGTTTGACAGCGTCATCATTCCCGGACTCTGCCCTCTGTGCCAAGACATTTTCGAGCAATGGAGCTCTGCAGGCATTTTTGTTGTTAAACACAGTCGTCCACTTGCACATTATCGAGTTCTATCCACAGGTTTTGCATCTATTGGGCAATGTAAGCTTTAAAGGTATCGTAGTTGTATGCTATTTGGTCACATAACTGTATGAAGCTAAAGAGTTCTATGGAATGGTTTGCTGTTGTAATGTAAGTTTTAAAGGTACCTTGGCTTTATGCTATTTGGTCGCGATGCCTCTAAATTACAATTGTAGAAGAAATTAAATGACTCAGGATTATCAGTTAAATTGTATGGTTAATGCATTTCCCAAATGCTGCATTACAACTGAACCTACGGCCCATTTTGGTGCTTGTGCTATGTAGTGGAACAATGTATGTTGCATCAGACATAATGCAGATCACAATAGATGTCAACTCTACGAGGAGAAACTACTCTTTCTGAAAGCTCACAATAGATGGCTGAACATATATGTACTCTATGATTTAGTTTCTACCCTCGTGATTATAACAAGAGTACAGATCATATAGACAGAAACCAAAACTCTGGTTACAAATCTAACAAACACCTTTACTTGAACATTGCGTAGATGATCATAATATCGTTGAAGCGATGAAGAGGAGGTAAATGCTCAGTAGGGCTCAGTAGGCTACACATTACAACTCCTTAAGACTTATTGCAGTAGTACATCTACATGGTAAACTATGACTGGTGCCTGGCTTCTAAAAGATTCTAATCTTATGGCAATAGCTGGACAGCTGCAATTTTAGGGATCTTCTCACGGAGCTTCTGAGTCAATGCTACTCGGACAGTCATCACACCGGCAGCTGGGCCTGTAAGCCTAACCTTGACAATAGGCTCCTCGATTATGACAAACTCAAGCTCGCCACCACCTGTACCAGCAAGGTACGGCCTAATCTCGTCAAGTACCTGATATTGGAGAAAGCATGTTATTGATATTCAGTTTCTATCTCAATGCCCTTAAAAAGTACTGAACTATGAAAGCAATGGAAATTATACATCTTCAAGGCAAGTTTTCAAAGTAAGATAAAGCATGAGAGCAAGATAGCAGCAGTCTCATTTGCTTGTTGGTCACCATATCTTATTTATTGCTTTGATCTTACATATATGAAATAAACTTGGAAAATCACAAAACCTATATCAGCTGACAGAATTTCATTTTAACGATAGCATGCTTAACATCACTTCCTGTATCACTTGAACAGGGTTGCATGGTGCACCGCTGTAGCACAGGTGACAGCTTAAAGGATGTTACCTCACATACTGAACAATTCATAAGGATGCAAAAGCTAAATTGTTAGCCATAACATAAATGTATCAGTGCGTGTAGGCAGGGGCACAAAAGCTAGTTGTTATGATACAAGGACAAGCTCTAAGTTCATACAATGGAAATAAGCCAAAGAACCAGAGTTTCCAGCAGACAAATAACCAGCAAAATGACGCTGAATGAGTGCAACTACACTGAAAAGTCCTAAGTAAAGCAGTCTACCATTGCAATACACAATCCACAAATATATCTAATAGGTAAAGATGAATAATTCAAGCCTACAAACTGGCATAGAAGATGGATTTTAAATGTAAAATAACTGATAATAACATCATTATGCAGTCACGGCACTGTAGAAATAAATAAGCACAACTCATTAGAAAACTCTGAATTTTAGTTACAAAGTATACTACATGTTTCACAAGAATTTGATCTTAAGGAAAGTTCGTTCCAATTAGCCAACATCCAACAAAATAAATCCTGATTTAGTTCAGTACTCCATAAGAATCAAGTGATCTTTACTGATGGAAATATCTGGCCAGGAATAGAACATTTACCTTTTCAATGTTCTCTTGGTTCAACTCAAGGCCAGTCTCCTCATCAGCGATGGGCTCAACTGCAACAATCTCTGGTATTTTCTCCATCAAGCGCCGTTCAATACCCATCTTCATCGTTGTTACTGAAGCCGGGCACGACCCACATGCTCCTTGCAGCTTTAACCTTACCACGTTCCCGTCAATCTCATGTAACACAACATTGCCTCCGTCTGCCATAAGATATGGCCTTACTTCATCCAACACCATCTCAACATTTTCAGCAGTCAATGGCAGCTCAATAGCAGGGTCTGGATTGGCAACAACTTGAACCACTGCTATAGCAGGACACAGAGTTGCAGTTAATTGAACAGTTACATTTTAATCAATTAGGGAAGAAAATACACGCAAATAGTCTGAATTGGAATGCCCCGATACCTAACCTTAATCACTGTAGGAGATGCTCCAGCTTACCAAAACAGTTAACTTTCTACACCTATATGCTTAGATGATAATCACAACACAGCGTGGACAATAGGAAACTACGCTCCCAAGACAGAAGGTATCTACAGAACATACTGGATAGAGGCAAGGTGTACTTCATCGTTTTGTACTTTTTGTAGAAACACCGCACACCCTAATCAGGGGGGTGACCTTCATTATATAGCCGGTTAAGACTTGCAGTACATGTACAATTACCAGTACGGTACTAATCCTAAATAGGCTATGCTATGGTTACAATATACAAGGCCAATGGGTCGGATGCCCATGTGGGCTGTTACAATTATATTCTAACACCCCCCCCTCAGTCTAAGCGGGAGTGTCACGAAGACAAAGACTGGACCTAAAGTAAGTGAACAGATGTACAGGTAACCCTTTGGTCATAATGTCCGCGAACTGATGAGACGATGGAACATGGAGCACCCGAACCTGTCCCAAAGCAACCTTCTCACGGACGAAGTGTATATCTATCTCAATATGCTTCGTGCGGCGATGATGAACTGGATTGGCAGTCATGTAGATAGCACTGACATTGTCGCAGTAGACAATCGTCGCCGAAGAGATGGGTGCATGAAGCTCCTGAAGTAGCTGACGAAGCCAACAAGTCTCAGCCACAGCGTGCGCAGTAGCACGATACTCAGACTCCGCACTCGAACGAGAAACCGTAGTTTGTCGCTTAGAGGACCAAGACACTAAGTTGTCGCCGAGGAAGACACAGTAGCCAGAAGTGGAGCGCCGAGAGTCGGGACAACCAGCCCAATCAGCATCGGAGTAGGCAGTCAAGCTGGTGATGCTGCCTGTGCCGATGTGAAGCCCAGTGGAGAGGGTGCCTTTGACGTACCGCAGGACACGCTTGAGCATCGCCATATGAGGCTCGCGCGGGGCGTGCATGAAGAGGCAAATCTGCTGAACGGCATAGGCGAGGTCCGGACGAGTCAGCGTGAGATACTGCAGTGCAACAACGAGGCTGCGGTACTGAGTGACATCTGCCACCGGAGCGCCGTCCGTGGCAGAGAGCTTGGCCTGAGTGTCAACAGGAGTCGCTGTAGAATGACACTCAGCCATGCCGACGCGCTGGAGCAGATCCACAGCGTACTGGCGCTGAGAAAGGAAGAGGCCGTCAGCAGAACACGTGACAGAGATCCCCGAGATCTGTCATGGCGAACTCGGAGTGAATGAGCTCGGTGATGCGACGAAGAAGCTGGGTCGACGAGGCTGTCAGAATGATGTCGTCGACGTAGAGCAGTAAGTAGGCGATGTCTGCACCCGCTTTGTAAACAAAGAGGGATGTGTCAGAGGTCGAAGCAGTGAAGCCGGACCGCTGGACGAAGCCGGAGAACCTCTGGTGCCACGCCCTAGGCGCCTGCTTGAGTCCGTACAGAGACTTTTGCAGGAGGCAGACGTGGTCGGGGGCCGCCGGGTCGACGAAGCCGGGCGGCTGCTGGCAATAGACGGTCTCATTCAGATGACCGTGAAGAAAGACGTTCTTCACGTCCAGCTGATGAATCGGCCACGAGCGAGAGGCGGCGATGCTAAGAACAGCCCGGATGGTGGCCGGTTTGACAACCGGGTTGAACGTCTCGTCGTAGTCGACGTTGTACCACTGCGAGAACCCACGAACGACCCATCTGGCTTTATGACGAGCCAGAGAGCCGTCAGCGTGAAACTTGTGCTTGAAGACCCACTTGCCGGTGATGACGTTGGCACGAGGCGGTCGAGGGACTAGACGCCAGGTGCCATTATCCATAAGCGCCTTGTACTCGTCAGCCATTGCCGCGCGCCAAGTTGCATCGGCAAGCGCGGCACGAGAATTGCCTGGCAGCGGCGAGGCCAGACCGGAGACTGCCGCGGTGAAACCGTACCGCTGCATGGGCGGCGGCAGAGAGCCCGTCTGGGCACGAGTCGTCCATGCAGAGGTCTCGGGAACCTGGGGTACAACCGCCTGCTGTACAGGGGGCGGCTGCACCACCTCCTGGAGCACTGGAGCCGAAGGCACCGCCGGCGGGGCTGTGCAGCAGGTATCGGCCGGCGGTTGTAGAAGACACTGTACCGCTGCCGCACAGGGGCAGCAGGGACGGCTGGCGGAGGTGCTGGGGTCGCGGCCTGTCGGGGCGGCTGCTGCAGCGCTGGAGCCATGGCCTGCTGCGGCGCCCTGGACATCCTATGGGCGGCGCCGTGCCACAGGATTGCAGGGTCGAGCCCGACAGGGTCGCCGGCGTCCTCGGCGTCCTCCAAGGCCCGCGTTGGCTCAGCGCCCGAGGTGGACGGAGCAAGCGCGGGAAGAACATCCTGTAATAGAAAGTCAAAAGAATCCGGTTGGGGTTTTGAGGCCGCAAACGGAAAGTGAGTCTCATCGAAAACAACGTGGCGCGAGATGATGATCTTGCGACTAGAGAGGTCAAGACATCGGTATCCCTTCTGCGAAGGAGGGTAACCGAGGAAGACACGCCGTGGAGCGAGGAGATAATTTGTGGCGAGTCGTGGCACTGAGGTGGGGTAGCATAGGCAGCCGAAAACCCGAAGGATGGAGTAATCGGGTATCTTGTGGTGGAGAAGTTGATAGGGTATACCGTTATTTGTGGAGGAGGACGGCCGCCGGTTTGTGAGAAACACGGCGGTGGAGAGAGCTTCGACCCAATAAGGTGGAGGCATGGCAGCATGAATCAGAAGGGTGCGAACGCCATTGTTCAGAGTGCGGAGCATGCGCTCAGCCTTGCCATTCTGAGCAGATGTGTAGGGGCACGAGGTGCGAAGAAGGATGTCGTGACTAGCCAAAAAGGCGTTGGTGGCATTGTTGATGAACTCGGTGCCGTTATCTGCCTGAAAACAGCGTAAAGGTAAACTGAATTGTGTGTGAGCGTAAGCGACAAACTGAACAATGAGGTCATGAACTTCAGATTTATGGCGAAGTGGAAACGTCCAACAATAATGTGTATAATCATCAACTAACACAAGATAAAATTTATAACCGGAAATACTCGCAACTGGAGAGGTCCAAACATCACAATGAATGAGTTCGAAAGGTGATGATGTCCTAGAGACCGAACTAGTAAACGGCAGCCTAGTATGTTTACCGAGCTGGCAAGCATGACAAATGCGGCGAGCTGCTTTATTACACTGGATAGCTGAAAGTTTATTTAGAGTAGCGACGACAGCGGGTGCGGGATGACCAAGGCGGGAGTGCCATAGCTCCGGGGAGACTATGGCGACATGACAACGAGGAGGATGGAGATGTGGGATGGTGTAGAGGTCCCCGCTGCTATTGCACCGAAGAACCGTCTTGGTCTTGAGATCCTTAACAGAAAAACCAGAGGCGTCAAACTCAATAGAACAGTTATTGTCGCGAGTAAGCTGTCGAACAGATAACAGATTACGAATGAGTTGGGGAGCGACAAGAACAGTATCAAGATGAAAAGGACGATCAGCTATTTGAATAACAGAAGTGCCACGACTATGAATGGGAATGGATTGACCGTTGCCGACCATAATTGAGGATGATGGCGACGAGAGATGGGAAAGTAAAATACCGTCATTGGAGGACATGTGGGATGTCGCTCCGCTGTCCATGACCCAAGGTGCATTGCCGCCCTGGATCGCCATCTGGTTAAGGGCGGCAATCAAGCTTGCCGAGTCCCAGCTGCCCAGAGCCCCGTACGCCGGGGGGCCGCCGGCGGTGGAGAACTGCGGGGGCGCGAAGGCAGTGTGTGCCTGTGGAGGAGGCGCAGGTGGCGCACCCCACTGCTGCTGCTGGGTAGGCCACGGAACTGCCCAGGCGCCGTTCCAAGTCCATGGGCTGCCGCCGTGCTGCTGCTGCTGGTGGTTGCGGCCACCGCCGCCGTTGCCACCTTGCTGCTGGTGGCGGCCACCGCCGCCGCTGCTGCCGTTGCTGCTGCCGCCGCCGTTGCGGCCACCACCGCCCTTGCCCTTGCCACCGCCCCCACGATAGGTGGATGCAGAAGGGGTGGACTGGCAGGACGACGACGTGCAGGAAGAGTTGGTGGAGGCGGCCAGAGCTGAAGCCGAGTCCGCCTTGCCCTCGTTGCCGAGGCGGAGCTCCTTGACACGGAGCATGTTGGTGGCGGACTTGAAGTCGGGGAGCGGCGACGTGTTGGAGATGATGTCGCCGGTGTTGGCGAAGCGGGGGTTAAGACCACGCAGGAGGTTGAGCACGAGCTGCGCAGGGGAGATGGTGTGACCGACCTCCCGCAGGGCATCAGCGGTGCGCTTCATCTGCTGAGCGTAGGCGTCGACAGAGAGGTCGCCCTGGGACAGGTTGTGGAACTCCTGCTCGAGGACGACGGCGCGGGACTCCTTGTTGGCCTGGAATAGGGCTTCGATGGAGACCCACAGAGCGCGGGCGTCCTGATCGGGCTCCATGGCGAGGTCGAGGACGGCGTCGTCGACGGAGCCGTACATCCAGCCGCGTAGGCAGGCGTCAGGCTGAGACCAGATGGGGTCAGCCGGACGGGCGTCCGCCGTGCCATCGATGTGGCCGAGCAGCCCGTACTTGCCGCAGAGGGCAGTGAAGAACGCCTTCCACTTGGAGTAGTTCGGGCGCTCGAGGCTGAGCGCGACGGGAACGTGCTGCTTCACGTTGGCGGCGGCGTAGGCGGCGAAGACGGGAGCGGCAACGGAGTCCCCCATGGCGCCGGATGACTGGGAGCTGATGGAGCCGGTCGTGGAGGATGAAGTCGACGAGGACGTCATTGCTGCAGATCGGATCGCGCGGCCAAGGAGACGGCGCGAGGGACCGAGGCGGCGGCGTGGCTGGAGGACGCGCGGTGGCCTGGGTCGGCGGCGGCGCGAGTGGAATCGCGCGGCGGCCTGGGTTATCGGCGGCGCGAGGGGACGCGCGGCGGCCTAGGGTGGCGGCGCGGGTGGTGCGGTGGCGCACGTCCTCGCAGAGGACGCACGGGCGAAGGCGCGAGCGGAAGGAAGGATCGTGATTACGTAGATACCATGTAGAAACACCGCACACCCTAATCGGGGGGTGACCTTCATTATATAGCCGGTTAAGGCTTGCAGTACATGTACAATTACCAGTACGGTACTAATCCTAAACAGGTTATGCTATGGTTACAATATACAAGGCCAATGGGCCGGATGCCCATGTGGGCTGTTACAATTATATTCTAACACTTTTGTTAATGTTGCCAACTACTTGCTGCATAATTACAAACCATACAACACACCATCTACATTTTAGCACCATGTGTCACTCACTACCACTATATCGAAAGATTGATCATCTTGGAACGCTATCCTTAGCCACAAGAACCTAAGCAAGCAATCACTATGTGGCAGTACATAGCTGACTTTCACTCCTAACTCATGAACGTTGGGTTTATAACAACACAGTTTACAGGTGCAAAATTCTTCCTTTTTAGCAAATGATGCAGCAGTACGATTTCAGGATTAAACCGTCAGAATTCCACAACATGCGGCAAGAATAATACCCCACCAATCCTTGAGACAGCTCCATATACTACCAATCCAATCCATACAGTAAGGTAAGCTTGAGAGAGTTTTCTACCAATCCATGAAATCCGTAACGAAGATGTAGAGAAAAAGAACCGAGGATAACGAAGTACGAGCCAACATAGAAAAGAACTGACCTTGCCGCCGCCGTTGACGACCCAGGGGCGCCGAGGCGGCAACAAGCCTGGGCGCGGAAGAAGCCCGCACGGCCGTCGACGCAACCCCCACCTGCGCACCGAATCAAGAACCCATCAGGCATCAGCCGGACCGAGCCAGGCAAGAAAGCGCCGCTCAAGAAGGGCCACAGCGGGGAACGGAACCCTTACCCTGAAGGAGCAGGGCGACGTGGATGAGGAGGTGGAAGTCGATGGGCCCGGCGCCCAGGCCACAGCCACCGCCGCCGCCGCCGCCGCCGTCTGCATCGCTGGAGAAGAGAAGCGCGGTGTGAATTGTCCCGCGCGGTTCTTGGTGGAATCGTCCCGTCAAGATTCGGTGTGGGGTGGAATCGTGGAGCGCGTCTTTGTGGCTGGAGGGAGGTAGGAGTAGGACGCCGGTGATTGGCGTGCCTGGCTTGCTTTGTTCTTCTCTTTCGTTTCCCCTTTTTTTCTCTAAAAAAAATTAGAAATTACCGTTTAGAAGCTTCGTTTCCGTTGCTATAATTAAAAACTTCTATAGACCAATTCCCTCCTTCAACATCAACGACTCACAACACACCTACCACGCATTCAACGGCTGAGATTACAGAGTTAGAAACCGGTCTTACTCTCCCACCACAACCACAGTTCGAATCCTCTTCCAATCCCGTCTCTCCCACCTACGCCGAGGCGTCGAGCTCCCACGCCCGCTCTCTCTACAGCCAGACCGCACCCGCAGCCGCCGTCACCGCCGACGGCGTTAGATTTGGGCTCCGTTCGATCAGGAAGTGGTTCCTGGATGACGGACGCGTCGAGGACAAGCTCCCGGAGGTGGGGGGGAGCTTGTGGTGCGCTTGAGCCTGGAGGTGCTGGGACTGTGCAGAGGCCGAGGTGCAGGCGGGTGACGGAGGTGCAGCCATAGAGCGCGCGCGGTAGAGGGTTGTCGATCGGCCATGGGCGGTTGAGTAAGACGAGCTCTTGGACACCCTTAGCGGCGAGGACCTCCAGCCAGCGCTGGACCTCGGCTTGGTGCGACGCCGGGTGGCAGCGGGAGAGGTGGACGCAGCGGAAGGGGCCCGGGTGCGCGTCCATGACGCGGGACGCCATGACGGCGACCGCCCTGGACAGGACGTCCTCGCCTTCGGGCATCCTGCGGTCGGCCGAGACCCAGCGCGGGAGGATGTGGGCGTCGACGACGGCGAGCGGCACAGAGCGCCAGAGGCCTTGCCAGCGCGTGGCGAGAGCGGCGGTGCGCGCGGCGTCCTTGGCGAGGAGCCGCCACACGACGTCCCGGAGCAGCTCGTCGGGGAGGAGGCTGATGCGGTCGACGCCGTCGGCTGGGGCCCGCGCGGTGACGGCGGAGGCGAGGCGCGCGGCGGGAGACACGGGTGGGTCGGGGATGGCACTGTACGCATACGTGAGGAACATCGCCGCGCTCTGCATCAGCGGGTCCGGAACGTCCACGCTGTCGCGCTCCAGGTGGCTCCGCAGGCTGTCCTCCGCGCTGCTCACACTGACGTCCACGCTCGTGAGAAATTGCTGCTCCTCCATGGTCGCCGCCGCGCTAGAGCGCAAGCGGAGTGGAGTGGAGGAGGATTTGAGGACTGGGGCGGCGCTGCAGCGGAGTGGAGGAGTGGCAGGAAGTGAAGTGTATCTAGGGTTATTTTTTGCTGACCCAAATGAAACCAACCGCTATCGGGCCCATCATGCACTCTTCTATTTTTGTGCAGAAGCAGGCTTGATAAATTCGTACTGGAACGTATTTGTCCATTCAAGAGATCATTTTCCCCCCTATAAAAAATCAAAAGATCATTTCGATAAGTTAGTTAATTAAGGTAGAAATGCAAACATGAGCAAATATTGTTACCGAGTCATTTTGTTGTTTTTATGTGAATTTTTAAAATTATGCCGTGGCGTTAGCACGGGTAAATATACTAGTTACTACTTAGTATATCATTTTTTTGAGAAAAAAAATGTGCCAGGTATTATTTTGTCACAAGTTGGGTCAAACTTTGTGGTGTTCTGAAAAGTTGAGCATGACAGGCAATTCAGCAATCCGTGGCCATTCTTGATTGAGTTTGAGCCGCATCCTGTGGTTGGCGAGACTTGTCCGTTTTACGTGTATATTTCTTTTTCTCACTTCGAGCAAGCCTAGAATACATAGCGCTCCCCTCTTTAGATTTACTTTTCGATATGAAGAGAGAAGGAACTATTTATAAGAGATTGTAAATTCAGGATTTATAGAAAAAACGATAATATTTACGACGTCAAATGAGCATCACTAGGTTATAGTAGTTTTCTCTTTGTATAATTTACTACTTAACGTAGTAGATGTAGGACAAGGGAGCTTGTGTCCAGAAATTTAAAATGCAAGAATTCCGCAAAAATCAGGTCAAATCAATTCAAGCAAGATCTAATGGCCTATTCCATTTTCAAAACTTTGTTCCTGCTAATAAATACAATAATTTGACTTTATTTATTAATGAGTAGAATGCATGAGTGGTCCTCAAAGTTAACAAGTGGTGTCATCTAGATCCCTCTACTTTTAAAATATAATTTTTGTGTTTATAAACTTGACTTATAGTGTCATTCAGGTTTAAATAGATCCAAACGAGCTCGGATAAAGACAAATTTTACATACAAATTGTAGCCCTCACATGATCTACATCTTTGTAGTTGAGAAAGTGTTAGGGTACTAAAATACTATTGTAAGTGTATAGATTTTGAAATTTAAAATTTAAAATTATCCAACATTCTCAGATGTCGACATGGTCTATATGAAAGGTAGTTATCAATATGATCTAAAAAATTGTAGTTAATTTTAAAATGCAAAGGTTTAAATAGATCCAAACGAGCTCGGATTTTGCATTTTGAAAGTAGAGAGGTCTAGATGACACCTCTTATCAACTTTGAGGACCGCCCACACATTTTAGGGCCCCATCCGTTTGTTTTGTAACCACATGTTGTCATGCTAAGCTCACAATGCAATCTTGTTCGCTTGACTTATCAGCCATCACAACAAAACCACCAAAAATAGCATAAGACGAAATCAGCCACAGAACCAGCCGCTAACTCGAAAGGTGCAGTTCTCAAATTTGGGCCAAGCTGCCTCAAGCATCTCCTTTTTAAATTTGGGCCAAGCTACCTCAAGCATCTCCATGTATGGCCTCTCGGCTAAGAGTCATTATAGTTTTTAGTTTTATACACAATTGTCACTGCCACGATGGGCCCAATCACTCTACATATACATGTCGTTTCAGTATCAACTCAGTCCTAGTACCTCCAAACACACAGGTCTGGTCGGTAAATTAGCTTTGGTGAGGAGCTCACGGGGTGTCAGACATCCTTCTCGATGCAGGACGGCTCGTCGTCGACGGTGGCCACGGTCAGCTGGTCGTCCAGCGACGTCACCGACGCCGTCCTGGACAGCGTGCACACCGTGTTCGTCTCGTGATCCGTCTCGTAGGTGGTGTCGAGCGAGCAGACGGATCTGGTCGTGAGTGTCCCGTCCCGCGAGAAGAGCGGGTTGTGCCGGCTCCTGTCCTTGACCCTCTTGCACCAGCTGTGGAGCGATTCCCTCACGTTCTCCGACACCAATGATTTCTTGAACTTGGAACCCATCTGCAAGATCAGCCAAGGACAAGTCAGCAGAAGTGGATCAAGCTATCAACTGTCTATGTAGAACCTTGTTTTCAAAATCCCCAAAATGAAACAGCAGTTTTTTTCTGGATATATAGAACTTAGTAGATGCATTTAAGTGGATTTATACATGTTAGGATGCGAGTAAAAGTTGCAAAATCAGGTGAGAAAATAACATCCAGATGAAGGAACAATTCATCAGCACAGTAAAATGATATGATATATTATTATTAGCACACAGTGCTGATGACATCATGTGAAGAATTACTATATCAGCATCTCTTGGTTCAAATCAGGTTTGCGCTTGAAGAGTACCTGAGAAATAATCACATTCAGCGGCAGTGTGCTGTAGCTACACCAAAACTGAACTAGCAGCCTGCAATGTTCAGAAGAGAATATTTTCACCCTTTTCTGTTAGTATTGAACCCAACCAATATATTTCAGGGAAGTTAATTTAGCACAAATTCCAAATCAAGTAATCTTATAGTATAAATAATTGGAGTTGACAAAAGAAATCGAGCCTGCGGTAACTCCCACAAAGCATACAACAAGAAGGATATGCCAAGCTCTTCTACAGTCAGACCACAAAATAATCTGTACTTTTAAAAGAAAAATAGAAAGACTTACCCAGAAATCAACCGAATGGCAACCATGTAGTAGTGCTTCATGAAGCATGTTTGTGCACTGAGTTCCCACTGCACAAGATGTGTGAGAATAAGTAATAGCAAGTCGAGCTATATGGATCATTAGAGTGATGACAACTCATACAGTTTCTTTCTTATCTCTTGAGCTAGGAAACTGGTTAGTTCACACCTTCTAGACTAGCAAGCTTTGGTCCATGCAGCAATTCAAAACTACTATTACATAAACCCAACACCTGTCCTATAGGGAGAATGCTGGATGTGTTTTTTATTTTCTATAGAACACACAGGAGAATGCTGGATATGTTCTCATCCTACATATTCTTGTACTATTGACTGGTTGTCCAAACAATTTGATCCCGATGATAAAGATTTAAGAAGATTCTCACCAGAGACCATAAGAATGTTGCCAGCTCAAAGGCATTCTGGAAGAAAGAAAAGGTGTTAAGATGAGGGGAAAGACATTCATATAAGCATCGAAACATTCAGAGTAGCAATAAACATCACCTGAAATGAAATGAACTGTATAAGCCACCAGAGTACCCGAGGCTTTCCAAACCAAAAGAGATCATCACGCAGTTTGAGTTGTGAGCCAACATAAGGCGCTGTTGCCTCTGCGACTTCCAGAGCCAACTGAGCGATGATGTGCTGAAGTTCAGTACCCACTAGAAGCACCAGCTTTTCGGAATATTTGAAAGCACATAGTTATGAGAAGACATAAGTATCATTTTAAGACAAGAAACAAAAGATATCATTAGCGGAATCTTGTACATTGGTTAGGTGACATGGGTAATACTTACAATAACAGGAACAAAGGATAACCAGAAATATATATTGATACCTGCAATTTTAGAAAAAGAAACAAATAGTGTCATGCGGGGTTTATTAAGATTGGAGGCAAGGGATGAAGAGAGGTTTGGAGCGAGTGGTACCATGAACATTGATTAATATGCATACAATCGCATACGCCCAAAGTGGCCAACTGCAACAAACAGGATGTGCTCATGTGTGAATACCACATGTATCATAATAATTCCAATAGCCATAGGATAGAATATTAAGAAAATAAAATGAATAACTCCTGACATACTATAACCAAGTTCTAAGAAGGCTGAAAATTCAGATAACTTCAACTAGCATTATCAATTGGAAGGAGCAAAGAAGTCCCTGAAGTGGCCATTATGGGGCTACCAACATATGTATTGGAAAAATCAAACATACTTTGCTCAGCACAGCCATCACACTGAATCTCGTGGAAAAGTTTTTGTAGACCGGTATACTACAATACTTCGTTATTTGAATCAAGAAATCTACTCTATCATAGGTAGTTTTCTTAATGCTTAATTCATCAGATGAAAAGTGGACACTCTGGAGAGTAAATTCTGCTTTACCTGATACCAATAGTCCCATTGTAATCATCTTCCATGCTCCGCACCATGTATTTATGGAAATCATATGAATGTGGTAGCTTGTGATACTAAGAAGAAAAATTCAAACAAGAAAATCACATGGGGAAAGTGGCATATTAGAATCATCTTAGCAAGGGGAGTCGGGGATGCTAAAACATTAGAAAAAAAATAGAGTACTCACTGTGACAAAGCCCAACCTCAGTGCCAAATAGTCTGACCTTTTTATGGAGCCCTTAAATTGCCGCAGAAAACAGAGCTGCAATGCAATTAGAGAAACTTTAAATCCAAGTGATCATGGATGTATAGGCTATATTACATACTACTTCCAGTCTCTAACTATGCCACTTCAGACACACAATAGGTAGAAGCAAGTCATATATCCTATCTTAAACGTTATACTTAACTGAGTAGAGGCAGTATTTAGACTATTCAAGGCTTCAGGTACATGAATCTTTTGACTTTATGGTCAGTAGCACTCTCAGATGTCCTTTCAATGAACTTAAGGTTGAATTAGATATGAAATAGGAAAATAAGGCATTTCTATGTCTTTATTTACACTTTGATACGCTAATCAGGTAATAAAGAATGATACAATCAGAATCAATTCCACAGATAGATCAAGGAAAGAAAAAAAAAGGAAACTTACCATCCAAATAAGTATTTTATTTTTGCTCCATGGATGAGAAGCATGGTGGAAAACAAAGGTAGACTGTCTTCTCATCACCTTGGTTCTCCTAGCTGAGAGACAGACATCAGTAAAGTAGAACACATCAATAGGGTTGCATAAAACGTGGCCAAACAAAGCATCCACATTCAGCTGATGACCCTACCTTTCAATTCCTCAGCAGCAATTGGACCTGCTAAGGTTTCCCACTTCCTCCAGCTATAGATCTGCAGAAATAGCAGAACGATATATGCCACAATAAACTCACAAAAGACGAGCAAAAAAATGTCAGACCCGCAAGCAAAGAAACGGAGAGCGAGCAAGAACCTTAATCATGGACAGAACCACAGTTACAAAACTGTACATCACATGAGTGATACCAAGGATGAAGAGAAACCGGTGCAGCTGCTCGAGGCCCTCGTACGAAACAAAAGGTTCATGGCCCTGCATCAAATGACAAATCAAACTCCAACCCAAGCGATGAGCGAAGCGAACAACAACGTTCTCCGCTTCCGGTCCCAGCGACGACCTCGTCGCGCTGGTGTGGTACCAGGACATCTGAGTTACCTACCTCGCTGCAGACGTGCAGCCGCTGGCCACCGAGCATGTTCTTGTCGAGCGTCGTCTGGTTGGCGTCCGTGTTGCGCAGCAGGTCATCGTAGTCGTTCTCGGCGCAGATGTAGAAGCGGCTGGTGAAGAGCGAGGACGGCACGCAGATCTCCGATATGAAGCGCGCCGTCTGGCTGAGCAGCAGCGAGATGACTCCGAGCAGCATCAGCTCTGCGTGCAGAAGGCATGGTTTCTCTTGCTGAGAGGCAAACGGTCGAACAGCTTGTAGTGCACAGCAGCGGTGGCAGCAGAAACATTAACGGTTGAGCTTGCTTGAGCAGGTAGGAAAAAGTGAGACAATGTGGCAGCCTTGTCTAAAACTAACAGCCCGCATCGCGAGGCAATGAATGGTACCAATCCGTGTGCTAGTCTGCTTCCATGAGTATTCGAAGTTGCAGATATATAGTATAGCCTAATACTACTAGTAGTAAGGAAATAAACAGACTATACATCTTCCCGGACAGAAAGGCCACGCTGCTGCTAAGCTACTCAACGTGTGGAATGGAATGATACAGTCGCGACATGTACAGATGTAGTACTAGCTAGCTAGAGTGTACTGGGGGGCTGCTACCTAGTCCAGCATTTCAGCAGGCAGCAGGAGACCGCGTTCAGATTAGCTTCCGGAACGTAGAGTACCTTCGCGGATCTTCTCGAGCGCGGCGAGCATGGCCTTCCGCTTGGTCTTGCGCAGCCACTGTGGTGCGGAACGAATCAACAGCCGGCGGCGGGGTCAGCTAAGCGAACAGCGGCAAAGCAGTAGCGAGTCGAGAAGATGGTTGTCACCTTGGCGAAGCGCGAGAGGGAGCGCTCGACGAGGAAGCAAGCGGCGACCATGAGCGTGGTGACGGTGGCCACGGACCAAGTGGGCGTCTCCGCCAGCGACCGCCCCTCCTGCTCCGCCGCCGCCATCCCGCCCCGCGCCCGCCTGGTTGCCTGCTTCTGGCTTCCGCAGTTCCGCCCCGCTTAGCTCACCTCACCGCCGCGTGACTCGTCGGCTCCCGCCACCTTCAGTTCCTGCTTTGCTCTGCTGCTGCTTGTGTTCTGGATTTGCGCGATGGGAGTATTGGGGTTTGGAAGCGGCGATGAGGCCGGACCGGAGTAGTTAATGCGGATCGAGGTGGAGGGGAAGGGGAGGGGAGGGAGGTGGGTGGCATGCTGGATGTGGATGCGGTCGGCGCGGGATCCATCGGCATCGGAGCAGCACAAGCACCAGCACGGCAGGAGAGCATTCAAGTGGCAACTGCATCAGAAGCATCGGGGAGTTTGGAGGCAGCAGCGGCACATGGGGGCGGCACGGCCGCACGAGCACGAGGCGTAGTCGCTAAGTCTGGGCAAAATACCCGATACCCATTACCCAAACCCGAATTACCTGAACCCGGACCCGAATTACCTAAACCCGAGAACCCGATCTTAAATTCCGATCTTAAATTCCGATAGTAATTTTGATTACCCGAAATTAGTTTGGGTAATTCAGGTAGTATCTTCCGGTACCCAAACTACCCGAACTACCCAAAGTTTTGTACGTGTCTTTAAATTTATCATGTATTATTAGTTGAACACTTGAACTTATCACTTTATTAAAATATAATTCTCTCTTCTTAAACATATGACTATAATATATTATTCTCTATATATTGTTGTTGAAATTCTATACATTTGGTGCTAAAATTATGTATAAATTGCTACTAAATTTGTATCTAATTTGTTGATTTATGTAAAATCGGGTATACGGGTAATACCCGAATCCGAACCCGAATTATTGGGTATCCGAAATTACGGGTAGTGTTTTTCGAGATTAATTTCAGGTAGCAGTTTTTATTATCCGGATTTTAAATTATCCGAATTATCCGACCCGAACAAATCGGATAACCCGAACGCCCAAACGCCCAGACCTAGTAGTCGCCCACCCATGGAACTGGGAGAAGTCCGCAGTCCCAAGCCCACGTGGCTCTTGAACCCTTTGGGTGTTCGGACGAGAACTCAAATGCGACAAAGTTTTTCTTTCTTTCTTTTACTACAAACAAAAAATGGTAAAATTTGGTTATTACAAACGAAAACTATATGGCATCGTTGGCCTCGTTACTTTTTTGCTTTAATTTTCATTTCCTTGTTGTACGTATGCTTCTCCGTCCGAATATATTCCCCCAAGATTCGAACAATTTTAACTTTTGCCACCTACATTAAAAGATACTACCACTTTTTATATCACATAGTAGATATCGTTAAATTGATTATTAAATATATTTTCATTGTGAATTTATTTGAGATATAATGTCGATAGCTTTTGTTATAATAAAGTGGATCCAATTTAAGAAAACTTGCTTAGGCTTGAATATATAATTGAATTTTTTAGATAGAATAAAATAATGATGAAATAAATAAGATTAGATTTATTATGAAATATATTTAAAACATAATGTTGATATTTTATCACATTTAAGGAAGTTCAGCAGACGTGATTTTCACCTAGGGTACCGCCGATGTCACCAGTCTGCTCCTTGCTCCGTCGATGTGCCTAGAGCCTGGGATGTGTCAGTCCGAGAGAAGAAGGAGAAGGGGGCTATCCTTTTCCGTAGTTCTCTAGTGTTCTAGGATCGAGTCCAAATAATTTTTTGACGAAATAAGATGATTTTCGATCGGGAGCCTGTGTTGCGATGACTTTGATGATTTGTCACAAGAAGATCATCATTGTAGGCACCGGGTTTTAATCGGCGGACGGACAATTTATGGTGTTTATCTGCAAGGGGAGGGGTGCATGTATGAGGACAGTGACTTCGGGTCATCGATCTCATTATCAATGGTCGCAGAGAGAAAATCAAAGTCTCGAAGTGTCGATTCTTCATCCTATGTCTATCCGTCGACGTAGCTATCGACATTCTTTCGGTGGTTTAGATACATTTTAGGCTCGGCTCGTTTGGAAGATTTGGATCTTGCAGGTATGTATCCAATGTTTTAAGGTTAGTCGCTAAATGGTCGTAAGAACTGCACTTTGACTTTGGCATTCGAGAAAAAGCCATCAGGAAAGAAGATGGTGGAAGAATGTACGTGAATCTACAATTGCATTTCATTCGGTACGAGTTTCGTATCAAATAAATATGATTAGATTTATTTTATGAGAAATCTATTCATCAAGACATATATATTAATTTCCTCCTGCTTATATACCTTATAATAAAAGAAATAGGTTTTGAGAAAGTTTGGCTAGTGTTAAATCTAAAATTGCATTCTTGTGTTGTGTGTAGCTTCAGTGGTATGGAACGGTACACGGCAAACCACTAATCTGATCCGCAAAAAATATTACGTATATTACAACTAATATACGCCTTAGGTCCCGTGAAAAATTTTCCATTCCTGCGTTTTTTTTTATAAAAATGAACTAATTTCTGTGAAATTACTATGCAATTTCTGCGTTTCAAACAGGCCCTAAACATAGACACAACACGAGTGCATCGTCGCGTCGACAGCTCCCACACACACAGGTACACGAACACGGGAAACAACTGAACCACCCACGCGAGAAGGAAACAGAGTAGTCACGCACGCACTGTACTCTCAGATGCGCGCGGGTGCACGGACGACATGTATCATATCATATCAGTAGGAGCGGCGACCGCAGGAAAGCACCCGCGCGGCGCGCGAGAGCAACCCCGGCTTCTTGCCCCGGGTCCGGGTCGCCCGGCGCGGCCGGACCATCCGCCGCCACAGGGCGCTCAGCGACGACGACTTCTTGCTCCCGCGGCGGCGCGACCACGACCGGGCTGCCGACGAGCCACGCCCCCGCTTCTTCTTCGTCGTCGGCCACAGCGACGGCATATATGCTAGCCTCTCAGGTCTCAGCTAGCGATCGGTTGGTTGTACGTGACGACAACTGACAAGCCGCAACTCGATCTCGCGCGCAGAGGAAACAAAATCACGACGATGGCTGTGCGCGTGACTGCGTGGTGTACGTGTAGCCGCAGCCCGCGAGGGGCTCCTTTTAAAACCATGGCGAGCTGGGCGGGCCGCGTGTGCCCTCGCGCCACGCCGCCGTACGACGTCCTGAGTGCCTGGCCGGTGCATGTGGCCGGCTACTAGTCGCCGCGCGTCGTCATCGATCCGTTAAACATATATATATCCACGTAGTAACTCAATCAATCATGCATGCTCCACGCACTCCATCTGTCCTTTGAGATCGACGTACCTTTCCAGATGGATGGAGTAATCGCAATCCACAGCTAAATTAAAATCCGTGCTTGATCGATCTGCCGTCGTGCGCCGCCACGACACGTGTAGCGGCACAGCAGCATGAACAACTCTACTGAGAGCAACTACTACTGTTGCAAGCTAACTAAATGATACTCACTCAGCTCCACCCCAAATTACAAAACATTGCAAGAGTCTTAAAGAGTTAATAAGAGTCAAACCATCTCAAAAGTTTGACAAAAAATCAAGAAAATTTTATAAAGATTTATGATATTAAATAGATATATTATAAAAATATAATTGATAAGAAATTTAATGATACTTAGTTGATATCATAAATAAATATTATCATATAAATTTGGTCAAACTCTCTTCAAGATTTTTATAATGTCTTATAATTTAGGATGGAGTGAGTAGGATGAAAGAGAGAGAAGAAAGCTTATAACTAATTAAGGCATAAGAACCAAGAACCTTACAAGAGAGATAAGTGAAGATAAGTGAAAATATGTTAACAGTAAAGAGCTAACTATTATATAAGTATACGCTGATAATTATCAGACCTTACAACTAACAACAACCGGCTATACCTCTTGCTTTAAGTATATTAAATAAAAGAGTTCAGTTAACCACACTGTTATATAAAATGGAATAGAACATGGTCAATCCTCAATATATAGTTTTACTTTATAGGTTTATTGTTTTGTAGGTTTATAGATATAGATATTTAATCTCATAATTTATATAAAATCCGTAATTGTACCGAAAAAGATAATGTACATAAAACTTACTTCTCCTCGCTTTTTGCTTTTTTTTCTCATATCAACTTACTTCTTCTCGCTTTTTTTTGGTCATATCATCAGCATATTCACAACATCAAAGACGTATATATAGCAGTATTAAATAGAAATGAATTCACCAGTAAACACTAAGGCCCCAAATCCCTGGAATTGAATTCATTTTAATAATCATAATTTATAGATATATTAATTAAACTAATATGATTATATATGGATTATAATTGCATATTATTGTTCACTATATGAGAGACATACTTATTTGTTGTATTTCTATCGTAGGAGAGAGAGTTTGAACAAGATGTTATAAGTTACAAATAGAAATATAGAATGTTGATCTATAGAATCAATTTTCATCTATCACCCTATGAATTTGATATAGGTTTAAATGTAAACTTTGGAAAGTGGTGGAATGTCAAATTTCAAATCAAATAGCTTAATTTATTAAAATAGATTTCAATTCCTCTAAATGAAGGGATCCAAACGGCTCCTAAGACGAAAACTTTCACTGAACCTCTCATTCACCTTCATATAGTAACACAATGCTTGTTCCGTGATTATTAGCGTATTTTTTCAAGATTTAACGTGCTTTTGGATGATTATTATTTTTTAAACGAAAACCTACACACTAATGTTTAAAAAATCACCAACAAACGCATGTATATTCACGCAAAAAAGACAACAAGCACACTACTACAATGCAGAAAGAAATTAAAGAAAATAGAATTTGCTAAAATTTAGTTATCTGAATTTTAATTATTTTTGTTATTGTATGTATTTAATAGTAAAATTATAGTTTTAGCTGTTACAATTTTTTCTAAACACTATCTCTATTTTTTTGTTATAGGAATAAGAAACCTCTTATATAAAACTATAAACCTAATAAAATTTTATATATGTTGGCACAGACGATAATTTAACAATTATAATTATTTTATAATTAGATAAGAAAAAAGATTGATATGATATGTTATGCACAAAGCTAAACAACAAATCACAGGAGTTAAAAAAAATATACTAATTGGTAGTACCAAAGTATTATCTGAAACTATCTTAAAATTCAGCATCTAAAATACACATCTTAAAATTAAAATTTAATTTAGGCACCCAAATATTAGGAGAAGCGAAAGAAAAAAACATTTTGTTGAGAGAAGAGATATTGAAGCCAGGTATATATATTTATTTTACAAAATATTATATTTAAAGCACTGAGTTTAGATATACCCCCTCAAAATATAAATTATAAGTGGTTTAAACTTTTACAGAAAAAGGCGCTTCAGATATACTCCCTCTAAATAAAATAAGTTATTACAAGGAAAAAAAGCTTTTAAACGAATTTTATTTACCGAACAGAGGGAGCTAGTCAAAACGACATGTAAATTGAAACTGACTTTTACCAAACGAAGGGAGTACATACAGTACATATATTATTAGTGGAGTACAATTTCACGCGGTAGGTAGCAGCGACACAGTGAAAATTACATAAAAGTGAAAATACATACAAGTGAAAATTATAATAACCGAGACGATCGACTTATATATGAACCGCATCACGTGACACGACTCTGAACAAACAAGCTTGCTTGCATTGCATGTTTTGCATGCATGGATGATGGATCCGGCATGATCTCTCTCCGGCCAGTCCTGCCTCCACGCGGTCGTCGGTCATCAGTAGTAGGGGCGGCGCGCGCAGGTGAGCGTCCGCACCAGGCGGCGCCACAGCGCCCCCAGCGACGAGGTGCGCCGCCGCGTCCGCACCGCCACCGCCGGCCCTCCCGGCGCCCTCTTCTTCCTCCCCCACGGCGTCAGCGACATCAGTGACGGCATGGCCGGCCTCCTTCCGGACGTACTCGATCTGCGGCTCGGTCGAACTGGACACTTGAACTTGATTTTGCCTTGCCCGGTGGTTATCAGTACTACTGTACGTGATCGACTTGGGTCTGTGCTTTGCAGAGGCTTCATTTCCTCCCTTTTAAACCTCGCGACGGCTGGCGCTCCCTGCTGCGTGCTCGTGCTCCCGACGCGCCACGCAGGGGCCGGGGTGGCCGGCTCGCTGACGCGTGGACGAGTTACGCTAGCCCCTCCCTCGCTCTCCGCGTCCGGCCGGACGGTTCCAGAAGTGAGCCAACTCATGCCTCGTTCCTCCTATCTGTGCATGCATGTGCTGTGCTGTGGGTGTGTGTCTAATGAAGCACGGAGTATATGACACGTGTGTGGCAGGCCTGGTGTGTGGCACTCACTACCGGAGACGGGTCATTTGCCGAGTGTCGCAGGACCCGAGTCCGGTAGTGACTACTCTCTTTCTCCTAAAATAAATAGTAGTCAAAACTAATTTACACATAAGTACATGTGTATTGACCTCTTATTTTTCTCATCCCACCCTATGTTCCTCTTGGCCCCCCTACTTCACTCTTCTACTTTTTTTCTTTCTTTCTCCTATACGTAGGTCCTGTATGATCCTCTATACGATAGATTTGAGGGGTTAGTTTTAGGTAGTGCTGTTGGAGCAAACAATGAAATATAGGTAGTATAAAAATTAGTAGCCACCTAAACATAAAAGTAGAGGTTTATTTTAGGTAGTACCGCTAGAGATGCTCTTAGGCTATCCGCACTCTTCATCCTCTATTTCATCCTTTAAAAAGAATATTTTATCCTGGTCAGCGAGATTTTTTCTTCTACACATATTTCTTCCGCACCCATCATACTCTATATCAGTTGTCAATAGTGTGGTCCACATGCATACTCCTTTCATTTTAAATTATGAGTCGCTTTGATTTTTTTTAATATATTTACTTTACTACATATTTAGATATAATAATATGTCTAGATACATAGCAAAATAGATAAATAAAAAAAATCAAAGCGACTTATAATTTGATGAAACGAGGGAGTACTAAATAAAAGTAAAACGACAATTAATTATGACACTCTACACATACATACACATACAGTAACTAAGAATAGACATATTTTTTATAAGAATAATAATATAAATAGTATATGTGTCTATCTTTTAATTATAATTTGGTCTGTTGAGGTTGACGACTGTAACCATATATAGTGATCGCCCAAGTTCCAAACGATATCTTATGCACTATATCATTCTACAACCTAGTGAGTTTCTTGGCAGTCGACTTGGCCGTGATAAGGGACGAAGCCAAGAAGTTTGTTTTTTGAATGTTAAGAGAGGACAGTAGTATTAATTTTTTAAATTTTATCTGAAATTTTGAAAAATAGTGAAAATTTCTGATTCATATGGGGGCATGTTATTTTCCATCTAAAACTACTAATCTTGTTGGTTGATTTATTTATTTTACCTTTAAGTAATTGTGTCACCTTTTTATAAAACATCTTCTATACCTAATGATAAACAGAAAAAAAAATTCTTCCTACTTTTTTGGTACGGTCTTTCCTAACTAACTTAGTGAAGGCATATGTCTCTATTCGTTTATCTATTACAACTTTTTTATTTTTATATATAGGGATGAGACATAAGTATAGTTAAGAATCTATTCGTTTGTCTATTTTTGGTCCGTAGTAAACTTGCTGCAAATAAAGTTAAAGATTAACTGTAGAAATATTTAATTTTTTACGAAATAAAATTATCTCAAACAACAAAACGGAGTACACCATTGCAAAGAGCTCGTCGAGACGATCAAAATTGATATATTATTTGCTATATTTGAATCTCTGAATAAAAAAATATCAATTTCGCAAATTAAAAAGGAGCGCTGACGTCATCGCCGACGTCAGCACTGCTATAGTGCCATGCAAAACCGCCTGGGAAACCGGTCAGGGTCTAAAAGTGAACGTTTTCAAGAGTTGGATGACCAATGTTATCCGGTTTTGAAGTTCGATGATTATTTTTGGACTTCGGTAAAAGTTCGATGGACAAAAATAGACTTTTTTCCTTTATAAAATATCATAAAAGCTAATAGGAGTACCATATCATGGTTAGAGAAGAGCTCGTGATTTTAGAAACAATTAGAAAAGGAGTGGTGGCAGCATTACACGCATCGTCTCTCACGCGTGATTTTAGAAACAATAAGAATACCCTCAGGTATGAAGTTTTTAAGATTGGAAACAAGTAGAGTATTTAAAAGAACACAAAAAGGATGATGTGGTGGCAGCATTACACGCATCGTCTCTCACGCGTGTGACGCCTCAAGATAGATCGCGAGGCGTTACGACGTCGCCTCCCCGTTACTACGCTGAGGTGCGAGATTCCCAAGTGGTTGTGCTTTTCTTAACACCAAAGGCATTAGCAAGATCCTGCAAAGGTTGTGCTTTGCCTAAGAGGGAATGTCTTTTATCGCCTCTAAATCTAGTTTTATTATTCATTTCCGACCACAATTCACTAAGGCTTTGTTTGAATGTAGATATTGGAGATCATAGAATTGAATTGAGTTCAATTCCAAATCAGCCATAGCATTGAAATGACCCCAATTCGAATATTGTTGTTTGGATAGCCATTGAATTGGGTGACGGTCAATGTCGACCAAGGCAGGGCGACTATGGCAGGGCGGACCTGCACCCATCGGCGGCAACCCATGGAGGGGAGGAGCTCGGGCGGAGGTCGATGGAGGCCATGGAAGGAGGAGCTCGGACGGAGATGGCAGGGAGGAGGAGCCCGAAGCGGCCATGTCCCATGGTCGGGCGGAGGTCGACGAAGGCCATGGACGGAGGAGTCCAGCGGCGGCCATGGCGGGGAGGAGCTCGAGCGGAGGAGTCCGGCGGCGGCCATGGCGGGGCAGATCTGGTCCCCCTTGGCGGCGGTTGTGGCAGGGAGGAGCCCGACGGAGTCCATAGCGGGGAGGAGGTGCCACCGGAGGAGGAGGAGGACCTGTCGTCAGATCGACGAAGATGGGCGAGCAGACGTCGGAGGCGAGGGAGGGAGCAGTTCTTTTTTCTCGCGAGACTCGATTCTCTGTAATAACGAGGGGTAAGGCTCTGTATTGAGGGATGGGGCAAGCAAGTGTTGCGAATACCAGTTGGCATTGAGCTCGGTTTCCAATTCCGAATTCTAAACCATCCAAACAGCTACATTCGGTGCTAGCCAATACCAATTCCAATACCCGTGGCTCAATATCTACATCCAAACGCAGCATAAAATACTTGTTCATGATTCCGTTTATTCCACCACTTTGTCCATTTTTCCAAATGGTCCCGCACAACTCGTACAGGGACATTCTTTTGAAAGTTTACTTTAGCCATTTTGAAACTCCTTTTTTATCGCTAGAACATGCAAATAGATGACTGAACTGAATATGCAGGCACATTACTGATTACTGGAAAACAAATGACTGAATAGCCGATTGAATTGGAAACTGAAAAAAAAGAAGAACAAAAAAACAAAAACCTGCATAACAGGAAGACCGAAAAGCACACTGCATAATATAACAGACAATATGAACACTATTGGCTGCCTAATTCCTACTTACTGGGCTTCCACTCCTATCCAGATAATGGTGGGGTGAATTGAATAGTGCTTACTGGGCTTCCACTCGGCCCAGATAATGGTTGGGTGGTTAATGACTGATGGTTGATGTGATTTTGTACCACATCGGCGGGCGAGGAAGGGTCGAGAGAGGGATTAGTGAATAAGAAGAAGGATCAGGGAACAGTAAAAAACTCGTTCTTGCGCTTGGGGCAATGACGCAGCTTATGAGGTTATACCGAGGCGCGTCAATTGCTGGTTGAAAACTATTTCCAAACCCCCTCTTTGGCCCTCGGGCCATCGAGAATTTCTGGAAGGGTTCCTCCTTTTCGAAGGTGGGAAAAACCCTACAAATCTAATGTAAAAATAAATGTTCACTCACCTTATCAAAAGTGGCACACAATAAAAAAAAAGTCACATACAAGATAGGCACCATTTATAATTAATTGTTTAGGGGGTGTTTGAATCTATTTGTCATGTGCTAAATTTTATAGTCTCATTTAGTGCTCAAATTTATAGCACATCTTGTAGTCTTTGGACACTTTTAGCAAGTACTGTTTTTAGCATACTTGTTTAAATCTTTGGTTCAAATCTTAAATTTTATATAGTTTAAGATATGAAGGGAGCACGTCACACGATGTAGACTTTTGGATTTTTTTTTTGCTTATAAATCTATCACATCGAAGATATAAATCTTGATTCAATTTCATGATGCAACTAATTATGCTAATTATCTTTGTTTTTTCTTTCTATATATAATCTTGGTTAAACTTAGGACAATTTGCCATTATACAACCCCGTACGTAGTCCATAGAACAAACAGCCGTCGTGACGTCGGAGCAGGACTTGTGTACAAGTGAACGTCCATCACACTCACAATCACAATCACAGCATGACCTCCGCATTGGACGGCAACCGCCGGAAGAAGCTCATCAACACCGACGGCTCCTTCCGCCGCAGCAGCGGATGCCTGAGCACGTAGACCCCGGTGACAGACACCAGCACCCTGATCGGCACCGCGTAGGTGACGACGGTGAGCGCGGCCACGACCACGAGCGCGATCACCGTGGCGCGAGCATCCTTCCACTCCAGCACCGCGTGCACGCGCTCTCCCTGCGAGGCGACGTCCCCGACGAGCTCCTGGATACGAGTAGCCGTCCCCCGGAGTCGCCAGTACCACTGGAGCACTACCTCCGGCGAGGTCGTCGTCACCGACGACAACCCAGCGTCGAACTCCTCCTCGAACATGTCCAGCGGCACGCCGTCGCTGTAGTGCTCCATCTGCGGCGGCCTCTCCGGTCGCCGGCGCCAGAAGAAGTTCCACACGCCGACGGCGAACAAGTAGAGGAAGAAGGTGGGGAGGACGAGCTTGGGCATCCACGTCAGCACGAGGAACAATGTCAGGACGAGGACGGTGGTGACCGGATTTTCCCAGTCTTGGACGCCACGGAACCAGGTCGCGAACGCGACGAGCGGCGCCACCACGTCGCGCAGGCGCGCGCAGGCGGCGACCGACCTGCGCATGCTGTAGTACGAGGCGTCGTGGTCGGGGCGGAGGAGGTAGTGGACGGCGGCCGGGAGCAGCGGTGGCTCGGCGCGCGCGAGGCGTGACGCGACGACGTCCCCGCGTGGCGACGCAGCCTCGGGACGAGGCGCGTCGGGATGGGTTTCGCGAAGTGCTGCTTCGGCAGCGGTGGCCGGAGGTACAGCGACATCATGGAGAGCCACGCCGTGTGCGTGAACCGGACGGCGAGGTGGAGCTCGCCGCAGCGGAGGAGACCCGCTCTAGGGTGCACCACGAACAAAGAGTACGGGTGCTCGTACGTCGTGCCTGACGTCAGCGTGGAGACGCGGATGCGGACTTTGCCCAGCGGCGCGTCGGCCTCGGCGGCGGCGGAGGAGAGCAGCTGGGTGTTGTCGAAGACGGCGACGGTGAGCACGGTGCAAGGGTCGAAGACGTCGAAGGTGAACTGCTCCTGCCAGCTCGGCGATGACGTGTCGAGGAGCGTACGTGTCCGGATCCACTTGTGCCCGTACTTGGCGACGCAGTAGGCGTCGACGGTGGACGACGACCCTCGAACACCGCCGCCGTTGGTGGGGCGGCGCTTCGTTGACCGGAGGCCGGTTGCTCGTAGGACAGCGAGCTCGAGGACGCCGATGGGCTGTGACCGGAGTGGCCGTGCCGATGGCTGGAAGTCGCTGGCGTACGAGGTGACCTCGTCGAGGACGTGGTACGCCGCGTCGTAGTAGACGCGCAGCTGTATCTTGCTCCTCAACTCATGGCCGTCGGACGACGACGAACGCCGTGCAGCAGCAGCAGCAGGTACCTCGAGGTCGTGCCATGACGGCGGCGTCGGCTTCAACTTCAACTTGTCGAACTGCTGCACCTTGATGCTTCCCTTGAGGAAAGTGACCTCGCCCAGCACCTCGTGCCGCTCCGGCGAAGCGACGTCGATGACGGCGATCTCTAACGGCTCGTCGAACGGCCACGCCGCGACGAGGAAGAAGTCCTCGTCCCACTTGGCGCTCGCCGACGCCTTCGTGTACCACCTCTGATGCGCGCCGCCGAGCTGCACCCTAACGACGACGCACATCACCGTTGACCGGCTGCGGTCAGCGGGGTGGACCAAGTCCTGCGCGGCGATGACGTGGCAACGGAGGTAGCAGAGCCGTGGCGCGAAGTAGCACTTGGTCTGGGTGGCGGACACGGCGGCCGGTGGCAGGTCGTGTGCGCCGGCGTGTAGCGCGCCCGCGAAGGCCTCGTCGGACTGCCACCCTTTCCAGGCGGCGACCATGACCTCGCCGCCTGTCGTCGTCCACTGCTGCCCCTGCTGCTTGTTGCCGCCGCCGCCCTTGAGGAGCCTGTACCATTGTGGCGCTAGTGGACGGTTGGGAGACGATAAGGTTGGGAGGTCGGCGATGCTCAGCTCAGCGATGCCGACGACGCTGTCCCACACAATGAGGTTCTTGTCCTTGACGATCACCGACACGGTGTTCGCCTGTAACTGATCCTTGGAGAAGGCGAACACCTGGTTCCACTCCGGTGAATGGGTCCCCACGAGATGACGTGTCACCGCCGAGTAGTTTCCCACCCGGACCTCCACGTACGGGTCGATGCCCAGCGTGAGGCCCCTCACGCGCACTAGGTTCACGTACAGGAACTCCAGCTTATCTACCATGAGGTACTCCGCCGCCTTGGCGTCGTCGCCGGTGGCCGCAGCCGCCTTCTTGGTGGCCTTTGATGCTGCGGTTGGCGGCGGTGGTGGTGGTAAGATCAGTGAGCCCGTGCTCGACTGCGTGGGGATAGAGTTGAAGACATGCACCGGCGGCGGCGGCGGCGGCGGCGGCTGTTGTACGGCCGGTTGTTTCATCTTGTTTTTCTTCTTGATCACCATTGCAGGAGAGGACTGCGTGCTGGCGCCACCGACGACTGTCTCTGGACCGCCAGCCATGGAAGAGGCGGCGTCGTTGAACGTTGTGGCATACGTGGTAGAGTAGGCATTTCCAGCGGCGGCGGGCGGCGACCCGTACGGCGCTAGGTAGAGTCGGAGCACGACCTCGCCGCGCGCCGGGGCGAAAAAGCTGGGCTTGTCGAGTGGGCAGCGCAGGAGGACGGCCTCCTGGGCGGACGGCGCGACGGCCGCGCCGAACAGGCGGACGCGGCCCAGGCAGGTCTTTCCGCCGGAGCCGCGGCGGTGGTAGACGCCGACGTCGATGGAACGGTCCGCGAGCCTGCCTCCGGCGACGATCGCGTCGATTACGAAGACGAGCGTCTCGTTCCATGTCGGGTTGGCCTCGCCGCCGGGCCGCGCGCCGGTCGCGTGGCGCTGGCCGCCGAAGGTGACCTGTGCGAATGGGGTCACGCGGCCGCGCCTTGCCGGCAGGTCGTGCGCGCCGACGACCTCCACCACCAGCTTCATGGTGTTGGTGTAGCCGCACGACGGACGACAGCGTACGTGTAGCCTCGAAGCGTTTGGTTTGGTATGGTATGAGGAAATGTGTAATGCTGCAGACTTCGCAAGTCTACGCTGGAGTGATTCATAGCCTGATTAGAGAGGGTGTCATTTTCTGGTGGAAATTGATCGTGCAATTGTGATCCATTGGCTAAATATATGTCTGCGATGGCGAGGCAAGCATACTTGTATATATATACTTGTGTATTGCCCATGTGGCCATGTTGGCTAGATTGGAAATGGCGATGATGACAGATAGGCGAATAGAGAGGAGGATATAGCCAAGTACAGGATGAACCAAGAAACCCAATTGGTGATATAGAAACAATATGGAAATTTAATCCGGATCTGCTGTTAAGTTATGCAATGCTAAATCAAGTTTGTTTCGTGACCAGGTCACCACCGGCCCATTGGTCTACAGTTGTATGGGTCCAATCCAAGGGGTGTCCATGCATTTAATTCTACCATAGAACATCAGGGTCTCCACACTGTAAGCTTGAGTTTATATAGAACCTGCTCTCATGTATAGAACCGGGTCCTATCTCTCTCATCTCTCACATTCTAGGTACTGTGGGACCCATTTATAGATCCAGCCTCTGGTTCTATATACTGTGAACAAATTAATATATGAAGTCTTGTCATTGTGGGACCCATTTAAAGACACACCCCTGTGTCTATACACTACTGATGCCCTAAGCAATGCATGCGTCATTTTGTGTAATGACGTGGCTGACGGTACAATCTACTGTGAATATTTTGCCCAATTTGTTTACTTTTATTGAAATTGGGTAATCAAATTTTTGTCTACACTCGTCTTATTTAAATTTTTGTGCAAAATATCATTTCTTTTGTTGTAGCTTACTTAGATTTAATAAATGGTCTATAAGAGTGACTTAAATTTGACTATGTTTACATAAATTTTTTTAATAAGACGAGTGGTCAAACTAAATGTTAAAAAGTGAAATGAATTATAATTTGAAACGGATTGAGTACCAAATCTTATGTGTTTGCTGCATTGACTTGTCCACACATGACAAACATGATTTCCTTCACCCATAATATCACCAAACAGTGAGACTCTAGTCTTGTGTTTGGTTTACAGGTTTTGGCAGACATACCTCACATTCCAAATGACCTCACCCTCACTGGATTAAGCTCTCCAAATATTAGCTCATCGTTCAGGGGGGGGGGGGGGGGGGGGGGGGGGACTCAGCAGGGAAGGGGTGCAAACCGGGGATGCTGCCGCAAGCAATCTTCAAGGGCTACAAAAGATTCCTGTGGGGCACAACAGAAACGCATATAAACACATGGTTGACTGAGATACACTCATATTGCCCTGCAGGTCTTCCAAAAGAAACAATATCTTTGCTTGCCACTATGGATGTCTTGCGTACATCCTACATGGACGGTCAATTCGGCGAGAGCGACCTCTTTGAGAACCCCAATTGGTTCTAAAACAATCGCGCAAGATAACATTGACGCATCATAACAAATGGTTGTGAAGGAGTATATCCCTATTTTCTCTACACTGATGATTACAAGCAAGTTGATTACTAAGTTACTAACCTTTTTTTTTTGGACAAATACTAAGTTACTAACCTTATGAACTTCACATTTATTATACACTACACCAGCATCTGATTTAAAATCCCAAAATGTTCGATAATTAAATTACTGGCAATTCTATGGCTTCTTAAAGCAGAATTCAGTGTGGAAAACACGCTACAAAAGTATTCTGGTTGTAGTGGATGCTGCTGTGATTGTAAGATTTGAGAGTTTCCATCCAACACGTGGAAGGCTCATTTTAATTAATTTTACTATACAAAGTGGAACAGCTCCTCGCCAAGAGCAACGTTCACGTCACCGAAAATTCTCCTCTCCGTTCAATCTGCTGTTCGACGATCCAGATTTCTGAATCGGATTTTGCCTTCTTGAACTTCTGTTTATCTTCTCCAGCTTTTTCTTCACCTCCCTCCTTCTCCCTCTCCCTCTCTACGTGGCAGCGTGTCGGCCAGGCACCAGCGTTGCCGCTTCACCGCATGCACGAAGCTCTGGCGAGGAGACGGTGTCTAGAGCTACGTCCACCGACTTCCTCGACGATCGTCGTCATTGGCCACAACATGGGCAAGCCCCGGTGTTGGTCGCCCACACGTCCTCCTCCGTTGTTCCAAGTATGCTATTGTGCTCGATGAGACCCTAGGTGCCTCTCAGTCCTTTGGTGTGCCCGCTCGGATCGGGCAACGTACAAGTGCAAGGAGCGGGAAAGCACGGTCGATGCAGTTAGATCAATCGCCATACAGCGTGGGGAGCCATCGATGCGGCCGACGCCTAGGGCAACAAACCCAGCCTAGGCACATCAGCTGCACGAGCGCCCCTCGGCAACACGACCGCACCGGGTGGCCATGCCTTCGTCACGAGCGTCCCTCCCAGCGCGGCCTACGCCACCTTGGTTTGTTTTGGTACGGTAGCCTAAAGAAATCCGTGTACCCTTTAGTCTCAAACAAGTTGGGATTAGGCTAGAAATGAAACACCAGGCAAACCAAAGAGAACAAAAAAAAAAAACAAAAGGTAGTACTAAAATGAAAACAATTGTATAGTCCAGGCATTAATGATATACTCCCTCCACCACTAAATGTTTGTCGTCACGATTTTTATGTCGATGAGTTTGACTCAATTTATAGGAAATAAGTGCAATATTTGTATCTCCAAATAAATTTATTAAAAACTAGATTAAAATATCTATTCAATCATACTAATAATGTACCATAAGTATTAATATATATTTAGTTAAAGTTATTCCTCATAAAACGAAAGAGTACTCCTATAGTAATAAAATAAGTCCAATTCCTAGATCATGGCCTGGACAGGAGATATTTTAGTCGTTATTTCTGACAGTTGAAGAGAAATTGGATAATCACTGCAAAAGTGCGCTTCACAAATACTGCCTCAGAAACGGTCAAACTAGTTAAAGATAGGCAAAATAGCCGTTTTGACCCCTGAACTATCACCGAAGGCTTAAATTGACCCCTAAAACTATCAAAACGATCACCTTGACCCCTCAACTATCACCGAAGGTTCAAATTGGTCCCTGAACTATCAAAACGACCGCTTTATCCCTTAAACTTATGATTTTCGTCTCAATTTCATCCATTATCCCTGATCGATGGATACATGAACGGATGAACTGCAAAAAGGTCAAAACCGCCTCTCATTATTTTCTTTACTTGACCGCTCACGGCGTTTCGAACCCCACCGTTTGTTTTAAAAATACCAAAATCTGATTTAATGTTAGAGAATTCATAAAAATTTTTGTTTTACCTTAGAAAAATAAGAAACCAGTTTCATATTTTTACTACAATCATGATATACTTTTTTATTACTCGCTTAGAATATTTAAAGCTTATATGATCTCATAAAATTCAAAACTAGGTTAAAGTGAAACAGTGGGTGCAAATGGAGGTAAATTCTAGTCTAGCTTAACCAGATAAACTTCATGTGTTTTGTAAAATCATGCCACGGTACATCATACATCATCATACGTGGCTGACAACAACGATATATGCTACACGACCCACACGAAGGACGACGCCGACTAGCAAGATCATGTTGTCATGTGGATAGTTACTCATGAAGAGTAACTCCTCAAATTTGCATCAAGGTTATATGTTATGTATTATATTTGTTTAGAGAGATTATTCTCTACTATATACCTTCAACGATCTATGCCCATTGATTTTTCTAAGTTAAAATAAACTTTTTATGAATTTTCTAACATTAAATCATATTTTGGTATTTTTAAAACAAACGGCGAGGTTAGAAACGTCGTGGGCAGCCAACAAGTAAAGAAAATAATGAGGGATAAATTCGACCTTTTCATAGTCCATATGTGCACGTGTCCATCGATCAGGGATAATCGATGAAATTGAAACGAGCATAAGTTTAAGGGCCAAAGTGGTCGTTTTGATAGTTCAAGGGCCAATTTGAGCCTTCGGTGATAGTCGAGAGGTCAAAGTGACTGTTTTGATAGTTCAGGGGCCAATTTGAGCCTTCAGTGATAGTTGAGGGGCCAAAACGGCTATTTTGCCTTAAAGATATGTCTAAAATTGTCATTCTGCCTAGAATTCTGCAAGCTAACCAAAGCAACTGAAACAGGCATGTGCTGAAGCCTACTTCAAATCTTCAATACTTTAAGTGCAACAAAAAAAAATCAAACACATTAAGAACATATACTTAACTTCAATATATTAGCCTGCTTATACTACAAGGGGGATATGGAAACTGGATGTGGCAAATCAATAGCCCACTGGAATCTGCGCTGTGGTAAAATTCATCAATGTACTCCTACAATTGACCAAGAGAGGCCACACAAAAAGAACCTACATGTACTTTCCAGTACTCTGACTAATTCCCCAACTAATAGGTATACATTTATCAGGGCAGTTCCACACTTCCATGGCGGAAGATAGGCCAAAAAAGATGAAGAGTAACCGAATGGAGAGCAACCTCCTGTATAGTTTTAGAAGTTAATCAGAAGCTTAAGGTATTACTCTGCACCATACTGTGACAAGACATGCTAACAGCCTCGACCAAGTTTAGTCGCATTTGATATTTCTGTAGATTCTCCTCACAAATAGAGTGGAGCCCAAATATCCAACAGCACCTACATATACACATAGAAAGGGTGTCAAAATAGGACCTGTGTAAGCTTGAAATGAAATGAAAAATAGTATGAAAACTCACCGCAAAGTATTCCCAATCCAAGACAGAACATCAAGGTGTAACCAAAGTAGAAGCTTGTCTGGAAGAAGCCTGACATCTTTGTCTTCACATGATAATAGTATATAGAGTATAGATATACATACAAGGCAGTAGAAGCAGCAGAGAAGAATGATGTCCATTGCCAATGATAGTTCTCAGCATTCAACAAGAAATAAGTACCCACAATAGTGACACATATGGTGACTATTATGAGGATGACAAAGACCAGCAACATGAAACCATAGACGTAGTACACCTGCCAAGGCACCAAGTGATGGACTCAATATTCCTTGAAACTAAAAGAAACAAACTTTGTTGCTGTAACTAAGAAAGTAGCGCAGATCATTCTAAATGCTGGTGATTGGAACTTTAGTACTTCCAATAGGTGGAACATTCACCAATATATTGTTTTTCTTTACCTTGTAGTTCCAGAAGGAAGTGAATACGAAGTACATCTCAATGAAGATGCTGCCGAAGGGGAGAAGTCCACCCATCAATGAAATAACAGAAGGTGTGAGGTACCACTTCTTCTCAGGAATAGGGCGTGGGATCGTTTTCACACGACACGGGTTGTTGGGAGCACCACTCCAATTTCTACCAACTACAGTCCCAACAGAACCAATGGGAAGGAGATGAAAGCCCAAAGAACAAACATGACAACCATTGTGCCAAATGGTATAGCTGCTAATGATCGGTAGAAGATAGCAATAGTGTTTAACACCAATCCAATCGAGAAACACAAGAATGGAAAAAGTGACGCCGTAAGGATCATAGCCTTTATCCAGGTTTTGCCTGCCATATTATGAATTAGTGCATTCAGTGAGGTGAAGAACAAGGTAACAGGAAATTTTGAAATTCAAAAATCTATTTATTGGAGCAAAATAACATGGGTAAGCATAACAGAGGACTTGAATAAAAAAATGTGCAGAATCATACCACCATTCCTTGAATAGAGGCCACCACTAACATATCCAGAGATGAAAGATGTAAGAGCATAGCACACAATAAAGGTTGTGATGATAGCTCCTCGCCTAGTGAATAGAACAAAGTATTTTAGTTAGAGGCTTGAGCAAAAAAGTTAATGCATACTCCCTCCGTCCCATAGAGAGTGTCGTTTGAAAAGCGTGTCTGTGAGGGAAACACGGTTTTCTAGTGACACTTTCAATGGGACGGAGGGAGTACACATACAAGGTGAACAATATCCTTGTTGATTAAAACTGAAGTCTGTACAAGTGCAACATATGAGAGGTCATGATGATGGCTTCATATATCTGATAAAAAATAGAGCATGCATGCTGATCTCTAAGAATACTTTTGCATCTACGTTACTGATGTACTCACATAATACTTAAAGCAGAATTTTAGTAATTTCTATGTTACAAACTTTCCATGCTCTCCAAGTCTGAGCAATGGATGGGTTGTAAAGTCTGGGTCGCTCGCTCATGCACATCACATCTCATGGAGCACTATTCCAGATGCCAATAGAGGGATTTTGCCAAAGGAATTGCCAGATTATGCAAAAGCAACCATTTTATCTAAACATCCTACAGCAGTCATAAATCAAAATCAGAGACTAATAACCTACCAAAGACATCAATTGCACCATATCATTTCGTCTAAAGAAAGATGATGTATTTAAGCATAAAACAAGAATGCCCTTTGAAAGCTAAGGCATTCTTATTCATAAATTTCAGGTACATATAAATAAACTGATTCAACAAAAAAAACACTTATATCAATTAAACAGGTTAATTTTGCACATCATCCAAGGCAGAAAAAAGGAAATAAAGAAAGCTAGTTATGAGCTTACCCAACATATAACATGCCAACAATGGCCAACACAATCACAAGCAGGATAAGAGCTGACAGCTGAGTACCAATACCAACAAGGGCAGAAATAAACACCAGGCCGCGAGGAGGTCGGAACACATCACCATGGACAAGCTTCCACCCGGATTCCTCATTAACATCTCGCTCCTGAAAATGGAAAACCATATCTTAATCCAGAACAATCCATTGAGTCAAAGAAAAACTTGTTACTTGGAGCTTGTATGATTTAATTTGATTTGTGGTAAACTGATTTGTTATTTCTTTCAGAAATATTAGATTGCTGGCATGAAAAAGATGGATGGATTTTTCTATAATAATCTCATGTTTGGCTAAAGGATTTTTCTATTATAGAAATACCATATGACATAGATAAAATAAATCGAGAAAACATTAAGTAACATTAGCAAACAAAATGAGAAACATATAAGTATATTGACATGCTACAGATTCCAGGTTCAAAACTTACAAGTGATTCCAGATCGTCATCTTCACGAGCATATTTTGCATAATCATTTCTTAGTGTCCTCATCAATATCATTGACACTAAACCAGTCAAGAAAATAACCATCATGAATGAATTGAAGATGGAGAACCAATGAATCTGAACATGGAAACAGAGAGTCAGCCATCTTGTAATTACTTCAGACAAAAAGCAATGCCCACCTTTGTTAGAGTCAAGGAAAGAAGACCCAAGTGTCCTTTTGAAATGGTATGTTGCCTCTGTTAGAATTACCTGGTGTTCAAAGAATGGGTAGTCTAAGTAAACCTCGAAACGCCGTGCAAATGCCACATTTGTTTGCACCCACTTTATTGAATAAGTCATATCCAACTTTTTACCAGCTTCAAGAAGCTTAGGTGACTCTTGCGTTAGATTCACATGAATTATCTGCAGAGGAAATTGAATTAGCCATAGCCAACATATTGGTCTTAGCTAATCCTTTTAAGGTTATATACAACACATACCCTGTTACCATTGTATTTAACAACAATGTTCTTATGAGTGTAAAGGTAGTGCTTGTTCTCATTGTTTTTGTCAGTCTCCCCAACAAAACCTGCTCAGAGGGAAACTGGCTCCATTATTTGAAAGGAAAATAGAAAGAATTTGTGCAATAGAAATGGACAGGTATAAAACCACCTACCCCACAATGGCAGATCATCTAGGTTATTGAACAACGGTGAGAAAAGGAGCAAAATGTAGACACAAAGAATGTCAGAAACAAGATAAAGCATCCAAAAAATGTGGATCAGAATAAAACTAAATGAGGATTTTCCATACCTATGAAAAGCTCAAACCAATATGAGTTTTCAATGGCATTAGCAAATTGCTGAACCTTTTGAGCATCAAGTTCAATTGTGCAAATGGCCCCCTTGTCCACATTTTCTGAAACAAAAAGAAACATTCAAATGAAAAGCCAATGACGTAAATCAATTCAGTCACAGGAACAAACATGCATCAATGCATGGTCCAAGAAATAAACAAACTTCACGAGGATGTCAAGAGAAGGCAAGCATACTTATGAACTTTATATCAATCTGACTATCAATCAGCTCATTTCCACCAAGGACCTCTCCGAGACCACCCCATTTATGTGCAGGGTTTTCAGATGGTTGACAAAATGGGAGACTGTAATAGTTGTAAGTCTCTTGAGGGTTATTGTAAGGCCCAACCTTGTTTACCCATAGCTTAACAGGTTCTTCTGTTTTATACTGCACATAAAAAAATAATTAGAAGCTGCAATGCTTCAGTAGATGAAGGCATTCTTATCATTGTTAAATTCAGTGAAAGTAAATTTTGAAAATACAGCAACATGTAAGCTGGTTCTGGTTGGTAGGAAACAAGTTTTCTGAATATTGTAGCATCAAGGGTAACAGTGAAAGATAAGCATCGCGATCATGACGATTAAATGTTTAATTTGAAACAGCCCCAACCATATCAGTTAAAAGAACTCTGATATGTCTTAAGCCCAGGGATTCAATCTTCTAATCATTAATCATGTTGCACTCAGCATGAAACTTAAATAAGAACTGCCACCCAAGACATTGCAGCAAGGACCTGCCACTGTGCTATAGCTCATCCTTCTTAGCCAACAGTGAGTAATCTAGTCCAGAATGTTAACAAAAAACAAAATGAAGAATGAAGATGTCTTCGTCTTTGAAGTATCAAGTCAAATGCCACTACAGCATGCTCAACTAGTATCCTCCATGATGAACCCCCACAATAACTACCAAATTAAAGTGTATCATAACAACTGTAAGCCCGCGATGAAATGTGTGCATTGTGCCCTTTCGTGAACATGACATGCACCATCTAATAAGCAAGACCAAGAAAACATGCATGTCGTTGTAAGCGACGGAGATGTCCCCTATATATGTTTAATCTTACACGAGGCCTACTACAATGACGCAACTAGAACCAGCTGTTTCTCAACGAGAATGGTAACAACACTATCCGAAAGTTGCATGAGAACAAAAAAAGGAACAAACTTTTGTCTGAATGCGGCTGTCACAATGTTTTGCCCACACCCCCATAGCAACCGTGATCAAGACAACCAGCTTCTGAAACAGTCCTAAACCGTTGTCTCGCTCGTCATAACTCCAAATCAGTAAACGCCCAGAATTTCGCACGACGGAGCTACAGACCAAAGGCGTCCACTGGTAATAAGCACGCGATCCCCCAAACGGCGCGCGGCGCCTGCCCAGATCCGTCCGGCGCGGCGCCTCGACGGATCCAGCCAAGGGAGTATTCGGATCTAGGGTTGGGATGAAGGGGCACCTTGTGGTCGGACTCCGAGGCAGACGCGAGGGGCAAGTGTGCAACGGCGAGGAGGACGGCCGCGAGGAGGAGCACGCCGCGACGGAGCATCTCGTCGGCGGCGAGATCTGCGCGGAGGGAGGCGGCCGCAAGCGTACGGGGGTGTCTCAGTCTCGAACGAGCACGAGCTGCCTCATACGGAGAGGTAGGAGGAGAGAGAGTTTTCCGCACAAGCCCTTGTAGGATGGGAGAATTGTTAATTAAGCTATGAGAAGAGAGTAATCACGGGGCAAACATGAGAAGATGGTATTCATGGACATTAAATGATTTAAGGCGAATTTTAATGGGATTCCTAATAAATATTAAATATCTTGACATGACACTATATTTATGAAAAGATACGATGATAAAAATTTTACAAGCACATACTCCCTTCATATCCATAAAACAAGTCATTTTGAATAAAATTTAAGTTATACAGACATACATGAAATATAAATTATGATAACTTTTATGTTATTGAGTTTGGAAATATGAAAATCAATTGATCTTGAAAAATATTTTCATAAAAATATACATATATTATATTTCAAATAAATATTTTTTTAAAAAATAAATAACACTTTTTTTAACATTAAAAATAAACAACACTTTAGAGACCGTTTCACTTTCGCTGTCTAAAAAACTTGTTTATATGGGTATAAAGGGAGTATAAAACACTTCGGTACTGTTTACCATACATGGAAACGTTGAAAATTATCATACATGCATCCTTCGCTATTCCTTGTTCCTGTGTGCTCAAGGTCGTAGGTAAAAAGTGAAGAGCTGGGTACTCCTTCCGTATTTCTTTATTATTATTATTATTATTATTATTATTATTATTATTATTATTATTATTATTATTATTATTATTATCTTAAGCAAACATTTGCATATTTGACAATATATTTTTAAAAATAATATAAGTTAAAAAAATGAGAAGATTTATATTTTTAGATTTATTATAAGAAATACTTGTTCCAAATTA
This sequence comes from Microstegium vimineum, assembly GCA_022036555.1. Classification (NCBI taxonomy): domain Eukaryota; kingdom Viridiplantae; phylum Streptophyta; class Magnoliopsida; order Poales; family Poaceae; genus Microstegium; species Microstegium vimineum. Next base: position 44,867,024 of record CM039133.1, read on the forward strand.
TTAAACGTTTTGACATTTCTAATACATAACTTTCACTATCCACTTAAATACATACTCCCTCAGTCTCCGAAAGAATCAATTCCTAGAATCCATGTCAGACAATCTTTTTTAACTTTGACTAATTTTATAGAAAAATATAACAATATATATGACTTCAAATGAGCACCATTTTTTCACGACTGGGCCTTCACCCGTTTTTCATTAAGAGGAATAACGAAAAACAATAACAGGACGTCCAACTATTGATGTTAGCAAGATGCGCACATCGAATGGTAGACAAGAGTTTTAAAACCTAGTTACTGGATACAACATAAAGGATTATATTTTGAATGAATATTGCGACCCAAGATAGCAGCTCATAAGCCGAAGCCTCTAGCGCCCATTCTTGGCTCTACCCGGGCCATGAAGCAGAGCCTGCATAGCCTCTTCTGCGTCACCCGCTAGTGCGAGCTGGAACGCGGCCTTGTGGAACTCCTCGAACGTTGCTTCGTTAGGGCGTTGCGTCTCGACCTCGTACCCGAGCTTCCTCATGAGGACCCACCACCATATAAAATATATCTTAGATAAATCCAATGATACTAGTTTGATATTATAACTTTTAATATTTTATTCTACAAATTTTGTCAAATATTAAAAAGTTTAACTTAGGACAAACCCAGAAATCCATTCTTTCAGGGACGGAGGGAGTATATAATAAAAGAATTAAAAAATAAAATGTCTTATAATTTAGAACAAAATGAAGTGATATATAATTAATATGATTGTATATTGTAATTAATTAAAACTAATTTAAGAACCGAGGGAATAGTTACCCTTAACTATTCGCAAAATACAAATCATTTACTCATGAGTCAACCTTATCGAGTATGTTTAGAAAAAAAGAAGTATAACATATTTTTTTTGTTTGAATAATCTAATAACTAATATATTTTATTAGACCTGTCATGTATTGATAGTTTATTTATTTGGCATACTACAGACGGTAACATTATAACTATAGTTAGAGATGTACGGACTAAAATTTAGACCATCTGAAGTGGCCGACGATAATAATAAGTCCGAGTGAAAAAAGTTTATGAGCAACAGTATAGTATATAAAAGATCTCTTGATGATCATAATTATTTTGTGCATAACTTTTTTATGCAAGATCCACAAAACTAGTTTGATACATAAAAGATCTCTCATGTGTCAAATATGTCGCAAATTTGGCCTAGCATATGACAGTAAAGTTTTAGCATCTATCACAATTTTTACTCGGTTCGGTTCGTTCTAGTTTCTAAACTATAACACTTAAACTTTTCTTGATATATTTTCTTATAGTTGTATATAAAGTATGATGTATATCTATAATTTGGAACGAATAGATGATTGTAGTAAACACGAATATATTTAGTTTAGAGCCTTTGTATATATATGGATAAATTTATAAAAGAGAAAATTTAAAGATTATCATTGTAATTTTGTCAAATTAGAAATATGTGATCATATTCTATATGTCATTGACTTATGTAAACCCCACGTGTCACTGAGATATTACTGGCAGATCTTTAATTTTGTAAAATTATAATGACACGTTTAAATTATCCCTTTATAAAAATACATCCTTGCTTGCAAATGCAAAGGCAAAACCCCGAATCAGACCGACAGCATAAACCCCCCGCCGCATTGTTCGCGCGCCATAGCCGAGGACTCCGCTCTCCCATTTCCCAACGAGAATCAAAGACCACGAAGGGCTCCCATTTGAAAATCTTCCAACTCGCGGGGCTCGCCACCTTCGCGCCCGCGGACGCTGAGAGCGCCGATCGGCGATCGCCGTCTCGCCGACGGTGGGGCAGGGACGTGGGAGCCGCCGCCGGACACCTCCGACGACGCATCCACTACTCCTAGCCAGGTGAGGCACTCGTGCTCCCCCGCAGAGCTGTTCCCATTTCGTCTAGCTAGCTAGGGTTAGTTTATGCGCGCCAGTGCTAGTGCCAGCCGTTGCTGCCCTTAAGGTGATCGATTCAGTTTCCGTGGGGACGAATTGTTGGTCTGGGGTTAATTTGCTCGGCGGAACTTGTGGACGAACGGATCAATCGAGGAGTCGGTTGTGGGGTTCTCCGTAAGGAATACAAATCAAACAAAAAAAATAAATCATGTATTCTGATGAAGGTTTGGGGGGTGAGTCAGAGACGAGTGACGCTTGCTGTTCGATCGCGGTATCAAGCTGAATGGTCCTCGTAAGTGGCCAATTGATGTTCTGCTCTCACTAGCATTAGTGAATTTCTGCATAATCTTGACCTCAGCTGTCTGATCCTGCTATCAGATGGCCAGCTCAATGCCCCACCCACCCAATACATTGTTTCTTCCCTTTGGTATTTTCTACTTTCTGGCATGGTTTAGTGAGATGATATTGATGTCCCTGCATGGTTTAGTGCTATGATCTACATAGGTACTGTGCATGTGCAGATGTCATCAAAGCTCAAGGTTGAACCAGTCAATTAATTCCACAAACAAAAATGTATCAATAACAACACGTCACTACTACAGAATCGGCAATCACTGCCGGTCCATCACTGCCGGTTGTATTTGGGCCGGCAGTGATGCCTCTTCACTGCCGGTTCAGTCTCTGGCAGACCCCCAATTATCGGGGGCTGGGGCAGAACCGACAGTGAATTTCAACATCACTGTCGGTTCGTGGCTTGAACCGGCAATGATGTCTCACTACCGTATCACTGCCGGTTCAAACCACGAATCGACAGTGATGTTGAGATTCACTGTCGGTTCGTGGCTTGAACCGGCAGTGATACGGCTAGGTTTTTATTTAAGCAGGCACTTGCGCGTTCCGAAATGTTCAGACACGCGTCAGTGCCCACTCAGCCGTCCCTCCACGCCGCCGCAGCACGCCGCTGCGCCTCGCTCTCCACGCCCCCGCCGCGTCTCGCCCTCCACACCGCAGCACGCCGCCCCCGCCGCGCCTCGCCCTCCACACCACAGCACGTCGCCGCCTCCGCTCCACGCCACCGCCGCGTGAAGGCCGCAGGAGGCCGGCGCTCCACGCCACCGTCCTCGCCACGGTACCAAAAGCGCAGCGGACCTTCCTCCACGCCGTCAAGCACCGCGAACCTCCGTCCACCTCCCTCCACGGTACCATGGTGTTCGACGAAATGCCTATTTGAGATGTTATTTGATATGTTATATGAAATTTAATATGGATATGATTTTTGATGTATATGAGATGTTATTTGAGATGTATATGTTTTTTGATATGTGATATGAAATTTAATATAGATAATAGATAGATATGTAGAGAAAGATAAATAGAGAGATAGATAGATAGATAGAGAGAGATAGATAGAGGGGGATATTTCATCTTAGTATATGTTATTTGATATGTGATATGAAAATTTAATATAGATATAGATAGATAGGTAGAGATAGATAGATAGATAGATAGAGATGAAATATAATCTGAGTATATGTGATTTAATATATAGATGGCTGGACGTCGTAATCTCCCACCACCGGAGGGAATTGGTTGGAATGGTTATTGTACTTGGATGGGTTTCGATCCGGTATTCCCGGTAGCCCCGCGGAATTTTCCAAACATAGTAAGTTAGTCAAAATATATTTTATATGTACGACTAGATCATCCAAGTTAATTAACATGTCTTATATGTAATGTAGATGATTGATCCAGTTGTTTGGCTTAAAGGAACACTCGTCTATTTTGGTGTTGACAATGTGGATGTTCAGATTAATCGTGTAAACAATGGTCAAGAACTCTAATGTCGTATTTCATTTTCAATTGCCGTTAGGATGGGTCGTGGTCATGGTCATGGTCGTAGCCGCGGTGGTGTTAGCAGGCGCAATGTGTTAGAAATTTTAGAGGTGGGAATAAAGACAACCTAGCGTGGTCTTTCTATTAAGTATGTTGTCTATGCTTGTGTTGTCACTCTCTCAAGAAATAGGATCACACTTCCTACTCTGTCATCAGTGAAGATTTAAGGTATTAATCACAACATGTATCATGATCTTCGAGGGTTCAATGCACGAATGGCTCAGAACTCACCAATGGTAAGTCAAAGACTCATAGATTATACCTAGATTTATTCTTGTATGTTGTCAATATTGCTCTTATAATTAACACTGTCTTGTGCCAATACTTATAGGTAGAAGAGTATGACATGACCTACGCAGGGTGTAGTTTTGAAGCCATTCTGAACCAAGTAATGGATACATTGGGTTATGACTGGCAATATGCTGATGAAGAGCCAACACTAACTACTACAGGCTTTCAAGCAAAGTTGGTTGCGACTAAGAAGGGAGACCCACCAACTACTCGACCATCGTTAAACGTAGTTAGTACACCATGTGCTCGAAAGTGTGAAGCAACAGAAAGTGTACTATTTAATACGTTGTTGTTCATAGATGAGATTATTGGTTACAAGATAGGTGACTTACACTTCTCCGACTTGGTAGTATTAAATCGTTGAACTATTGTAATGTACAATAAGTTTAAGACACATCTATGAATTTCTGTAATATAAATGTTGATGGTTTCTATAATATAAATGTTGATGGTCTCTATAATATAAATGTTGATGGTTTCTGTAATATAATGTTGATGGTTTCTGTAATAAATGTAAATTATAAAAATTAAATCACTGTCGGATCACTTAGAACCGGCAGTGATATCCTACATTCACTGTCGGTTGGTTAAATGAACCGGCAGTGATGGCATGGGCTCATCACTGTCGAAGTGCCAGTGCCGTTTCAAAAACCGCCACTGAAGGGGGGTTTTGAATCGGCACTGATTGCAGGTTCTGAAGTAGTGCGTACGGGCAATCACTGGTGGGCATTGGGGTATTGGGCTCAAGATAAGTCATCTGCTTACCTAAGAAGGGTTGCTAAGGTAGTTTTGATTTTGGTAGCAATCAACATGTCGGAGATCTAATTTAATGACAAACTTTCAGAAACAAAACTGTAGACTAAAGGCCCAACGACGACCATCTAGATGGGGATGAGAATCCCATCAGGGACAAATCACCGCCGGCCCACGAAGAGGGGGCATGTGAAAGGTCCTAATCCAAGGCTAGAAGGGGGGGTGAATAGCCTAATCTGAAATTCTAAAATAAAACTCAACAACAAGTTAGACAAAAAGGTGGCGAAGCTTTGACTAGCTATAGCAAACTAAAAGATGTGAAGCCTCCTATCACAATTGCTATCCTAATAGCTCTAGGATCAAACAATTCCTACTCAAGTCTAGAAGCCCTCTAGGCACAACCTAATATACTAAGCAAGAAAAAGAAAGGTAATGCAAAGATGGGAGGAGTGTTTTTACCACCGAGTAGAGGATTGAACCAATCACAATGAGATCACCAAGATCACCAATCAATCACACAAGGATGACACTTGATTTTTCACCAAGGTTCACTAGTTTTCCCACTAGCTACGTCCTTGTTGTGTCGGCTCACTTACTTGGAGGTTCAAGAGCTAATTGGCATCACACGCCAAACCCGTCACCGGGTGCCTCACAACCAACACAAGATAAGGGCTCTCCAAGACACACGTAATCCACTAGAGTTACCTTTGCGATCTCCCGCGGGGAAGGCACAAAAACCCCTCACAATCTTCACTTGTGGTCGACGAAGTACAATCACCAAGCTTCTCGAATCCACACTGCTTGCTCCAAACCGTCTAGGTGAAGGCAATCACCAAGAGTAACAAGAAACTAGCAGCGGTATCAACTCCCAAGTGCCACTAAGATGAATCACTCATGCAATGCACTTGAACACTCAAATCTCAAATGGATGATCAAAATCAACTAAGAGATGAGTGGGAGTGTGTGTGGTTTGCTCAAAAGAGTATGCAATCAGCCAAATGTGCAAGAGTTGTTCCTAGAACCAGTCACATACCCTTATATAGCCTCATCAAAGAAACTAGCCGTTTTTCTCTTTTTGGAGCTGCAAACCGTGACCATCGGACCACTTTTGGTCACACCACCGGACTATAGCAGGTGGTCCGGTGCTATTCAAAATCTGACCGTTGGCGCGCTGAAAGTCACCGTCGGACCACTCGTAATAGTCCGACGCCCCTGGTTCGACGCTTTGGCCTCAGCCAAACGTCTGAGTCCAGTAAGCACCCAGGCTCCGAACTCCTGGTTCGGAGCTCACCGCCGGACCATATCCTTTGGTCCAGAGCTTCTCCAGTCCTTTGAGGATTTCATACAGTGAGTGCCAGTGCTCCGGACCACCAGTTCGGAGCTGACCACGGACCATTACGCCTGGTCCAGAGCTTGCCTTGAACTCCTGCTGAGCCACCGGACTTTGAAAACTGGCCAACTGATGGTCCGATGCACCACCGGACCACTAGTCCGATGCCCTTCTGTCTGAGCCTTGCCTGAGTCTGAACCACCGGACCACTTCCAATAGTCCAGTGTTCACATACAGACTGGTCCGGAGCTTCTGTCTTGATCAGAATCTTCTTCTCTTTTCTTCCCTTGATCTCATGTGCCACCACCAAGTATTTCACTGACTTGTGCATGTGTGTTGGCATATTTTATCAAGTTTACAAGGGATGTTTCATTAGGATTAGATGCAATGCAATGCAATGAACTCCTAATGGCACTTGATAGGTGTAACCACTAACTATTTTCCCCTCTTCATAGTACGGTTACCTATCCTAAATGTGATCACACCCACTAGGTGTCTTGATCACCAAAATAGAAAAGCTCTAGTATACCTTTGCCTTGAATAGCTTAGGGTTTCCTCCTCTTCTTTTCTTCTCCAAGTGTGAAATCTTTGCTAGCTCTCTCCTTAGCTTCCTTTGATCCATAACTTGTCACCTTCTCTCTTCACATTGTGTACTTAACCTATTCATCCACTTAGAGCTAGGTTAGTACTTAGGTTTCATCAATTACCCAAAACAATAGAGATCTTTCAATCTCCCCCTTTTTGGTAATTGATGACAACCCATATAAAATGATATGAAATATGATTTTGTTTTCACCTTTAAAATGCTTGACACCACTTGGAAGATATGATTATAAAAGAAAGTGGTCAATCATTTCCAAGTTGGTTTGATAGTGTTAACTCCCCCTACATGTGTGCACTTCTATGAATATGAATCAAGCTTTGCACACATGCTTAGATAGAACTTTTGGAGGGGTGAACAACTAACAAACAATGACATGATGCTAAGGTTTTAAGAATAGACCTTTGAAGCATGATACCAATCGAAGTGCGCCTTTCATTTTACCCTTAACAACATGGTTAGCTTGACACCACATGGAATACTCAAAATAAACAAGATATGATATCTAGCTAACTTCCTATGCATGCTAGTGATCAAATCATCAATCAAGATTACAACTAGTCATGCACCACACAAGCAAGAAACCACTTGAAAAAGTACTATAACTTCAATGCAAACAATCATATGAGTAAATGCACATTCAAATGCAACAAATTGTTCATAGGATTGCTCCCCCTACTTGTGTGCTCAAATTTTAATTGTTCATTTTTCCAAAATCTTATTTCTCCCCCTATCTCTAGATTCCACTTGTTTCTTTCCTTATCATGTTTCTCATTTTAACATTCCCTTTAAACATTTATCCCCTTACTACTATCATTTTAAACATTTCTCCCCCTTTGTCACACATTATCACAAAGAAAACCACTTGTAGTAACATGTATCATTTGAGGATACTTAGAGAGATTTGTTTATCAAGTCAATATAGAAAGAAGTGGGGTGAATTATCAAATTATATTCAACCTAGATTACTTGTCCTAGATACTTAACATGTTTTAAACCATGGACAAGCTTCTTCACACATCTTGCAATGGTTATCTTGACCATGTTGGTTAAGTACAAGAATAAGCATTCTAGACTAAACATGTGAGGTTGCAATCTTATCAACATTTCATATGCCATCACTAGATCAATCAACTCATAGAAACTATAGTGATGTCATATGTCCATAGAAAAACATTTGATTTTCATGAATGAGCTTATCATGAGTGATGTCTATATGCTTCTACACAAGACTAACAAAGGATGAATGCATATGTCAATCAATCTTACCTTGCTATGTTGGTGTAGAGGCATGTCATAGGTGGGGTGCATCAACTCATGTTAGAGAAATCCAAGATGTTCAACTCATTCCTCAACTTGCAAAACCTCTTCTCATCAAGTGGCTTGGTGAATATGTCGGCTAATTGATCATCGGTGCCCACATTGTCAATGAAAATGTCACCCTTTTGTTGATGATCTCTTATGAAGTGATGTCTCACATCTATGTGCTTTGTTCTTGAGTGTTGGACAGGGTTGTTGGTGAGCTTCACCGCACTTTCATTGTCACAAAGCAATGGGACTTTCTTGAATTGAATTCCATAGTCCTCCAAAGTGGCTTTCATCCACAATAGTTGTGCACAACAACTCCCCGCACTAATGTATTCGGCTTCGGCGGTAGAGCGTGCCACACTATTTTGCTTCTTGGATGACCATGAGACTAGTGACCTTCCCAACATTTGACATGTACCGCTAGTGCTCTTTCTATCCACTTTGCAACCCGCATAGTCGGAGTCCGAGTATCCAATCAATTCAAATCTTGACCCATTTGGAAACCATAGTACAACTTCTTGTGTATGTTTGAGATATCTCAATATTCTCTTTGTGGCTTTCAAATGACTCTCTCTGAGATGCTTGAAACCTTGCCTTGAATAGCTTAGGGTTTATCCTCTTCTTGTCTTCTCCAAGTGTGGAACCTTTGCTAGCTCTCTCCTTAGCTTCCTTTTCTCCATCACTTGTCACCTTCTCTCTCCACATTGTGTACTTAACCTATTCATCCACTTAGAGCTAGGTTAGTATTTAGGTTTCATCAATTACCCAAAACAATAGAGATCTTTCAGCATGTGATTCATAGGATCTCGCCGGCCCGGGTAGACAGATGTGCGCCCAGGCAGACGTAAATCCGTCTCGCCCGACGCAGGGGACGAGGCGGCTTCACAACCGACGGAAGACGTGAAGAGCGCCGACGGTAGGGAAAAGACCTATCTACCCCCTTCTAGAAGGTGGTGGCTACCCGCTCCGTAGACGCTGACGGTGCGAACGCCGATAAGAACGGAGGTACACCATCCTGAGGATCGTACTCCCCGTATAAACCGGAGCTCAGGATAACGCCCTAGTCCCCTACCTGAACAGAGACACGTCGAGTCCTCCAATCCGGGACGGGAGGGCACAAGGCTCCATGACAGACGAGGCCCGCGGAGCAACGACCACCCTTGTGTGCCTCCGGGCCCCTACAAGGACCCTCCAAACGGAAGTACGTCGGGTACATGGGGCCGACTGAATAACGGAGTTCATTGGCCCAAGGCGAAGGAATCTATCATATACAAAAAGAGTTATAAGAAGGTACATCCCTGTACCTTCCAACGGTACAACACACTCCATACACTACTACCCTATGGGTTCAACCGGACCCCCCCCGTATCCTCCGGCGATGCAACAAGGAGCCGACACGACTCTTCTCCTCCGACCAAGTACAAAGACAATAGGAATATAGTATTATAAGTGCCCAACATCCTTCACGAAGAAGGAAAGGGCTCGGTATCCTAGGAGATATCTCTCGACGCATGTTTGTAACTCCCCTGCCCTCCTTGCGACTATAGAATGGGGACAGGGGGGATGACTCAAAGGACCCAAGAGCTCTCTACTCTCAAGCTTTCAGAGAAAGATATCTCACACACACCCGAAGAACACGGCTAGTCGATAGCATACACACTCACAACACCATCCAGAGACCTGGGGCTCATACCCCCTCTCTTGAACTAGCTTGTAGCCCCTGCAAGCAGAGATAAGGAACGCGAGCAGCTCCACACTGGACATAGGGATTTCTTTCCCGAACCAGTATAAACCTCTTGTCTCTTTGTCTCACCATTCGAAACCCAACATGCGTACAAATTTACTCGTTGGTAGTTTCTAAACACCGGCAGTTGGCGCGCCAGGTAGGGGGCATCGCGTGTCATGACGATTTAGTGGTTCCGAATGGCCACCTTCAACTCCAGCAACCCTGGGCTCTCCGTCATCTGCTTCGGGAGCCTGGAGTTCGCCTGCTCCACGGATGGTACCGTCACCCGTGTGCTGTCCTCGCCAGTCCAGGTCGTCGACACCCTGGCACTGTCGAACGAGGATCTCCCCGCCCCCCCCCGCAGGGATGCACCAGTCGAAGGACTGGAGCCACAAAGCCCTAGATCCAACCGCACCGAACTCAGGAGCGACGACAGAGGACTGCACCCGCTCGAAGCGTTCATGAGCGGCATGGGGGACTCTGACGGCGACGAGTACGAAACCAACCACACGGCCGAGCACGCCGTGATGCGTTTCGTACGCTCTCAGTACGACTACCTCCTGGACTCGGACCCCAGCTCCGACGGTGATGAGGTGCTGCCCAGCGACGCCTGCCTCGGGGCCATCATCTCGACCGAAAGGGCCCACCAGGACGCCAAGGGACACGTCGGCAGCTTCCTCCCCAACCTTGTCACGGGAAGGGAGTCCGTCCCATGGCAAGCAACGTACTACACCTCGGATGAACAATCCTCTGAGGGAAGTGACCGCCCGCTCCTCCACCGGGGCAGGCTACGTTAGCGCTCCAAAGGCCGAAGAGCGCCACGGCCCTCGCCGGCCCGAGCGCAGAGACAGGCACTCGCCTACGTCGACGCCGCCATCCAGATCGAGGGAGGCACGCCGATAGAAGAAGACGTCCCTGTAACGTACCTTTTTGGCCTCGTCAGCGCCGCATCCATCCTCGAACGGCTTATCGCCCTAAAGATAACCGACGCCGGCGACGACGAGTTCGTAGGGACCATCAACTCATTTTACGACCTCCTGACTGAGGACGATCTGGCTCTCTCTGGCACTGATAGCACGGGGACCGAACATGCCACCCCCGAGGTCAGCGAGATCCCTTCGTGGGAATGCTTCATGTGCGACGGAAAGGAGGGCACCCCTGAGGGAGCCGTGTGCGACGTCGACGAGGATGGCAACGAAATCCTCCCAAAGAACCCTCAGGCTTTTACGCCACCACACGTCAACATAGACGCCATGCAAGCCCGTGAGGAGTCAAAGACGCTCGCCGCCAGATCGACGACGAGCGTGCTCTCCTCGAGCTGCAACTCCAGCCAAGACCGGAGGTTGACCCCTGGGCTCGAGCCCGGAACGTGCAGCGTCGCATAGTCAAGGATGACGCATCCCCGCCAACTTTCCCAAGGGCGCAACAAAACATAGCGGTTGCCACCATGCTCATGAGGCAGTTCCCGGAGCCCGCAACGGCCGAGGAAAAGAAGCTCAGAGGGGAGCTACGTTTCCTCCTCGACCGCGCGGCGGCTCAGCAAGCGGAGAGCTTGGCGCGACAAAGAGCGGGAGCCTTCTCCAGTGCTCCCAACACACCGCAGCCTGAAAATTACGTTCGCCAAAGACCAAGGCCAACCCCCGCGAGGGACCAAGAGCCGATCAGGCGACGCCCTGGCCGCAGAGCGCATTTCGAGAGCGGCGACAACGGCTTGAGCGACAGCGACGACGGTGATCGGCGATGTGGGCGACATCCGCGCAGGGGCGGACGACCCGACCCTGATGAGGACCGGGACTGTAGCCTAGAGCCCACCGGGCCACGGTGTTTTTCCGCGCGCATACAGTAAGTCGGAAAGCGTGACTTCAATCGGGTGCCCGGATGCTTCGAGAACCGAAAACGTACCAGTCAGTTTGACTTGAAACTAACAAGGGATGAATGTCATTAGATATAAACTGGAACGTGCCGGGTAATACCAGACAGTTCCATATGTACGGCCCTGAAGCCACATACAACGACATACAGCTATGAAAGCTATCTGCCAACAGGTTTTATGGAACATTCGGCTAAAATAAACATGTAACACACAAATCACTGATTGTCGAACGCGCATGCATGGAAAAAGGACATACGAATGACTCGTAATTGATTATAAGTTAAAGCATGACCAATCTCGGCAACCAGCCGAATTGGGGTCCATGATGAAGGAAACATGTAAGAAAACATGATTAAACTAATCTAAAGTCTGCATCTGTTGCACGAGACCCAGCGTCATCAAAGCTTAAACATGGATAACATACATGAACCCGCAACACGTGACAATCTAGATTCAAACTAATTCGGCTATTTATAGATATAAGATATACTCATGGAAACAACATGGGAGCAACTCATAATAACGTAGATAGATCTATATAAACTAACAAGAGCCAAACCGTATCAATCTAGATTGGGCAAAAGAGTGTTTGCAAATATGTAAAGATCATATAAAACATGCAAGACGATAACTTAATGAACCCAATAGATCTTGCCAAATCTACAGGAGCCGATAACTATCTTGCTTTTGCTAAGCATACAAGCAAATATTCGCCGCACGACATCTACTCATAAGCAAAACACAAGCGAATACCTCTTGATTATTGAACAAAGATCCGCCGCACGACCATTGAAAATAAACAAGACTACTTGCATCAATATCTAAATCCACCGCATGATACTAGACATGATAACAATGTTGCCAAGACTTACGGAGGTCGACGGATCGATGATTCCTCTCGAAGAACTCGACGACACGAGAAAGGACTCGAAATTGGCACGGGGCCGGTTGTATTGGTTTGGTTGTGGACACTTTTTACAATGGACAAGGGTTTATATTTATACCCCGGTCATGACACAAATCCTAAAAGGATACCATTACAAGATATTTAAGAATACGACACTTTTAATCCTAGCTTTCCTTTTGGAATCTTCATTCCCTTAATCGTTGCAATGTCGGTTGCTCGATTCGGCTCTTAATCACCGCTTTTGTCGCTTTCCTTAACGGAAGATCACCACTCCTAAAATAGCCGACCGCACGATCACTTTGCCGAATCCTTATAAATTAGCCGATTGCACCTGCCAAATATTCCAAATGCTTACCTCTGAATTTTACTGCACATTGGTCCATCTGTCATTTTCCTATGCATGCCAAAATCAAGTGTTAACACATGCCCCCTCAATTTCGCGATAAAAGTCATTTTATCCTGAAATTGACTACAAGCTTCCCTTTTTATTCTAGGTCAACACTTGTTTAACACTGTAATCGCTGTCCAGGATGAAATTCTAGAGGCAAACTCTATTTATTTTCATGTATCTGACAATTCTTGGTTGATCCTGCTATTTCTTTCCCGATCAGAGCAGAGTCGATTGTTTTTATCCTTTGACCCAAAGAAAAAATGACCAAGCCATATTCAATTTTACCAGAGCCTGGTCCAGTCCACCAACGACCCATCCGAACGGGAAAACCCTAACTTGTCGCTTGATATTCCCATTCGGCTTATAAGTACAATCGTCCTGCTTCCGCCCCCACCAACAGTGCCAATCTAACAGTTTCACTCTTGCCTCCTCGTTCTCTTCGTCAATGGCGGGTTGCAGCAAGCGTCCAGCAGAAGAGCCAGAGGTGACTTCTCGCCTCATCTCTCCGAGAGGATCTCGATCTTCTGTTGGGAGCGGAAAAAGCTTCGAATATGGAGCAACTTCCCGACGAATCCTCCGCAAAAGGTAATAAAGTAACTACGGATCTCTGTTTTTACCTTCATTACCTAACCTTTCCTTTTCCATAGGACTGACAGTGATTGCACTCCCCAATCTTCGATTGGGAGCGACCGCCCCATGGTCCTAGATTTGGCTAGGGTCCAAGAACTGATTGCTTGCCATAAGCAATCCAACCTTAGGCTTCAAGCCGAGGTCTTAGACACCCGACTCGACCGAGAGGAACTTGCCGAAGTTTCCAAAGAGCGGGATGCCGCCAGAAACCAACTTGCTGGTTAGAACAACTCATCTCCTTTTTCTTTCCTTCTGCAAAAATAATCCTAATATTCTGATGTGAATCTTCCTCTTATGCAGATCTGTCAGCAAGGCTTGAAGCCCTCGAAGCCGCCATCGCCCGTCTCGTTGTCACTGCCCATGCCGACGACGAGACGTCTCTCGAGCAAGTGGAGCACATCAACCGACGCATCCCGAAGATCTCTCATTCGGCGATTGCATATGGCGCAGCGCTCGCTTTTAGCGCTGTGAAGCTTCGCTACGACATAGACCCTAGCATGTTTGATGTCTTCGCCCACAACCTTGAAGAGGAGATGGAGAACTCCGCGCACCTCATGGAGCAAACCAGAAAAAATGTTGCAGACGTAGTCGACTACACCATCCCAATCGAGAGAGTGTTCGATGAGTAGTCTGTCCTAGGGATCCTCTGTAAAAAACTATCCTGTGGAATATAACTTGCGGTTCTTACTTGCTCGTTTTGTCATGATTTTCCTAAGAATAATGAGCCTGCTGACTGTTGTTGGAATCCGCATGAGAACACGCCGATCGTGTTCAAAGACTTTCCATTCTAAAGACGATATGTATCATACCGGCTATTTTTCCAAAATCTCTAATAGCATTTTTGTTTTTTCGGCTAAAGGCGATATACTAATATCGGCTATCCGAACATAAGTTCTTTTGAATAATTTTGATCATGATCTTGTTCGACGCTTCAGCCTGGCTATTGGCTTGTGCATAATAAGGAGAAGAATTGTATAACTTGTTTCCCATCTCTTCGGCGAAACCACAGAATTCGGATGAAGTAAACTGAGCTCTTTGGTCCGTTGTTATGATCTGAGGGATCCCGAATCTGTGAACTATATGCTCTCCAACGAAATCAATCATGTTTTCTGATGTAACCTTCTTCAGGGGAATAGCTCCAACCCACTTCGTGAAATAACCTGTGGCTAACAGCACAAACTTATGTCCTTTGCTAGAAGGAGGATGAATTTGACCGATCAAATCTATGCCCCATCCTCTGAACAACCAAGGTTTAACAATTGGATTTAAGGTCGATGCCGGAGCTTTCTGAATATCACCAAATCTCTGACAGTCTTAACATCCCTTGTAATATTCAAAATAATCCTCAAGCATGGTTGGCCGAAAACAACCATTTTCCCTTATTATCCACTTCATTTGGTAAGCCGACTGATATACGCCACATACTCCTTCATGTACCTCATACATCAGCTTTCTGGACTCCTCTTGATTCAAACATTTGAGGAGCACTCCATTTATGAACTTGTGGTACAACTGATTATCAAAGAGCACGAACTTGATAGCCCTATATTCGAGCTTTCGGGAAACCTTTTGTGATGGATTTTTCAAATAATTGGTGATCTCGTTCCTCCAATCATTAATTACCCGATCTTCATCCAAAGCATGAATTTCCAGACCCTCTCGGTACCCCGAAGCACTTTGAACCAACCTATTTGCTTCTTCATTCTGCCCCCTAGGGATATGATGCAAGGTGGCCACCAGGAAATTTCTCAGAAGCTCCCGACACTCTTCGTAATAGCCCCTTAGCATATCGCTCTTGCATTCATATTGGCCGATCAATTGGCTAATTACCAGCTCAGAATCTCCGAAAACTCCAACAGCAACGACCTTTATTTCGACAAGCAATCGGATCCCTTTAAGCAATGCCTCATATTCTACTTGTTTGTTAGCAACTAGGAAATCAATAGTGATGGCATACTCAAACGTCAATCTTCTAGGAGAAATCAAAAGAATACTGGCACCACCACCTTTGCTACAAGATGAACCATAAAAAAACAATGTCCATGGTGTAATGGTTACCGTTTTAGCAGAGGGCTCACGGCGTCGGGTAACGAAATCAGCAATAACCTGACCCTTTACTGTTTTTGTCGATTCGTACCTTAAATCAAATTCTGACAGAGCCAATATCCATTTGCCAATTCTTCCATTCAAAATTGACATCAATAACATGTGTTTTATTATATCGAACTCAGAAACTACCACACATTCGGCATTCAACAGATAACGCCGAAGCTTAGCACACGAACAAAACACATATAAGCAAAAATTTTCTATAGCCGAATACCTTGCCTCTGGATTTAGTAGCTTTCGGCTAAGGTAGGATATTACTCTCTCTTTTCCTTTGAACTCTTATGTGAAGGCCGACCCTATTGTTAGGTTGTCGGTCACCACGTACAACTCAAATGGCTTGTCAAATTGCGGAGGTACCAATACGGGTGGTGCCCTCATGTACTTTTTGATCTCATCAAAAGCCTATGGTTGTACATCGCCCCCACACGAATTCTTGGTCCTTTTAGCAAGTCAAATCAACTTCAAACTATATTCCTGATCCAAACTTGCACTAATAAATATCAGCCTTAGTCCATCACCAACTTTTATCTCTCCTAGCTAATTGGCCGACATGAAGCCACGTCTCTGCTTCCTTTTGCTCAATTCGATCACGTTCCTCATCAAAAATTACTCTCAGAGCCGATTGCTTGGATCGACTGTTGGCCCTTGCTGGAGACATTCACAGGACCTTCTCTCTAAATTTTCCCCAAGAAACAATCGAAGCCGTCATTTTCCCAATAAGTAGGTTCTGTAGTGGCAACACTTACCGAATCATCGGCTTGAACAATCTCAACATCATCTCCAATCCACTGAATGAGAGCTTGATGCATGGTTGAAGCTATGCAGTAGTTAGCATGGATCCAATCCCTTCCTAACAACAGACTATATGCCCCCTTGCCATCTATGACGAAGAAGGTAGTGATCAGAGTCTTTGATCCAATCATCAGTTCGACGTGCACTGCCCCCTGATTGTCAGAAGGGTCGCCAGCAAAGTCCCTGAGCACTAAGTCTGTTTTCAACAATTCTTCATTGGTCATTCTGAGCTTCCTGAAGGTAGTGTATGGCATGATATTGATAACAGCCCCTCCATCAACTAGCATCTTAGTTAAGGGCTTGCCATTGATGTATCCCTTCACGTAAAGCGCCTTCAAGTGTCGGTGCCTAGCCGGTTTATCAAATATGGCCTGCTGAGTTAGGATAAGCTGGACCATTAGATCCTGGTACTCGTTCTCATCGGCATCTGAAGATTCATCTTCTCGGATATCTTGGTCATCGGGAGCTATAAAGTCCGATGGAATGAAAAAGGCCATGTACATATCAGCCGAATGGTTGTGTCCATGGGGTCTTCCCTTAGGGCGCCATGTCGGCTTCTGTTCGGCAGTCACTTGTGCTAGTTCTCTGTTCCTCAAATGTTGCACTCTCCTTTTCTGGCTTTTCTTCAGCCCTGGTGGACACCACTGCCCGTTCTACCACACATACTCGCGGTATTCTCGCTCATCAGAACGAACCCACTCTTGATCCACAAACCTCTGAGTCGCTTATTTTTAAACGTCGATCGTCCCCAGAAGCACGTGCTCCAAGTCTCTCATGGACCGGACAACGGTTGACCTAAGATTGCCTATACCCTGAATATCGATCGCTGCATTCGGGGCAATTATCTCTCGTATGAAGCTTCAGGCCTTCATTCCAGCAATGTTTGAAAAATGAGCACTCCCAATGAGATTGCTCCTGCTCTTTTAAATGCTCTTGCTTTATCTGATACACTTCTTCTTCATGCCTCTGACACTCCTCTATGTATCTCTGTTCCTCATAATGCATCCGCCTCTGATGCTGCTCTTGCTCCCATTGCCACTTATTCAACAGGATCCGTGTTGTGATCCTGGGTCTGGAAGCTTCTCCTCTCCCGGTTCGGCTATTCTGAAACTGTCCTCGCTGCCGAAGTTCTTTTTCTGTAATCTGCCGATTGGGGTCAACAACACCAGTCCTTTTTGCCCTATATGAGGTCAGTACTTTCATCTCGTTCTTGCCCTTGGAATCTTCTACGACAACCATATTCATAGAGAAAGATATTGTGTTCTATGCAAAAGGATTAGCGTCTATCTTCATCTTGCCCTCAAACTTTAAATGTCCATCTTGAATAGCTTTTTGGATCTTCATCCTGAACACTCGGCAATCATTGATGGCATGAGAGCTGGTGTTGTGGTAGCCGCAAAATCTCTTATCCTTTACTCCTTCAGGACACAGCATGGGATGTCCCTCGGGAAGCTTGATGCGTCCTTCCCTGAACAACAGCTCGAACAGCTTGTCTGATTTGGATACATCAAAGTCGTAGGTACCTTTCTGCTGCCTCAACCATCGCTGATTGACTTGAGTTGGCTCCTTTGCCCAGACCAGTTCGGCTGCGACAACTTCATCCTCGTCCTCAAACTCTGTTGCCTCTTCTAGGAAACTCTGATACACCGCACCAGCTACATCACCTTTCTAGAAATGGTTATCCCTTCTAAATCCCTGAGCCTGGTTACTCATCACCGCCAGTCGCTATGACAATTGGCCAAGGTCTTCAAAGTCCAAGCCGAAGAGCTTCTCTCTGACATTCGGCTGCATACCTGCTATCGCCATCCCCGACAGCTGGTCATCTGGTAAATTCAGAGAATAGCAGAGATTCTTGGTCTCTCTGAACCTGCGAAGATATTCCTGAGGTGTCTCATTAGGCTTCTGCCTCAAGCTCATTAAGTCGAACAACTTCTTCTCGTTGGTGCCTCTAAAGAAATGTGCATGGAATTTTTGTTCCAGGTCTGCCTAGCTAATGATGGAGTTTGTCGGAAGGGACATAAACCATGTGAAAGCCGGCCCTGTCAGAGACAGGGAAGTATCGAATCTTCCAAGCATCATCTGTAGAGATGCCTCCCCTAGCTGTATCAAGTATCGGTTGATGTGCTCTATAGTGCTGGTGTCATCCTGACCTGAGAATTTGGTCAAGTCTGTAGGAGCTTTCACCCTTGGGGGAAGAGCCACTCAGTTGTACCATTCTGGATAAGGAGATTGATACGCATATGACTGGTTCTTCGGCTTCAAGCCGAACTGATTCTTCATCATGTCTGCCATCCTATCCATGATCAGGTCGACACTAGGATTCTGAGTTCCTCATGTGTGCCCTTCAAATGGTAGTCCCACGGGGTTCCCGTACCCAGGATTCAGGAGAGCATTGATGGCACTGTAATCAGCAAACTCCTGATACCCCTGCCCATACATGCTTTTCTGCAGCCTGTTCGCTACTGGGGATATCTTGTGAGCCGAATGTAGGACGTTTTCTGACATCCCGAACGCGAGTTGACCGTAAGTCATGGGATGTTGCTACTTCTGGTGAGGGTCCGTCCCCGTTTGGGCCATGTCAGACGTTCCTCCTTCTTCAGTGGTCTTCCCGTGAGGCTTGGACACGGGGAATAGCGTTGCCGCATGTATCGGGCCATGAGCTTCCTCGAAGAGCTTATCGGCGGCTGGCCCGAATGTGTTGATCAGGATCTGGCGAAAAATGTTCAGGAAAGCTGAGTGATGATTCGTCATGGCTTCACTCATAGCTTTATAAATCACCGCGCCGAATCTGCGCTCCTCCTCTTCATTCGTCTCATCGGATTGATTCGGGAGAAGGGTTCTTTGGAGCGCCTACTTCTGGATGACTTTGGTGCTTTTGTTCTTTGAGAACGACATCAAGCATTTGTTCTGGAACCCGTCGCATGCCTGCTGGACAGTGCTCCTTATGTCCGCCGGCAATTCGTCCATGGTTACGTCCAGAACCAGACTGTTGTCGATCTCAACAATCTTGTCCCACCGAGCGTGCCAAAAAGTGTGTTGACACAAAAAGTGACGTACTGCATCTCACACACAGCAAGCCAGAAAGCGTGACTTCAATCGGGTGCCCGGATGCTTCGAGAACCGAAAACGTGCCAGTCAGTTTGACCTGAAACTAACAAGGGATGAATGTCATTAGATATAAACTGGAACGTGCTAGGTAATACCAGACAGTTCCATATGTATGGCCCTGAAGCCACATACAAATATCCGCCGCACGACATCTACTCATAAGCAAAACACAAGCGAAGACCTCTTGATTATTGATCAAAGATCCGCCGCACGACCATTGAAAATAAACAATACTACTTGCATCAATATCTAAATCCACCGCATGATACTAGACATGATAACAAGGTTGCCAAGACTTACGGAGGTCGACGGATCGATGATTCCTCTCGAAGAACTCGATGACATGAGAAAGGACTCAAAATTGGTATGGGACCGGTTGTATTGGTTTGGTTGTGAACACTTTTTACAATGGCCAAGGGTTTATATTTATACCCCGGTCATGACACGAATCCTAAAAGGATACCATTACAAGATATTTAAGAATACGACACTTTTAATCCTAGCTTTCCTTCTGGAATCTTCATTCCCTTAATCGTTGCAATGTCGGTTGCTCGATTCGGCTCTTACTCACCGCTTTTGTCGCTTTCCTTAACGGAAGATCACCACTCCTAAAATAGCCGACCGCATGATCACTTTGCCGAATCCTTATAAATTAGCCGATTGCACCTGCCAAATATTCCAAATGCTTACCTCTGAATTTTACTGCACATTGGTCCATCTGTCATTTTCCTATGTGTGCCAAAATCTAGTGTTAACAGTTTCCGACCGCCCACCTACATCCAAATGTACACGAGGCTCACGAACCCCGGCCTCTGGCTGGAAGACTACCGTTTCGCCTGCGAGGCGGGCGGGGCAAACAACAAGAATTTCATAATCCGCCATATGCCGCTCTACCTCTCAGATACGGGCGCGCGTGTGGCTAGAGCACCTCCTGAAAGGGAAGATACGGAACTGGGGAGACCTGAAATACACGTTCGTTGGAAACTTTCAAGGTACCTACGTCCGTCCCGGTAATTCTTGGGACCTCAACATATGTAGGCAAAAGCAAGGAAAAAACCCTCCGAGAATACATTTGTCGCTTTTCTCAACAGTGTAACGAGATCCCGGACATATCCGATGGCGACGCCGTCGCAGCCTTCCTATCGGGGACTACTTGCGAATCTCTAGTTCACAAACTAGGACGCAAAAAGTCCAAAACAACGAAGGAACTACTCGACATCGCCACAAATCATGCCTCAGGCGAGGAGGCAGTCGACGCTGTCTTCTAGGGCGCACCCGGCCGCAGCAAGCACGACGAAGCAGAAGTAGAAGGGCCCTCGGCTCGCCCGTACAAGAAGGGACACAACCGACAACGATACGACTCATCGTTCGTCGCTGCCGCCGAGAAAGGCGAGGAGCAGCAGGACACGCCGGCCAACGGTCACTTCGAGAAAATGCTAGAACGGACCTGTCTGAACCATGCGAACCCTGTCAAACACCTCCTCAAGGATTGTAACCTCATGAAGAAGTTTCTCGGTGGCGGCTCGAGGAAGAAGAGATGGACGAAGAAGAAAGAGGATGATGACGAGTATGGCGGAGCAAAAAACGACGGCTACATCCCGGCGGACGAGACCTTGATGATCTTCGGCAGCCCAACGTCATGCAGCTCCAAGCGTCAACAGAAGGTCGCGCGCAGAGAGGTATACACAACCATCCCCGCTGTTCTCGCCTTCCTCAAGTGGTCTGAGTCCTCTATTACTTTCAATCGCCATGATCATCACGAATATGTATCGTTTCCCGGGAGCTATCCATTAGTTGTTGATCCCATCGTTGGCACAAAGAACCTCACTAAGGTCCTCATGGATGGCAGGAGCGGGCTCAACATCCTCTACGCTTAGACCCTCGACGCCATGAGGATACCACAGTCACGTCTGTGGCCCTCGGGAGCCCCGTTCTTCGGGGTAATTCCCGGCAAGAAGGCGGATCCCATCGGACAGATTGATCTGCCCATCACGTTCGGCGGGCCGAACAATTTCCGAAAGGAAACGTTAACTTTCGAGGTCGTCGGCTTCAGGGGAATGTACCATGCCATACTGGGACGACCATGCTATGCCAAGTTCATGGTCATTCCGAACTATACCTGCCTAAAGCTGAAAATGCCAGGCCCTAAGGGCGTCATCACAGTGTGAGCGGCGCCCCGACGCGCGTACGAGTGCGACGTCGAATGCTGCACGTACGCGTCAGTGCTCGTAGTTTCGAAGCAACTGGCGGCCGAGGCCAGCGCGTCACGAGAAGGGGCCCCGAACGCCAAGAAGGTTGGATCCTTCAAACCCACAGGGTCCACGAAGACGGTTGTTCTCGACACTCGGGACGAGGAGGAAAGGACCGCGCGCGTCAGCACCTCCCTTTCTCCCAAATAGGAAAGCGAGCTCGTCGACTACCTTCGCGCAAACATCGACGTATTTGCGTGGAGGCCCTTGGATATGCCAGGCATACCTAGGGACGTCGCCGAGCATTCCTTGCATATCAAACCGGATTCCCGCCCCGTCAAGCAACGACTGCGCCGTTTCGATGAAGAAAGATGCGTCGCGATCGAAGAAGAGATCAAGAAACTTCTCGTCGCGGGCTTCATCAAAGAAGTGTACCACCCCGAGTGGCTCGCTAACCCTGTACTAGTGCGAAAAAAGAATGGGAAATGGAGGATGTGCGTTGATTATACGAGCCTTAACAAGGTCTGCCCAAAAGACCCGTACCCGTTACCTCGCATCGATCAAATAGTCGATGTGACATCGAGATGTGAGCTCCTCTGCTTCCTCGACGCATACTCGGGGTACCATCAAATCAAGATGAATGAGTTGGACTAGCTCGCGACGTCATTCATCACCTCGTTCGGATCTTTCTGCTACGTCACCATGCCTTTCGGACTCCGAAACGCTGGCGCCACCTTTCAGCGGACCATGATCCGATGCTTTGATGAACTAGTAAGCAAAACAGTCAAGGTCTACGTAGACGATATCATCGTCAAAACCCAGCACGCCGATGGGCTCGTAGCTGATCTTGCCCTCACATTCGCAAAACTCAAAAAGAACAACATCAAACTTAATCCGGAGAAGTGTGTCTTTGGGGTCCCCAAAGGCATGCTCCTAGGATTTGTCGTCTCCAAAAGAGGAATCGAAGCTAACCCTGAAAAGATCACCACCATCGAAAATATGGGGCCGATCCACAATGTGAAAGGAGTACAACGGGTCACCGGATGCCTCGCGTCGCTCAGCCGCTTTATTTCTCGCCTCAGCGAAAAAATCTTGCCTCTATACAAACTTTTGAAAAAATCCGAGCGATTCGCGTGGACATCCGAGGCCCAGTAAGCTCTTGACCATATCAAGCAGTTGCTGACCAATGCACCGATCCTAGTATCCCCTACCAACGATGAGGAACTGCTACTCTGTACATCTCCGCCACGAGGCAGGTGGTAAGCACGGTCCTTGTCGTCGAAAGGGAAGAGGAAGGGCACGTACTCAAAGTACAGAGACCCATGTATTTTGTTAGCGAAGTGCTAAGCGACTCGAAAACCCGGTACTCCCATCTGCAGAAGTTGGTATACGCGGTGATTATGACTAAGAGAAAGCTGCTACATTACTTTGGATCACATAAAGTTACGATCGTGAGCGACGCGCTGCTGGGAGAAGTCATCTTGAACAGGGACACCACCCATCGCATTGCCAAATGGGCGTTGGAATTGATGGATAAAAATATTACTTACGCTCCGCGAAGCGCCATCAAATCGCAGGTCTTGTCCGATTTCATTGCCGAATGGACGGACGCAACTCTCCCCACTCAGGCGGTTGAGCAAGAGTACCGGACCCTGTGTTTCGACGACTCCCTTATGAACACCGGAGCAGGCGCAGGAGTCGTCCTGACATCACCCCACGGGGTGACCATGAAATATATGGTGTGCCTGCTGTTCCCAGCGTCCAACAACAAGGCTGAGTATGAAGCTCTGCTTAATGGACTACGAATAGTAGTCGACTTAGGCGTCAGGCGGCTCGACGCTCGCGGCGACTCCCAGCTGGTAGTCAACCCAGTCATGAAGCAATCTAATTGCGTCGATCCCCGCATGACTGCCTACTGCCAAGAGGTGCGAAAGCTTGAGTCCAAGTTCGACGGTCTTGAGCTCAACCACATACCGCGACGACAGAACGAAGAGGCCGACGCGTTGGCAAAAGCGGCTTCAAGCCGATAACCCGCACCTCCCGGGGTTTTCGTGAGTGACCAACCTAAACCATCCATTAATACCGGAGAGTCAGAAGTCTCTAGCTCTCCCGACACCATCTCCTCGACAGCCTCAGGCGCCGCCGAGATCTCGACTACTCAGGACAACAAGGTGACGGAGGCAATGAACATAGAGTCGGAAGAGCCAACACCAGAAGAAAAAGATTGGAGGCAACCATACGTAGATCGCCTGGCCAAAGGAGAGCTCCCCACGAACCAGGTGGAAGCTAAATGGCTCGCCAGACGAGCCAAGGCGTTCGTTCTTGTGGAAAGCGAACTTTACAAGCGAAGCACCACCGACATCCTGCAACATTGTATCCCCACCGAACAGGGGAAAAAGTTGTTGCAAGACATCCACAGGGGGGTTTGCGGATACCACGCGGGAGCTAAAACCCTCATGGGCAATGAGTTCCGGCAAGGTTTTTACTGGCCGACGGCCATGGCCCACACGCATGTCTTGGTCCGCGCCTGTGAGGGTTGCCAGTTCTTCGCCAGGTAGATCCACATGCCTACCCAGGCACTCCAAACCATCCCTCTTACATGGCCGTTCACGGTTTGGGGGCTCAACATGGTTGGAAAATTTGACAAAGCGCCCGGGGGCTACACACACCTATTGGTCGCCATCGACAAGTTCACCAAATGGATCGAATTACGCACCATCACAAACATCAGGGCGGAAGAAACTATCAATTTCTTTGAAAACATAATTCAGCGCTTAGGAGTGTCCAACTCTATTATCACCGATAACGGGATGAACTTCACCGCGTACGAATTCCTAGGATGGTGTGACGAACACCACATAAGGGTTGATTGGGCCTCCGTCGCTCACCCAGAGTCCAATGGGCAAGTCGAGCGTGCCAACGGACTCATCCTACAGGGAATCAAGGCAAGGATTTTTTTACCGGCTAAACAAATACGGGAAAAATGGCTCCAAGAGCTCCCTGCCGTTCTGTGGAGTCTGAGGACAACACGAAGCAGGGCTACCGGCTTTTCACCGTTTTCCTGGTCTACGGCTCGGAAGCCGTCTTACCCACCGACCTTGAATATGGGTCCCCAAGGGTGGAAGCCTACGATCCCAAGAAGGCAGAAATTTTCCTGGAAGACATCGTAGATCAGATTGACGAGGCCAGAGACGCCGCCCTCCTACATTCGGCCAAGTACCAACAGGCGCTACGTCGGTACCATGACCGACGCGTCTGACCAAGGGACTTCTAGCCAGGCGATCTAGTACTCCGAAAAATCCAGAGCAATAAGGAGCGACGCAAGCTCACATCGCCCTGGGAAGGACCCTACATTATCCACGAAGTAATAAGACCAATGTCGACAAAATCTTCACCAACGCCTAGAACATACAACAGCTACGTCGTTTCTACCCCTGAAAAATTCCCCTTTACAGCATTTCAATCGACGTTTTCTTTTCACAAAGTCTTGGGAAAGAGCTTTTCTGCCAACACTCGACAGGCAAAGAACCCCCTTCCCCGGGGGCTACCCGATACACATTAAGAAAAAGAAAAATTCGAACAAATATATACAATCCAAGTTCATTACAACCATTTCAAAAACAAAAGGACCAGAGCCTGAACGAACCACTCAAAGCAACACCTTAATGTGACAGACGCGGAAGGTGGACACATCATCAAGACACCTAGCCCAGAGCACGAACTCATGGCAAAGGCGACACTACGGGCTACAGTACATAATAATCCCGCCCAGACCTTCGCTCGTCGGCCCAAAGCACCGACAAAACTCCCGAGCGCGGGAAGGAGGATCGTCGACGTCCAACTCTGGCACATCCCACAGGCACCAAATCTTCCACCGCCGCGCGGTGAACTGAAGGTCCGCACGGAGGAAGGAACACAACATAGCTAGGCCGTGGTTGCCCCATCTACCATTTGGGAACACACCACTGGTGACCTGGTTGAGAAGAGCGAGGGCCTCAAGGCCCGTCGGGTTGGCAAGATATAGCACCATGGATCGGAAATACATCGCCCCGGCATCCCCATCCTGGATCGCCAGTTTGAGGAACCCCCAATCGGAGGGGTCGTCCCCCCGTAGCATCAATCTCTCCACACTGTGGAAACATAAGGCTTCTCGATGGCCGACCTCAAAGAAGCGCTGCTCGATAGCCATCCCCCGAAACTTGCGGTCGGACCAACAGAAGCCCTGTATAGCTTGGAGAGACAAAAGCCGAGCCACCTCCCCCTCATGACAGAACCATCAAAAAACACTACATACCTGACGGAGACGCATGTACTCCTGATAGTCCTTCCCGTAGTCGATGGCGCGGAGAAGGATCTGGAAGAGAAGCTCCTCCGGCAGCGTCAGGAAGGTGCTGGCCGCCATGGCAAGGCAAGCGTGGAGACGAGGATGACACACTTCCCGCAACCCTTTTCGACGACGACGACGACAAGAAACCCTCCTTTCTTACTACTACAGGCTAGCGCAAAGGGGAAGAAGAAGACTGAGAAGAGCGGTGGAAATTAGTACTACTATAGACCCCATCAAATATATAGCACAGAGCTATTACCTCTCCATCTTCCACGCGCACACCCCTCGGGCCCGCAGAGGTGCGACTCTTCATTTCCCAGGCACGGACGACATCAGCAAACAGCTAGAGGACACGTACGCCGCTTCACCAAACCAAGCGACTGACTGCAAGGGCCCACGGAGCGCACGCAGCGCCGACTCCCCAGGAACAGGCAGGCGTCGCGAGAGCACAACCAGTCCACTGCGGTCAATAAAAAGGTGAGCACAACCGGTAAGTACATCATTTAAAAGAACGTCAAATTCTTTATCCCTACTATGCAAAGTGCAGGGACCAAAAACGGGGTAACGGCCGAAAGACCGTTTGTTACCCGTAGTACTCATTTAACAAATGAGATAACTAGGCCAAGGGATCTTGGTTGGCCCAAAATATTACGGGTTCTATAGCCTCCCTAGCCAAAAAACGAAGAGTGAGGGACGTTGCTAAGCGGACCCTAGCGGTCGGAACGTAGACGTCTTCACGTCGAACGCGCTTAGTAAACGTGTTTAGACTTTGACAGATAACAGAATATGTGGTAAACCCCACGAGGGGCGACATCGAGCCCTCGGACCCCATCAAACGGGTCCGAGTACTATACGTATCGACTGTCGAAGATTAGAGATCGGTCCACGATGGACTTCCACCGGTGCGCGCCTCCACGGATGAGGACCCGGGGTCTCACCTAGATTACCCGTTTGCAACTCGCCGAGCGCTCGATCTCGGCCATCGAGGTAAGATTCGAGATTGCTCACTTCCACATCCTAGACCATGGGGATGCGAGGAAGAAACATGGGGACTGCGATAGCCCCCTAGACGCATGGTCCAACAAACACGATAGGAAAACTAACAAAAGCCCGAAAATGATAGCTAGAAACGACGATTGCAGAAGCTAAAGATAAGGGTTCAGCAGGCCCAGTCCTTACAAGCAGGATAAAAGCACGCCAACTAGCGAAACACATCCAACTCTAAGGAGGACTAACGATCATGGAGTCGCCACCCTCGGCTCCTTCGCCAGGACCTCCTCAGCTGACACGACGTCAACGACGGCCTCCGCCACGTCAGAAAGACGCTCGATGAGATGAACATATTGGTCAACGCTCCGACCATGAGGGAACCCGACGGCATCCATCATATCCGTTCCAATGCGGACCTCGGACATGGCAAACACGACTCCCGCCCCACGAAAGACGGCACACGCAATGACATTGCGTACGCGCGCGGGAACAACCTGAAGACGATCGACCACGGTGTCTCTAGGCGCGTGAAGAAGGCCGACGATATCGTCCGCAGTGGAACGGAGCGTCTGCAGCTCCATCTCTAGCGCTGCAAAGGAAAAGACGACACAATACGTCACAAGTAAAGCACGACAGAACATGTCTAAAGGAAAAACACGAAAGCTTACCCACGACGTGCCTGTCAGCCTCGGCCAGCTGATCACGAAGACCATAGCCCGCCTGAACGGACCCTAGAATGCTCTGGCGAAAGCCCTCGATCATCCGATAGAGCAGCTCCGTGTCCTGAATACGGCGAAGGTTCGACATTGGGCGACTGAGCAGCTCCTCCAACAAGCTCCGAAACCGATGCATGGGAGGCGCTGGTGTTGGTTCCGGAGGCGCAGGAATCGCAGCCGGACGAAGAATACCTCCCGGACCCACGCTGAACACCGGACAGGCCGGCGTGAGCAAGTTGGAAGGCGCCGCCCACACCTCGAAACCGTGAGGGGCGGAGACGTTAGGGGACGAATAAGGCCTCCTAATCAAAAAGCAGAAGACAGATCAGTGTCCAGGCCATAACAAGAAAAAAAGAAGATATCCAGAATGGCACGACGCGAGCACCATCCCGCCTCAGCCATCCGACGACGAAGGCTCCGAGGATCGGACGCGTTCCCGCCGACGAGACCACTCTCCAGGGGACGCTTACCACGGTCCATGGCTTAACAAACGGCAACGACTCAAGCAGAAAGAATTCAGACAGGGAGTAAAGCAAAGAACGGGATGAAACAGTTCGCTCATCTCGCCGCTTTAAATAAGCCAGGTGACGAGTCAGCAAAGACCGAAGTCACTCTATATCAGGATGGGGCCCGCCATTCCCATTTTCAACTTGCGAAAATGATCAGGGGAACGTGAGATGTGCTATGCCAAGTCTTGTCACTGCAAGCAGGTCGATGCACCGCATGCTGGGGGCGTGACATGCGGAGCACCGACAAGCGCCACCAGGCTAGGGCGCGGCGCGAGTCGTCCTAACCCCTAGGCCTGTCGCGGCGGTGTCCTGGTCACTGACAGATCACTACCGCGGCTCCAACCCCAACTCAGGCACAAACCGATCCCTGCGGCCCGACCGAACGGCCACAACCATAGAAAAAAACCATGTATTGGTATACGCCCGGGGGCTTCACGCCACAGAAAATCGTCGTACGCAGAAAGCTCGTTAATGGATACGCGAGAAGGCAAGATAGCCGCTCCATTACCTCTGATCATGACGGACAAGCCAAGGCGTCGACAGCAGGAAGGTACGAAGCGTGGCAGCAGGCTAGAGGAGAGCAAGTTTCGATGCTCATAGCATCATGACTAAGCAGTGCCACCGGCAGCAACGACAGATGGTTAGAACGGAACTCGAAATCGACCCGGTTCAGTCCGTCTGCGCCATCGAAAGATTGCGGTGCGAAGCAGTCTGAGCATATCCACCGATTGCGATCAAAGCATCAAGACAAAAATGACGAAATCTAAACCTGCGCAAGAATTACACTCTCACCCAGGCTCGGGGGCTACACCCAGCGGGTGCGCTCGCGCGCACCCTCTCAGCGAAGGATTAAAGTAGATTCCAAGACAACGAATATAAAGCCTCAGCAAGATAATTAGGAAATCTTCCTAAGGCTCGGGGGCTACTGTCGGAGATCTAATTTAATGACAAACTTTCAGAAACAAAATTGTAGACTAAAGGCCCAATGACGACCATCTAGATGGGGATGAGAAGCCCGTCAGGGGCAAATCACCGCCGGCCCACGAAGAGGGGGCATGTGATTCATAGGATCTCGCCGGCCCGGGTAGACAGATGTGTGCCCGGGCAGACGTAAATCCGTCTCGCCCGACGCAGGGGACGAGGCGGCTTCACAACCGACGGAATACGTGAAGAGCGCTGACGGTAGGGAAAAGACCTATCTACCCCCTTCTAGAAGGTGGTGGCTACCGCTCCGTAGACGCTGACGGTGCGAACGCCGATAAGAACGGAGGTACGCCATCTTGAGGATCGTACGCCCCGTATAAACCAAAGCTCAGGATAACGCCCTAGTCCCCTACCTGAATGGAGACACGTCGAGTCCTCCAATCCGAGACGGGAGGGCACAGGGCTCCGTGACAGACGGGGCCCGCGGAGCAACGACCACCCCTGTGTGCCTCCGGGCCCCTACAAGGACACTCCGGACGGAAGTACGTCGGGTACATGGGGCCCACTGAATAACGAAGTTCATTGGCCCAAGGCGAAGGAATCTATCGTATACAAAAAGAATTATAAGAAGGTACATCCCTGTACCTTCCAACAGTACAACGCGCTCCATACCTCTACTACGCTATGGGTTCAACCGGACCCCCCCCCCCCCGTATCCTCCGGCGATGCAACAAGGAGCCGACACGACTCTTCTCCTCCGACCAAGTACGAAGACAATAGGAATATAGTATTATAAGTGCCCAACATCCTTCACGAAGAAGGAAAGGGCTCGGTATCCTAGGTAGATATCTCTCGACGCATGTTTGTAACTCCCCTGCCCTCCTTGCGACTATAAAAGGGGGACATGGGGGACGACTCAAAGGACCCAAGAGCTCTCTACTCTCAAGCTTTCAGAGAAAGATATCTCACACACACCGAAGAACACGGCTAGTCGATAACATACACACTCACAACACCATCCAGAGACCTGGGGCTCATACCCCCTCTCTCGAACCAGCTTGTAGCCCCCTGCAAGGAGAGATAAGGAACACGAGCAGCTCCACACTGGACGAAGGGATTTCTTGCCCGAACCAGTATAAACCTCTTGTCTCTTTGTCTCACCATTCGGAACCCGACACGCGTACAAATTTACTCGTTGGTAGTTTCTAAACACCGACACAACCAGATATGTATGTGAATGTGGATGACCTTTCTCTCCTGAATGCACTCCAATATATTTATTGTTGGGTTGAAGTTTGTATTATATGTATTCAAATGATTTGTTTATAATAATTCACAACTCTGATGTTTTTTTCAAATCCAATAGAATATGTATCACTCTGGTCATAAATTTTCAAAATTATTTTTGCTGATATGCTATTATATTATATGATCAAATGATGCCATAGATCTGAGGCCCATGGCCCATTACTGGCCTTTTTAGTAATTGCTTTCCCTCTAAATGCTTAAGCAACAATTTGGTCCATGTCAATGCACTTTCCATTAACTGTCCACCAAGCCCATTTTTTTGAAAGGAAACCACAAAGCCCATTTAGGAATTCAGTATATTTCATTTCTAAACATTTAGCCAAGTGCTCCATGCGTTCAACCTTGTCCTATGTAATGATTTAGGTTGTGTCATGTATAAGGGAATAGAAGTCATATCTTGTGGTTTAAGACTTATCATCAAAATCATGCTTGTTCTTAGGATGACGTCTTCAGATGATACAGTCGCCTTCTTGGAAATCTATTTACTTTTCTTTAGCTACACATGGCATCATCTTTCTGCAGCTGGTCAGTATTATTGAGTTCATTTAAACATAAACCTTTCCGCATAAGCTTCTGTCCCAGTAAGCATTTATCTCTGCCACACTTTTGTTTTGCATTAACAAGCCAAGTTGCCAAATTCGTAAATTACTCACTGTAAAGGCCTACCCTGAATCCTCAAGCAGGGGAAATAAGCTCTTCTTCTGAATAATGCCAATATGCTATACAGGCTTATTGGTTAGCTCACCAGCATAATATCTTACATGCTGTAGATTTTTTGCTTTCTCTTGCATTATCATAATTTACCAAAGGACATGAATGAATATATTAATTAATTAGCTGGTATGCTTGAAAATGAACAACAGAAATTGTAAACGATAACTTTGTTTTTTCCTAAAATGTTTTTTACTACTATCTCCTGGAAATGGGAGTTGGACAGGGACAGTGGTTCAATGAATTGTCACCAGAGGTTCTAGTAGTGATGTCATTCCAGAAAATATGAAAGAATACCTCTTGTTATCTGCATGTTAGGTGGCCGCCGCCCGGGTGATGAAATGACAAAGATCTATAGAAGCTTACAATCCATCGAGCCTACCATATCATCACGCCTTTATCAACTGGAGTGGCCTGGTGGGTGCCCTGGATGTCATAGTATCTTTTTACTCACTTCTCTTGTTAGGTGCTGGTTCTGATGCAATGACAAAGATTTGAAGTATGTTTTGCACCTGACCTACCTCATTCTAGAAGGGGGTCATTGCACTCGTTATCATTGATATTACTGATAAATCACTTCCACCATCTTTCAATTGCCGAAACGGTGGTGTTAGGTAAAGCTATATATCCAGGCTTGGCATCATATCCGCATGCATCCGCAATATCCCACCCACTTAATTTTTCTTTCTTTCTTTTTTATGTTTTGTTTTGTGGAGTCCTTCTCATAGTCATAGGTAGAACCTTCACTAGACCTAACTCATCCTATGTAGTATGAATGTCAAAACATCTTTACATTTTTTTTCTTTTCTTTTCCCTTGGAAAGCATATTCATCTAGAAAAGGTAGTTGTGCACTTATCTGCTCCGCTCATGTCATGTATGCTGCATGTGGAAAAGATTGAGGAGCAATTTGGCATGCAGTCAAACCAGCTGCGCATTTTGCCTTGTCGATTGGGGAGAATCTCACCAGTGGTCAGGTTCTGGTGCTCCATAGTGGAGTACCTATGCCAGGTCTTTAGAGCGCGGCGATGAATAAAGTTGCATTTTGACTTTAGAAGAAAACAACTTGCTGCACATGTGCTCCATGTACTGCCTTGTTCTTTACATGTTCTGCTGCTTTAACTGCACAGTACTAGTTCATTGAAGCTACCTTTTGTTGCGAGACCACTAGCTCAACAGTCAACAGTTGCAGCAAAAGTAACTTGGTAGTTGTTACACTCTACTAGTGGCAATACATCATGGGATACACTATTCTGTTAACACAAATGGAGGTCACTGCGACAAGTCTTCATCGCAGGGGCCACTAAAACAAAAAGTGTAAAGCTAAGATCAACCGCAATGGGTTGGTGGGGTTGCTGTCAGTGCAGACAAGAATATGTGTGGATAGATTAGAGTTATTTTTGCAATAAGTATTCTGACGACTGGATATGCATATTTACCACTGAACCTGTTTTCAGCAGAATCATTAAGCTCACACACTTCCTTTCGTTTGTTTTTTGCAAAGATAAGTGCATCTGATATATTCTTGATGTGATTTGGAGGTAGTGCAAAAGGGCTTATGATGTCTTAATCTTGGCATTTTTGTCGGGCCTTCCTTGCTATATATGCAGATTACTGTGATCTGTATTGTTTGTGATCCGGCAGTTTCCATGGTTGCTTCTTTCAGAACATACATCAGAGTTCACCGAATGGTCCTGAACATCAACTTGAATGAAGAATCGTGACTTTATAATACTCGTAGCTATTACTATTTCATTTACTTCAGCCATAGTCTTGGATGGTCCTGAACATCAGATTGAATGAAGAATCATGACTTGATGATATATACCCCCGTAGCTATTACTATTTCATTTACTTCGGCCATAGTCTTGGAAAGCTGCTGTAAGGTATTGTTTTCTTAGCAATTTTCAACTTCCAAGCTACGTACCTTTAAGAAAGTGACAGAGTGAACAAGACTATTTATGTAATCACAGCTCTATGGTTTACATGTGGTCTTGGCAGGTTACATATGCCAATATGTAATTAAGGATGTATTCATGCTGCTGCTGGACTGTCTCCCCATACTCAAATCACGCTACATAACCAGGTGTGTACACAGCACACTCATTTTAGATACATGGGCAACAGGGCAAGATCGGAGCATGTGATGTTTGGTTTGTTAGGCAGGAAGATAAGATTGCTTTTATCCTCAAATTAAACAAAAAAGAGCAGCATATATCTATATCCGCCACCAGTTACAATTCACTGGATATCGCACCACGTGATGTTGGTGACAAGATCTTAGATGATGTGCACCAAGGCTTAGTGACCTGGATCCTGACCCTTTAACAAACATTGGGCGGGCCAGGCGAAACCGTGTAGCTTAACAGATACTGGAGTTCCACTTAAGTCAGTAATCGATAGGGTGTTGGATTTATGTTGCCTCAGGCTAATTAAGACTACGAAAATGGCCGGCTGACATCACTTTCAACTTTCCCTGGGCTGTATGTAGTAGCAGCTGCTCCTTTCTCTGGAGAAAAAAAAAATTATTAGGTGCAGTGACCCGCAATATCAGCTGCCTTTTCGCATCCATTGCCGCTCGGCTAGTAGATCACTGACAGAGATAATAGCTTGCAAACAGATGCTGTATCCACTGACCACTCTTGGGAAGTCAGTGATTGGGTGGGGGGTCACCTCACTCACTTGGCCGGGCTTCTAGAAGGAGAAGGTGATGAGCCCCAGCAACAACAGAGCGCGCTAGCTTTTCCACAAAATTAATATACCATATATAATAAAAAAAAACTCGCTGAGCCATTGGAAAAATGATGCTTGAAAAGGATGGTTGAGGTCGGAGATGAGATGGGAGCAATTGGCAACTGAGGGTGCACGCAGAAGCACTGGCCGGGGATTCGGGCTGTGGCTGCTGCTTGTCTTTTGGGGGTGATGTCATGTGGCCTACCAACTACCAAGTACCACCGCCTGCGAGTTTCCCCTTGAGCGCTTGAGTATTCCATTCCCGCCCTCTCCCTGTCGTCCATCCATTGCTACAGTCATCTCGGACCAAGTTGGCCTGGTGCTATTCTGTGCACCGGCCAGGAAGATTCGGAGTTCTTTTTCTTCTTCTTTTTTTGCAAGTGAATAGATTATGTATGATCATTTTTGAGTGGTCGACAAGGCAGATCGATGCAAATTCAGAAGGAACGACCACATATAAACGCAGCCGCGATCACGGGATCATCTGATCTGGAATGATTCAAGTGCCATGGGTACTTTCTGCGTGCTCATAGGCGCAGGACATTGTGGTTTAAATTCGCGCCTATCCGGGAGGAACATGGTGAATCGTCATCCGCTAAGGATATGAACGGATGGATGGATGAATGGATGGAGGTCCACACTTGGTTGAGCTAGCCACTGTTGTGAGTTTGTGACTGTGGGTCAGCCAGCACAAGGGGGGAAAAAAGACAGGGAATAATGGCTTCATACATGGGTGCGATTGTTTTGTCATTCGTGTCCTTTTCGGTGATTGTTGAGGGGTCTAAAAGAATATATTTACGCCACCATGCACTCAGGTGGTCAAATGGGAAGGAACTTTTGCAGTCACAGAGATTCCTTGCCACTTTTTTTTTTCTTTTCTATTTTCGCCATTTGCATTTTACTCCTCCGTGGTTGTCACTGCTCGTTAGAAAGTTTTGCATAGGGTGTCCTGACGGCTAACCTTTGAAATATTTTTCATCTTGTCAGTAGATCACATGTCATTTTTACACTTACAGTGAGTCAGCAATCTTGTGCATGAATTTAATGGAGGGAGGCATTGGGTGGAAGGTTCATGTCAGCAGCATGGTTCTTTCCTGTCAGGAAACTTTCTTGTCCAAGAATTGGACAACTTTTAACCCCAAGCCATAATTACTGGATCGCTCAAAGTCCTCCCCGGTTCAAAATGTGGAAATCTTCTAGCAGCTATCAGTTCAAAAGATATATAATTTTACAGTCATATCTCGAGATATTTGTAGACATATCTTACTTAATTCCATATGTTGCTGCTGGACTCGCTCTCTGGTGGCTATAAGGGCATGCGATTTGACTAGACAAGATGACCCATTTCTGATGAAGCTAGTCAACGTTTAGCTCTGGCATTGTTCAAATGAGTAGACTTTCTTGTAGCAACAACTACTCGTGCCTTGAATCAAGTGATATGCACAGAAAACCCATGGAGATCTCAGGAGGGAATAGTTTTCCCAAGGACAATGTGTACTTATGATATTGACTGCTGCATAATAATTTCTTATTCTGCTCCTGTATGTGAAGACTAATTTTGGCAGTTACTACTTGCTTCAGATTGGTCATTTATCATATCACAACTTAATACTGAGGCTGACACTTGGAGAAAAATGAGGTATGTATCTCACATGACATGTTGATTTGCAGAGTTAATACATACAGTATATATGACTTTCTCATTCATCCGATCTCTCCAGTGATTTTGTTACTAATATTAATAACCCAAGGTATGCATCAACTTGAATGCTAATAAGCTTATTTGTCTTGTCATCTCTCTTACAGTACTAAGGAAATATCAGGCTAACAGTACTCCCTCTAATTAACATCAGCTGACGTTTAGGACAACTAAATGCCAACATAAAAAACAACCGTATAAGCTCATAGCACTACATTTTCACATAAAAATCAGAGCAAGACTAGTAGTTTCCTAGCAAAGAATTCTCCTAACCTGCTCATATTGCGAATCTTAAAAAAATTGGGTGGAGTGACATTTGTCAGCTAAGGAAGAATTAACATCAGTTTTGTTTTTTCTGATGTGCCTTGCTTATATTATAAGATAAGTAGAGAATCATGCTGCGTCATATAAGGGGAAAAAAAACAAATGGCCTAGAATTTTACCTTTGCTGCGGCAGGCACTCGTAATACTTTACTAACAGGTCTCACCGACCTTTCGTTCGACCCAGAGACATGAGAGGCGAAAGAATATATATATAATCTTTGGGTTCAATTACAGCATGATTATGAGTAGAACAGTAACATCCGATTTGTTTTTATTTTCTTGAAGAAAGGAGTATTAAAGTAGCACAGTACATTATTTCAACTCTCCATACTTGAATATATTACTAGTAAAGTACAGTACTATTCTGTGTTGCCCTCTCACCACAGAGAAATTAAAAGAAGCTTAATACTGTACTGTACAGTACATGCTTTCTCCAAAGAGGAGGAGCTGGCCTGCAGCATCCATATATTAGTTAGCAATGATGACTGTAGTCGCTACAGGGGTCATGCATGCACATCCTCATTTCTGGAAGATCCTCCTGAGGCAAAGAGGTTTCCTTAGAACAACACCCAGAGAATAGAGGGTTTACCCCCAGACCACTCACTGCTAGTTGCTGCTGCATAGGAAGATAGATCACCATTGCTGGCCCCTGCCCCACTCTGCTCCAAAAGCCTGAAAGCTTGCTTGGATCTTGTCCTGTTACTAGTACTACCTGCCAGTAGACTACTAGAGCAGCAGCAGCAGCAGCAGCGACCCTGACCCATGATTAAACTAGCAATGAGACCACCAACCACCACCATCCAGCGTCCCCCCATGCATGCTCTCTCAATTGCTCATGCTCCCACTCCGACCAGTTAGTAGTAGTAGGTCATTAATAAGAAGAAACCAAACAAACAAAAGGCAGCGGCCCCCCAATCCATGGCGCTCCTCCTCCTCCTCCGTGGCTGGCACTTTATCCCTTGCATTCACATCCCTTGTACCTACCTACCTACCTACCTAACCAACCAGACGAAGGAAGGGCATCTCACATGCTCCCAACTGGACTGGCCAGTGCCTAGCTGTAGCTAGTGGCCAGCTCTCTCTCTCTCTCCCTTGCCAGTTCCGCACTTCTTCCCCTCCCCTCTACGGAGTAATGGACAAGCTTTTTTGAAGCCAAAAACCGGCACCCAGCTTTTCTGTTTCTGAGCACCGTCCAAACAAGTGCTCATGTGGGGCTCTGCAGACATTCAGGAACCTGGCTTGTCCATAAACCATAAACCACCAGCTCACAAAACCCCCCATTCTGCATCTCTTATCAGTCTCAGGAAGGCAGCCAATGCATGACTAGTGTCTACTGATGCGGCGTTTTGCACCACGTACTCTTTTGTTTGGACACAAGCAGCACATCATCAGCTCTCTTGAGGTGATGAAAGCTCGATCATGAAACTACACCTGGAGTTGTTACTATAATAAACTTAAAAAGAAAGATTGGAACCTTGCCATGTCCAGTTTTAAAGACAGGGCAGGCTCAAAGAAGTTGGTTGGTAGAGTAGTTCCAGAACTGCAAGTCCATGAAGAACTGATGCATGCTGCTACTCCAAGTCCATGAAGAACTGATGCATGCTGCTGCTGCTACCACCAACTGCTACAGTACTATAGTATGCATTTTTGGCAGGATTATTGGCTGATTTTTTGTGAGAGGCAGGATTGTTGGCTGATTTCTTGTGAGATAAAAACACAAGCGAACAGACTAGTGATTTGTTGTTGGCGAAGGCATGGTATGATCACTTTGTCCGAGGCCAGAACCAGAAACGACATGACAGGACAAGAGCACGTCTCCTCATAACCCATGATGCATGCCATGTTTACAAAGAGCTGCTAAAGCCTAGTACTCCTACTACTAAGCATGTGTAGTACCTACTACTAAGCATGTGTAGTAGTTAACTATATCTGACGTGCCCTCTCTCCCTCAGTAATCCCTTACTTATGTCACTGTCTCACTGATCACTCTTGATAACACTATTGGCCTCTGTAGCAGGGCGTCGCCGCCTGTAAAAAATTCCGAGCCCATTGCTGGGACGAGCCGTTGCCGCAGACGCACTCGACGCCCGGCCGGTAACCGAGGCTGTTGAGGCACAGGCACACCGCCGACGCTGTCTCCTCCTGCTTCATCGTCATCATCATTAGTGGAGGCTTGATGCTGCTGCTGCTGGTTTCCTCCTCCGGTGGCTGGTAGGCCGCGAGGCTGATGGACAGGTTGAGGTCGATGTCGAGGTGGCGCCGCTTTGGCGGTGTCGGCGTGGCGGACCGTGGCTCGTCGTCGCCGCTGCTACGGCTGCATGCCTCCTCCGGCGAGTTGGAGATGGCGACCTCGAAACGGTCCTGTTGCTCCTGCGGCGGCGGCGGCGGCTGGTGAGGATGATGGCCCGGACCAACGCCGGCTGCCGTACGCTTCTGTGGCTCCAGCTGGTAATGCTGCTGCCCTGCGGGCGCGCTGGCGGCTGCGGCGAGCGGGCGGTGCGTCTGCGGGTCCATGCCGCGGGCGATGAGCTTGCGCTTGATGTGCGTGTTCCAGTAGTTCTTTATCTCGTTGTCCGTCCTGCCTGGCAGCCTCCCGGCGATGAGCGACCACCTGCACAACCATAGCCATACATGATCGATCAGGGACAGTTATTTGAAATGCTCCATTTTTTTTGTAATCTTTTGTTGATTGACACACATGGAAATACGCAGGCGGACGTAGAGAGGCAGAGGCAGAGAAGGCAGCTTACTTGTTGCCGAAGAGCTCGTGGAACTTGATGATGAGTTCGTCCTCCTCCTCCGTGAAGTTGCCGCGCTTGAGGTCCGGCCGCAGGTAGTTGATCCACCGCAGCCGGCAGCTCTTCCCGCACCGCAGCAGCCCTGCACACCACAGCCGTAAGTACTCCTGATCCCAGTTTTTTTGTTTCCCTTCCCTCACACACATCTACCCATCCCATCCAAAGAAACAAGCAAAAATCATGTCTTGACGATGATCCGCAGCGCACGCATCCTTCCAACGCCAACGCGCGCACCTGCGGCTTTGGGGAGCGATCTCCAGCAGCCCTCGCCATGGGCCTTGATGTAGGCGATGAGACGCTGATCCTCCTCCTTGGTCCACGCGCCCTTGTTCGTGTGCGCCTGCTCGCAGCACGGGGACCTCCCCATGCCGCCCCGCCCTGGCACAGATCGACCGATCGATCGACAGCCCCGGCTGCACAGATTCGCTCCACTGGTGCTGCCCGGAGTGCCGGCGATGGACTGGACTGGTGGCGGCGATGATGCCGTGGCTTCCGTGAACAACAGAAGGCAGGCAGGGGAGAGGGGAGGTGGTTAGTTTTATACGAGGAGGAGGGCAGGGGCGGAGGTGGAGGAGCGAGGCGAGAGGGCCCCATTGACCCGGATCCCTCCCAACCCTGTGAGCCATGGGCATTTGACCGGGTAGGTGTGGTGTGATGGGGGTGGGAGGTGGGCCCCGCCCGCCCGGGGTCGCGAGTGGTTGGTTGGCTGGCTGGCTGGCTGCAAAGCCGAGCCGGGAGAGGAGCGGAGCGCTAGCTGCTGCCTGGATTTGGTAGGTAGGTGCGCTTCACTTGAGTGCCCTTTGTCCTATTCCCATGCTGCCTGCTTTTTCCCTCTACCTCCCTTCATTTTTGTTTTTTTGAGGAGGAGGGGAGCTTGCTATGCTAGCTGTACTCTTCGACTGTACCCAGCTGCGGACGGACGGACGGCCCTCTCATCTGGTTTCGTGTCCGATTAGTTTATTTTACTTATTTAGGTCATATATATTTTCAGAGAGACCTAATTAGAAATTTATGATACAGTAGTAACCTTTCATGAGATGGCATCTCTCTCGTCCTCTTATGTGTTTTGATTTTTTTCCCCTCAGCTTTATCGTATCATACAGTATATTAATCTCGAATAGATTCTTTGTACAACATTTTTTTTTTGAAGTAAAATTCTTTTTACAATATTGGTGTAATTATAATCTAAACTATAATTTCAAACTTGGTGTTTTATATATGCAAATAGAAAAAAAAACGATATAGATGAATTAGAGCAGTCACATGAGACGGCCTAACGACAGAAATGATGGCAAGTAAAAGAGACATGTGCTCGATAAAACCCAAGACCGAGGAGATCAAAGCTTTGCATGTGTTTTGGGACGTTGATGTACGTAGCGGTACCTTTGCGAACCTCCTCTCACGTGACCCATACAAATTGAATTTTTGCCGATCACTAAACCTAACAATTCGTACCAATTTCAAATGCTTTCTTCTTTATATGGTACTTTCCTTCCCCTTTTGGTTAATTTCTAGCTTAATTAAATGCTCAATGTGTGGCTACAAGATTTCTAGCTTGGTTCCCACCCCACATCTCGTTGTGCCTATGTACGGCGAATTTGCATTCTACTTGGTTCTCGTCCAAGCTCTGGCTGCCACAAATTTTTTCGTGTTGTTTTGCTCCTACTACTCGTCGTCTAGCATGTTATAGTTGTGGTGAATGTGGCGCACACTTTATGGACGCCACGGTTATAGCAGCACCACGTTGTTGTGTGGCCAACGGTGGTTGGGAACCAAGCACGCTCAACATGCCGCCACTGTTGTGGCAAGTTACGTAAATGAAGCTTGGAATCTTGTGGCGTGCTGCAGCTTACTTGCAAACCAAACAACAGCCTAGCATTCATGGCAGACGCAAGCATGCATGGTGTGGTTAAGTGAGGCATGGAACCAAATGGTGTTGTATATTTTTATTAGGGAGTCGTAATTAGAAATTTATGATGCAACAATTAACCATACAGTTGTAACCTTTCATATTATGAGATGGTATCTACCTCAACCTCTTCTGCTATTTTGATTTTTTCCCTCACCTTTACATCAATATATTTCTAATAATCTTTTTGCAACATCAATGTGATTATGATCTAAACTAGAATATAAGCTTGGTGTTATATGTGCATAGAAATACGAGATCAATGAAATAGAGCAGTTACATGAAAGCCTAACAATATAAAAAGATGAAAAATAAAACATGTATTTGATAAAGCCCAGATCCAGGAGATCAAAGCTCTACATGTATTTTGCAAGTCCTTACGATAATTTAGGAATGGATCTAGCGGCCGGTAACTTCTTCTCTTCTCGGGATGAATAGGAAATATAACCTAGAACTAGTACTAGATAAAGAGGAAGCAAGAGAGGGAGGGGAGGGGGGGGGGTGCCTGACCAACGGGCTTAATTGGTGGAGGAGGAGGAGGTCGACATGGTGATATCGGTGAAGGAATGGCAGTGAAGTCCTGACGGCGATGTAGTCCATGGGCGTGGCACAGAGGCATCAGTGTGGAGCTTCCCGTCGCCGTCAGCGCACCCAAGATCGGATTAGGGTTGTATGTGGGTTTAGATAGGCACGATGAACCTTGGCATGAGTGCCCCTATGGCCCCCACCTTCTCTTTAAAGCGTTGCACGATGGGGGCCCACCAGCCACGGGATCAAGGCTCGGCTTGGTAATTGGACCGAGTCGGAGAAGATCAATCTAACAATATTTTGGCATGTTGATGTAGATGTACCATCACAAACCTCCTTCATGCTACCCATACCCATAATCCATGGCAATTTCAAATGTTTTCTACCATGTGGTACTTTCATTCACTTTTAGTTAATTTCTAGTTAATTGGCCAATGTGTGTGTTCGTGTCCGTGTGTGCCGACAAGGTTTTTATACCACTAGTGGAGCTAACCACAGCTGAATCATGTGCAATTATATGCAGCTAGAAATAAGAGAGGGTGAAAAACATGTGTCCGTACATGGCATTATTCCTAGCTAAGGCTGAGGCAGCGTCTAATAAGTGGTTGTTGAGTTGTAATAATAATACCTATAATCTCTAGGAGTGTTAAATCATGGTTCTTAGCCTCTTAGGACAATAGTTAAAAGCTATCAAATTTTAGCTTTCCTTCTTACTTTCTTATTTGTGTTTGTCTTTCTCGGATGGCAAACATTTTATGTCAAATCTTAGGTATGCATTACCATGTTCTAGCGCCATCCTAAAATACAAGATATTGAAGCCTTTAAAATGTATCATAAATTATAAATGATTTTTGGCTAAATTATTAACTATCCCGTACTACGTAGTGGCTATTAATATCTATTATAACTCAACCACCACACCAAGCTCAAAAAACAGTTCGAAACTCCAATAAGATTAAAAGTACGCCATTTGATTTGCCATTACGTACTGCAATTCTTAAGGTGCCTTATATTTTAAGACCGATGAAATATAGTATATACGTTGGTCATTACCAATTTTTGTGATGCAACAGAGCCGTTGCTTCACGGAAGGACCAAAGCCTCTAGTTGGAAATAATACAAATCTTTCGATGGCTATTGGCTCCCCACCCATTTTCAAGCCATTGGGTTTTTTAGAACACATCATCGGCACATGGAGATGATGATGCACTAGTAGAAAAATCATTTTTGCTGTCACGTCTTTTTTTTTCCAGAGGCGGTTCACAACTTCATGACGCCAGTAAAAAAAATAGGGTGGGCCCAGTAAAAGAACCGCCTGTGTAAAACCATTTACACAGGCGGCTGACATTATGAACCGCCTGTGTAAATACATGTAGAGTTAATTTTTTTGATTTTTGTAAACGACCTCTGATGGAAAAACTTTGTACATGAAAGTTGTAGATCTCGAAAAGTTATGAAACTTTGTAGTTCACAACTTTTTCATTTGAAATCATCTTGTCATCGAAAATTACGTTTGAATGTGTCAAATTTGAAATTTAAATTTTTGTAAACGACCTCGGATGAAAAAACTTGCTACATGAAAGTTGTAGGTTTCGAAAAGTTATGAAACTTTGTAGTTCACAACTTTTTCATTTGAATTCGTTTAGTGGCTCAAACAATCAATTTACACTCGGTTTAGTATAGAATATGAAGAAGTACTAACGAATCTAGACACAAGTGAGTCATGGGTGGAGTGGTTGAGGAGGTACCGCGCGAGGGTGAG
Organism: Microstegium vimineum; assembly: GCA_022036555.1. Classification (NCBI taxonomy): domain Eukaryota; kingdom Viridiplantae; phylum Streptophyta; class Magnoliopsida; order Poales; family Poaceae; genus Microstegium; species Microstegium vimineum. The sequence continues at coordinate 44,910,089 of CM039133.1, forward strand.
GTCTTAGGTTCGAATCCCCGGTGGAGCGCGTTCGCAAATTTTACGTTAAAAAATGCGCGACTTGCGACTTGTGACTTCGTCTCCGTCGGGCGGGCGGATTAATACTGTGCTTGTCCCAGGATTTAATTTTTTTTTTCGATTTTAAAAACGCGATTTTATTCTGCGGATTAATATAGGCGGCTGACAAAATGAACCGCCTGTGAAAACTTGTTTTCACAGGCGGCTCACAGCCCGCCGCCTGTACTGTGGGCCGATTAGTACTGACCCCAGTACAGGCGGTGGGCTTTGCCGCCTGTACTAATACCTCTACCACCGCCTCTAAAAACATTTTTTAACTAGTGATGCTTAATGGACGTGGAAAGTGTTTATTCCCTCCCTATTCTGACTCAAGGTACGTAATTGGCTTGTTGTTGTTGTTATTGATATTTTTATATTACCATTCTATTTGGTTACCAATGAATTCTCAGAATTTGGATTAAGAAAAATCTTAGAATCCCTACTAAACAACATATGATGTTAGAGGATTTTACACATAGACACATAATCTAAAAAATACCAGAGATTATTTTTATTTAGAATCTGAATTTTATAATCCGATCCAAATAGACCTCTACATATACAATACGTTCTGTTTGTTTGACTTATCAGTCTAGTTTATCAGCTATGGTATAATATTTTTATCTTATAATAAAATAGTTAAAAATAACATCAGCTGATTTATCAACCATAGAAATGATTAGAAGGGCGGTATACTTTCCCTTTGACTCTGGCACCGACTTTTTTTTTACCACACCAGGACGCAAGCTCTCTCTCTACCTTTTATTTTGGGCGCCACTAGCGCCCGGACGTCCGGCGCATGTTTGCGTCCGGACGCTCCAGCACCAGTGTACGAAAACGACACCAGTATGCGTGCCTGCGCCTCTCTGCAAGCCCCCGCCACGCTCCCTCTACAGCCCCTGTAGCGCCGCGCTCGTTTCATAAAAAAAAAGAAAGAAAGGGTGCACAACGCCACTGATTAGAAAGGGATCTGGCCGTGGCTTTATATGGATGCTCTGTCGGCTTCGGAAGAAGCGGCGCAATAAAAGGTGGGGATGAGAGATGCAACATCCGATCTACTTTTGAAACATCGAAATACAACAGTTGTAACATACGTCTGAAGCCCATTGAAACACTTGAAACACGAGTGTGAAACACTGGAAAAAAACACTTGAAACACGATTGAAAACCATTGCAACCATACGCAACATCTGAATAAAACACATACAATGTATGTATGAAAACATGTAAACATACGTTGTCAACATATGTCTTTGAAAACAATGCAACATGTGCAACATCTTTCGATCTACTTTTACAACATTCATATGATTCAACTGCAACATACCTCTGAAGGTTTTGAAACAATTAAAATACATTGTTGCAACACAGGGGGGGAGAGAGAGAGAGCCTAACGTCGGGAGCGCCATGGCCGTTGGATCTGCGGGCACTGGGGGCTCCCGGTGGGGGGAGGATGTCGGTGTGGGGGTCGAGGGGAGGCACCGGGGTGGGGGAGGAGCGCCATGGCCGCTGGATCTGCGGTCACTGGGGGCTCCCGGTGGGGGAGGATGTCGATGTGGGGGTGGAGGGGCGGCACCAGGGTGGGGGAGGAGCGCCATGGCCGCTGGATCTGCGGCCACTGGGGGCTCCCCGGTGGGGGAGGATGTCGGTGTGGGGGTGGAGGGACGGCACCGGGGTGGGGGAGGAGGACATCATGTGGGGGAGGAGCCACCAGGGGGAGGAAGACGCCATGTCAGGGGAGAAGCCGCCAGAGTTGGCGAGGAGGATGACGCTGGGTGGGTGAAGGAGCCATGTCGGGCACGGATGGGAGCGGAGCGTCTGGAGCGGCGCTGAAAGGATAAGGCCGGCACGGGTGGGTGAGTCAGGCGAGGGCGCGAGACGGTTCAGGTCCGTTTGGGCGGGTCGGGTCCGTCCGGGCGGACGCCCGCTAAGAAGCATTACCGTTTTATTTTCCGACGAGATTCCAGAAAACCCAGCAGCCGCAAGCAAGCAAGCATGTGTTTGTGTACGCTATTATATGGTGGGTGCGGGAAAGAAAGCAAAAGCAGCAGCAAGAAAGGAGGGGGAGAATCAGATGATCAATTTGGTGAGCTACCACCCTTCGCTTCACTGCCTCTCCCTTGTTCTTGTTGTGGAGCGACAAGATGCGCGCCCTTTTTGCCTATGACTATGAAGAAGCGCTTGTTAATGCACTGGGTACGGTGCTGCCACTTGCTTTATTTTTTTTTCTCGGTTGGTGGTATGGGCTGGGCTGCATACGTTACGTATTGTGTACTTTGTTGCAGGTGCGTAGTAGTAGTAGACGGTAGGAGTACTTGGTTGGTATAACGTATAGTAGAACCTTTTTGAAGTCGCTCTCCCGGGCGTTTACAATCTTGTAGCCTTGTCTAGACTCTAGAGATTGACAGTAGTAGGAGGACACGTATGAGCAGTATGAATACAATCTTGTAGCCTTGTCTAGACTCTAGAGAGATTGAGAGAGAAAGGACAGTAGGAGGACACGTATATGAGCAGATGCTCTACGAAAAATCGAGCTATTATTTGGTTGACATTCATCTAGGCGTTACTCTCTCAATCCTAGCAAGAAAGAAAAAAAACGAATTCATACATGATTTGCACAAATGAAACTTTATTTCTTAACTATTACTAAATTTATAGTTTATTTATTTATCATTGGTTAGAGTTAAGAAATGATTTCTCGAAAAATAAGAACGGCTTCTATCGAGACACAGGAAATTACTCTGTTACATCGCACTCCATTTCTCCTAATCGCTAGTCGAGTTGGAGACAAGAAACAATAAAAAACAAACGGTGGAGAGCACATGTATGCAAAACGAAAGAGCTGAGAGAGAGAGAGAGTTTTGTTGGAGTATGTGCGAGGCTAGTGCGAAGGGAAACGCTAGCTCGATGCTCTCTCTCCTCTACGGCCAATAGGAATCCACAAGAGCCGGCGATTTTAGTTCGATTGAGGATACCCTAGTGGAGCTATACACTACTGTAATCACTCCGTTGCTCTCAATGGAGCTAGATCGAGGGAAAAACTTGCTAAGTTAAGGCTTTTCAACTTCGGAAGTGATGATACATACATACTGTATTGTTTAGTGAAATGGGCAAATAAACTGAAACATGATTTCAATCTAGGAATATATAGGCACTCCCGATAACTAAAGATGGATTAGTCGATGGATCGACGCAGAAAACAAGTACTGGGTTGGTTGCTAACCACCTGTGTCTGTGTCTCTTTCAACATTCATCAATAGTACAGTAGTAGCAGTAGGAGGAGGAGGGTGATCCGTGATGCCTTGGCAGGCAGGCAGGGGAAGCCGGTGGGGACGCCGCCGGACGGACGGCAGCTAGCAGGAGGCACAGGCAGCCGGACAGGCTGAACGAACGAATGACGAGAGGCAGCTAGCAGCAAGCACGTACTACTGTATGCTTGAGTAGAGTAGTAGGTCGATCTATCGATCGGCATTGATTGGCTGATCAGAGAGTCCGTGGTGCGCTAGCTGGTGGAGTGGAGTGGAGTGGAGTGGTGTGGTTAGGGTTCCTCGTTTTTGTTACCTCTCCGACGTACCGGTGGCCGGACGACGACGAGAGTGTCCGGCCGAGATCGGGCGGCAGGCGACGTGACCTTCATGAATGCCGGCGCCCGTGCCACGGCGGCGTCACCTACCACTACTGGCGACTGGGGTGCATGACGTACGTACGTACTCCAATCCAACCAATACTACGCACATGAGAGCATGCATGGGCGCCGTGGTCGTCATACATCCGGCCGCCCGCTCTGCTGTGGGGCCGCGCCGGGCACCCGGCAGTTGGACCGGCCGGCCGGCCGCAGCTCCCTCCCGGCCTGCTCTCCGTCGTCCTAGCTCCACACCATCCGGCCGGCGCAGGCGCAGGCGCATTGATGGGAGTGACCAGACCAGACCGCACAGTAGCTAGCTAGCTACTCCCTTCGTCTCTTTATATTTATCATCTAGGAAGCGTGTCTGTGAGAGAAACATGGTTTTTTTAGAGACATATGCAGTAGTGTGCTAGTATTCAAGTGGGTGGATCGGGGCGGGGAGCTCCGGAGTCTGCCACTGCCATCTCGGTCGATCTACCCAACACAGAGCGAGTCGACATGCATGCCGTGGCTGCGCGGACCCGGTCCTCGTGCTCTCGTGCACCATACTTTGGCGCTATTCTATTCGTGAGCACTACGTACTTTATTTGTTTTTCAAAAATTAACAGGAGCATTGCTATATCGTCGTATAAATCAGCCCATCACAATACGTACTATGGTTCTTATATTATTAATTAAAAACCACTCAAACTTATAAACATACATGCATATAAGAAAGAGGGATACTTATGGCGGTAACTTTAATTTTTCTCAAAGTTTTACTAAAGAGACACAACTCTTACTTGATCAGCCTAGCTACTTGGCCCGATGATCTGCCTTGTTCGCTTGATCATTTTGGTGGCTTGACTGATGTTATTTTTGACTGTTTTGTTCTGAGAAAAACATTATTTCTTTGTTGATTGTAGTCGATTGATAAGCCAAAGCCAGCCAAACGAGCATGACTCCCTTTTAAAGTTGTTTGGTTGCGCTCTTTCCAGCAAGTGTCGTCCGGCTCGATGGATCGTCACTTTTACACTTTGGTCTCAGTCAAGTCAACCAAAGTAGTACAAGTCCAAGTGACACGATGTGTACTACTATGGCATAGTGGGGGTGACGTACGGTTGGGTCGTCGTGTCGTACGCCCTATCTGAATGACTAGCTGCTCGACGGAACCGGCTCCTCTAATTTTAGCCACTTCTACGTCCAGGGACATAGACAACCCGATACCGTTCATTGCTCGTCCAGTGGCAGGAAGCGAACACGGAGATGTCTTGAACTTTCTGTTCCCACATAACTTTCTTTTGGAAAAATTAAGTTGGTTAAAAAAAGTAAACAATATTTCAACAGTATGGGCAAGCACTTGTTGTCTTGAAAAAAATCATATCTTTTTATATGGTGTTAAATAGAGATACTTTATATATGAAAATTGTAACTCTAAACTTTGTAGTTGCATGTTTTTCATTTGAGATTATTAAGATGCTAAAAAATAATATAAAGTTTCAAATACTACTAAAACTTTGTTATTTTTTTTGAGAAACTTAACGATTTTAAATTTAAAAACTCAAAATTATAAAGTTGTAGATCTTGCCGCCGAGAGCTAAAATTTTCATATAAAATTGTCTTCATCCGAGATCGTATGAAATAAATGCAATTTTATTCTAAAATCTTTTTTTTCGCTAGACGTGAAATAATAATTTTATCCAACACATAAAAAAGGTCAGAGTCCAAATGGTGCTTAGTCTGGTTGGCTAAGTCACTCGAGCGGCACCCACAGGTCCTACGTTCGATTTCCCCTGGGAGCGAATTCCACACTGTGGTTTTGAGGATTTACCGGCGATATGCATTCAGTGGTAGGTCATGTCCCCGTCGACAGCGAGACGTCTGTGGTGACTTCGTGAAGCTTGAGATCTGTCGGCTCAGTCATTCAGAGGTGCTCATAGGGATAGGATTTGCGTACATAGGAATGAGTGTGCGTGTGTATTGAGCGTTTGCGTTGTACTCTGTAATTCTTAAAAAAATGGACCAAAGACCATTTCTTTTCTGGCTTTCCTTACTCAAAAATTCCTAAAATAATGATATATAAGAAAAGATGTGTTTTTACAGGCATACTTCCATAGAAGTAAATATTATTATTTTTTTTGCTTTTCTCTCAATAGCAGGCGGCGGCAGCCATCTTGTCAATGCTATAACTAGGCCGCAACAGTCTTATCAGCTGATCTAAGTGCCTGCTTCCTGCGTTGTTTTGCTCCTTACCGCTGGATCGGCGATGGACGACATCGGGCGTTCTATGTCTAGGGACGTAGAAGCAGCTAAGTTAGAGGAGCCGGTTCCTCCTGCTCGACTGGCCTATATATACTACCGAATTGGCCGGCCGTATGCAATAATGCTATGCTTGCTGGGTGGCAGGAGACGAGCGAGAGCCGTGGACCTGGTCCAGGCAGAGGCGAGAGGCAAGGCAGCACCGCAGCAGCAGCAGCTAGCTAGCAGCATTCTTGTCTTTCCCAGTAGCAGTAGCAGTAGGCCGGCCAGCAAGGAAGGAAGGAAGGGACGAAGGGATGAGATGAGAAGGGAAGCAGAAGAAAGCCAGCAGCAGCAGCAGGACAGCAGGAAGGTGGTCGTGGTGTGCGTTTAATGAAGAGGTTGGGGGTAGGCAGTGGACCAGTCCTCTCCTTTCCTTCCTCCGGTCATCAGTGGCTCCTGTGCACACTGGCTCCTGTGCATCCTCTCTTTTCCTTCCTCCGGTCATCAGTGGACCAGTCCACTGCTCCTGCCTCTGCCTCTCCAACTCCAACGGACGGCACTGCTGCCGTTACTACACACACTGTAGGTATACCTGCAGCTGCGGGACACACACGCACGTACAGGTTTTGTTTAGTTTCCCACCTAAAAATTTTCGGGCTCTTTGTCTGATTGTTTTGGTGGCTGATGAGCCGGTTGATACTGTTTTTGACTATTTTATTATGAGAGGAAAATACTGTTTTAGTGGCTAATAAGCTGATTGATAAGCCAAACAAACAAAACATTTAATTTTAAGCTCTATCATCCCATCTAGCATTTCGACACACATGCATAAAGCATTCAATCTATACCTAATAACAATAAATAGGTATTTTTTCTCTCTATTTTTATGACCTAAATCCGTGAATGCAGACGTGGCTATTTGTTTACCTACTATAACCTTTCTATTTTATATATAGGGATTGGATATAATTATGGTTAATAATCCTATTCTAATCCAATGGAATACCTCCAAGATGAATAGGATTCGATCTTATCCTAATCCAAATCCAAATAGTAAAAGCCAAGAGTAAAAATCTAAATATTCTATTATATATATATATATAATGTGTGCTCATACATTGACTAACATGATACAAAGTTCGATTCCAAAACCATCGGGTCGCATATGTGATCTGGACTCGGAAACAACCAACTTTTCATATGATTTATATTCCGACATGGCTCATGATGTAACACCTTGATCAAATAGAGATGAATAGGGATTCTAATCGATCCTAATCTAAATTCAATTAGCAAAAGGCAAGAAGAGAGATCTAGTTTTAATTTTATGTAGTGCTCATACAAGTTTGAATAGCTCTTGTCTAGTATAATATGGAGTTCGATTTTTAAAACCTATTGAGTCGTGTATATGATCTCGACTAAAAAATAACCAGATTTCCATACGAATTCTATTCCGATATGACTTAAATACTTTAGGATTTTAAGAGAGTTGTAATATAAATATGACTATCCTCTATTCTGAATAACTATTTACATAAAGTGTTGTTTTTTAGTGGTGTGGAGAAGACAAAAAAATAAGTATGAAACACTTTCGGTAATGCTTTGACTCAGACGTCCATCGTTTTCCGGACGATGCAGCCATCCACCCGCCTACCCACCGTCGGACGCACCTCCACCACTCGTCTAGAACGCATCTTTCCACTCGCTATTGCTTTCTACCTCTCAAAACTCGTCTCTCTCGTCCGCATCTAGCCAAAAAAATCCTCACTATTCGCCTCCACCGAGCAGCCAGCGACATGTCGCCTCCTCACGTGCGTCCGCCTCCACTGCGCGGTCGTGCTCGCTGCAGCCGCTCCCTCCATGACCGGCAGCGGCGCCCTCACCCACCCGGCGCATGCCCACCTCCACGACTCCGACGTCCTCCTCCCCCACCGCGGCGTCCTTCTCCCGTCCACCCCGACGACTCCTTCTCCGACCTCAACGCCCTCCTCCGTCCACTTCGGCAGCTCCTTCCCTTGCTCTGACGTCCTCCCCCACATGGAGCTTCAACTCCCTCAGATCTGGCCTTACTCTGGCGTCCTCCTCCGCTACCCCGGCGGCATCCCTTCCACAATGCCGACGTCTGCCCCCATAGGGAGCTCCCAACGCCCTCAGATCCGGCGGCCATGGCGCTCCCCGCGTCGAGCTCTCTCTTCCCGGCCCTATGTTGCAATTGTATGGTTCAATTGTTTCAGACGTCTCACTGGTATGTTTCAGTAGAATCATATGGATGTTGCAAAAATAGATCGAGAGATGTGGAGTGTTTCTTATGTTTTAGCGGTACGTTTCACGTTTTGAGATGTTGCAATTGGGTTTATCTGGATGTTTATATATGTTTCACGTATATGTGCATGTGCTTTATTCGGATGTGGTGATGGGATGCAATGGTTTCCAAGTGCGCTTCAAGTATAATTTTTAAGTGTTTCATAAGCATGTTTGAAGTGTTTCAATAGCAGTCAGTGGTATCTTGCGACCTTTGTATTTTGATGTTTCAAAAGTAGATCTGGTGTTGTATCTCTCCTCCTTCCACCTTATGTTGCATCTTCTCTCTCGGGGCCAGCATGACATCCGTACGGATGGATGAGCGATGGACACAAAAAAATTATTTGGATGTTGCAAAGGGTGTTTGTATGGCGTGGCCCCATGTCTGTAGCTATTGCTTGGGGTTGCAACCTTGGGTTTCCTGTGCGGGGCATGGGGATGGATGTGGGTGCGCGGTTATCTACGACGAATACGGGTGCTGGGATATGATAAAAAAAAATACAGGTGCTGGGACGGGACGCCGAGTGCGGGTGCTAAGGCGGTACGCGGGGTAGTGAAAGGTCCTAGATGGCTAGAGGGGGGAGGGGTGAATATCCTAATAAAAAATCTACAGATCACTAGAGCAAATGATTAGATAACACTTAAGCGAAGCTTTTTGCTCTAGCTCTACTTAGGGTGCAAAGACACATATCCAAAGCAATTCTAGTTAGCTAAGTGCCTAACAATCAATAGCAAGAATCTAAAGCACTTAGCACAAGCTAGCAAGAACAACTAATAAAGGAACTAACTAGCAAGCTAACTAGGAAAGATATGAAAGAAGTAAATACAAGAGAGGAGGTGATTGTTATACCGATGCCTTGTGATATATGAATGTCAATAGGATGAACCAATCACAATGAATACCAAAGAGTAGCCGGGAGACAATATGACAATTGATTTGTCTCCCGAGGTTCATTTGGTTGCCACCAAGCTAGTCCCCGTTGTGTCGACTACTCAAATGGTGTTTCGGTGGCTAATTGGCAATTCACAAGCCAAGCCCACTACCCGTGCGCCACAAGAAACCACCAAAATGAGAGTAACTCCAAGACACGAGCAATCTACTAGAGTTACCCTTTGGCGCTCCGCCGAGGTGGGTATAAGCCCTCTCACAATCGATGAAGCCAGCCACGAACAATCACCAACACGTGTCGAAGCTTCTCCTCAATCGCCAAGCCGTCTAGGTGTTGGCAAACACCAAGAATAACAAGAAACTTCGCGGCGATGACGATGACCAAGTGTCACTAAGATGCAATGCAATGATCAATGCACTTGGTTCACTCAAACTCTCACAAGTATGCAACAAGAGTGAAGAGAGTGAGTTGGGGGCTATCTCAAGCAAGCACAAGTGTATCAAATGAATGAGAGGTGCAAGAGAGTGCCCTAGGAGCCGGCCACAACACTTATATAGCTTCCCAAACCGAGCTAGCCATTTTGCTCCCCTTTTCCAGCTTTCTGCGTCAGTCCGAACGCAAGATGCATGGGGGGTACGGACCAACGCGTCTGCGTCCGGACCCTCCTCCAGTTTGAATCTGCTCGTTGGCGCCTTCTCTGTGCTGATGTGCCACCTCCGGACGCACGCAACAGTAGCGTCCGGACTCGCTTTCTTCTGCGTCCGGACCCAATCCAGAGAGGGTCCAGAGAGCTCCAAGTCTCCGGACCTGCGTCTGGTGTCCTGTGTCCGGACACCAACCTGCCTCCGGATAAATACATCCAGAGGAGTACAGAGAGCGCCAAGCTCCGGACCCGCGACCGGAGTCCTGAGTCCGGACGCACAACAGCGTCCGGATCCTCTGTCCAGAGAGCCCGAGACCTAGGGTATGCCTCCGGTCGCATGACCAATGGTCCGAACGGCCTTTTGCCTGCGTTCGGACCCTGCGTCCGGAGCCCCTCTGAGTGCTAGGCCGAGCTTCTTCTTCTTCTCCAAGTCTTCAAGTGCTAACACCTTATGATCCAAACCTTGTTCACCTGTGTTAGCCTTTGTAACATATATTTCTTGGATTTATTTTAGTTTGTGTCACTTAGGATCATTTTATATGAATGCAATGCAAACCTAGTGGCACATGATAACCGCAATCGAAACGAGTTTTCCCTTCTTGATAGTGTGGCTATCTATCCTAAAGGTGATCACATTCTCTATAGTGTCTTGATCACTAAACCAAAAATGGACCTATAGATATACCTTTGCCTTGAGCCCATTTTTGTTTTTCTCTTTCTTCTTTTCCTTAGTCCATGGAGCACTTGATTCATCATGATCATCCATCTAGCTCCATGTACCAAGGTGAACCACCCTATCTTGATCATACACTTAGTTCAAGAGTTAGTCCATAGGTTGTTGGAAATAATTGCAATTTAGCGATGCATAAATTATTTCCGACAATTATAAAAGGAACAACAACATGTATCATGGGAATACGGTCTGCTACTAGCACTACGATCCGAGACAAAAACATGACTTCTAGTGCTAGTAACAGAGTGAGGACAAGAACAAAGGAGGGAGAGAGAGAGGAGACATTATTACAGCGGGATTTCGACGACGTCGACGGCTGTGCGGATCGGCGGCGTCGAGGGAAGTCAGCGGCGGCGTCGATGGAAGAAGACGATGTCGGCGATGTAGAGGGAAGAAGACGTCCAGCGAGCAGTCGCGACGGCGCTTCCCAAAAATCTGATACGTCCCCTACCCCGTGCAGGGACACAAGGAGACGCCGTCTGAAGAATCATGGCCCTAGTTGGTTTCGGTGATTAACGACAATTAGAAATTATTATGGCTAACGTGTGTTTTGCAGAGGCTATGCGTAGCTTAGCCATAGTGATCAAGGAGAATGGGCTCTAAAGGTCATCACTTAGCCCCCAAGATGGATATCGTTTCGGTTGTTAAGGAGACATGATGAAGACCCTAGAATGATAGGCTAAGTGCCATAAGGAGATGAAGGGCACTTAGAATTAGATAGGGCTTCTCTTTTTACCTTTGACCGTACTATTAAGAGGGGTTGAGACTAGTAGCTTGACTTAGGAAAGCTTCATGTTTAGGTGTGGTGCACACTTGACTTCCTTAGCTCTAAGCAAGCCTATGGTGACCGTAAGATAGCCTAGAACAACTTCCATATTCATCGCGACGAAAAACGGAGTTGTCAAAATCATTTTCTGGGCGACGGACGCTCCTGGCAGGGGCGCCGGACGCTGTCCGACGCGTCGGACAAAGGCGCCAGGCGCTGGGTGGTTGAGTCCACAGCGTCCGTCGGCCTTCCAGAGAGGTTGTTTTCTGGCTAAGTTTTTCAGGGTGCGTCGGACGTTGTCCGTCGGCCAGGCGTTGGACGCTGCGGAGAGCGTCCGTCAACCTTCCAGAGAGGGTGTTTTCAAACCCTAGTCAGAATTCAGCGTCGGACGCTGTGGCTGAGCGTCCGTCGCCCAGTGACGTAGCGTCCGTCGCTGGGAACAGTGTGTCAGAACTAGCCGTTAGACAGAGGCGTCGGACCGTCCGTCGCCTAGGCGTCGGAGCGTCCGTCGCCTCAATTATGAACAGAAACTAGCCGTTGGGCATGCAACGGAGCGTCCGTCGCCTAGTCGACGGAGCGTCCGTCGCCAACTTAAATTGCCAGCCCGAGGCAGTTTTCAGAGGGTCTATTTATAGCCCCTCCTACTTCTCTCCCACCTGGCCTTTGCTCATTTGAGTTGCTGAGTTCGTTGAGAAGGTTGGGAAGAGAGCAAGAGCCCTAGAGAGAGAGAGAGTGATTCGCGAATCCATCCATCCTCTCTCTAGTTCATCCAAGAGTTCAAGTATGCATCCTCTAGTTGTGAAGCTTGAGTGAGTCAAGCGAAGATCGAGGCTTGTTACTCTTGGTGATCGACATCACCTAGACGGTCCGGTGGTGTTCGGAGGAAGGTGATCGCCGGAAGATTGTCGGCGGCCCTTCTCCATCGACGTTGTGATCGGTTGTGGGTGATTCACCGAGCCGGAGTGGCGAAGAATCAGCCCGTAGAGAGCACTCATCCCTTGCGCGGGATTGAGGGGGAGCTATACCTTGCGAGGTGCTCCAACGAGGACTAGGGGGGAGTGTCGACTCCTCGATACCTCGGCAAAACATCGCCGTGTCAAGCATCTCTTTCCCTAGCTCTTATTACCGCATTACTTTCCGCACTTGTCTTTCAATTCATACTAGAATTGTGTAGGAAGTTTTCGCTTTCCATTGCCTTGTTACCGCTTTCTAGCTAGGACACACTAGCGGTAGGCACTAGGGGGTTAATTGGCTCTTTATAGGTTTAATTCTTGTTTAGAAATTAAAAAGAGCCCAATTCACCCCCCCCCTCTTGGCCATCTTGATCCTTTCAATTGGTATCAGAGCCAGGTTGCTCTAAATTAGGCCTCACCGCCTAGAGCAAGATGTCCCATGGGGATGGACCACCTCCCATGTTCAATGGAGACGACTTTCCTTATTGGAAAGTTCGTATGGAAGCCTATCTAGAGGCCATTGACGTGGGCGTGCTCAAAGCCGCCACAAAGGGAGGTACTCTCTTCGCGGAGGACCTCAACTTTGAGAAGCACAATGCCAAGGCAAAGAACATAGTCTTTCGTGGCATTAGCAAGGATGTCTTCAACCGAGTGCGTAATGCCAAAGACGCATTTGAGTTGTGGACCACTATTTGTGCACTTCACGAAGGCACAAAGAGTGAGCGTGAAGAACGCTATCACTTGGTTATGGCTAAGCTCAATTATTTCTCTATGCATGCAAATGAAAATGCAAATGAAATGTACTCACGACTAAATATTATTGTAGAGGAATTGAATGGGCTCGGTCTCAACCAAATGGAACCGGCCGATGTGGTACGCAAGATTCTTTGTGTCTTGCCCATTGAGAAGTATGGCCACATCGTCACGGTGCTTCACCAAGGAGATCTCTCCGCCGCTACACCAACACAAATTTTGGGCAAGATCAATGCCCATGAGATGTACATGAAGATTGGTGATAGTGGCTCATCTTCCTCCTCCAAGAAGAAAGAAAAAGAGAAGGAGGAAAAGAAGGACTTGGCTCTCAAGGCATCCTCGTCGGAAAAGCACAAGATGCAAGTCATGTATGAGAGCACAAGCGATGATGATGATCTCGCTCTCATGGTGAAGAAAACAACCAAGATGTTGAAGAAGCTAAGCAAGAATGGAGTCAAGTTTGATTCAAAGAAGAAGAAATTCTTTACAAGCTCTTCAAGAAAGCCCCTCTCCAAGATGGATTGCTACAATTGTGGCAAACTTGGACACTTGGCTCATGCTTGCCCCGAAGAAAAGAAAGACAAGTACAAGAACAAGAAAGCCAACAACAAGTTCAAGTACAACAAGGGCAACAAGGTTGAGTCAAGTGATGAGGAGAAGAAGGATGACAAGCCATTCAAGAAGAAGAAGAACTTCAACTTCCACAAGAAGAAGAAGAATGGCAAAGCCTACATTGTTGGTGATTGGCTCACCGACATTGAAGACTCAAGTGACTCTTCCGGAGATGAAAGTGAAGAAGAGAAGGTGGCCGCTTTGGTGATTGGTTCATCTACTCCACCGCCACCCCCTCCATCATCTCCGGGCTCATCCTCTACACACCTATGCCTCATGGCTAAAGGTGACAAAAAGGTACAAAAAGAGGATAGTGATGATGAGGCTAGCTCTAGTGATGATAGTGATGATGAGTTTGAGGCACCTTCCTATGATGAGCTAATTGAAATTTGCAATAAATACACTAAGCTCATTAGGAAGTATAAAGGCAAAAGTGAATCACTAGAGAAAGCAAATGGTAACTTGCATGCTAAGCTTCATGACTTGACTAGTGCTAATGATGAATTGAAGCTTGAGAACAAATCTCTCTCATCTAGCACTAGGGAGCTCAAAGCCTCACTCAAGCAAGTAAATGAGAAACATGATAAGCTTGAAAGGTCAACACAAGAGCTCCAATCAAGGTACAACTTGCTAAAAGATGACTACAACCAAGTTAAAAATGAACATGGCACACTTGTGATATCTAATGAATTACTTTCAAATGATCTTGCTACACATGTTGCTATTAACCCGGTTGTTAAGTGTGATATAGCTACTTCTTGTGAGGAATTGCTTGATGAAGTTGCTAGTGAGCAAAATGCCAAGTGCAAGGGCAAGAAGGTAGCTGAGGCCGACAAGCATGATGACTATGTGAAGATGAGGCAAGAAAACTCCAAGCTCAAGGAAGAGCTAATCAACCTCAAGGCAAGCAAGCCACTCACTATCAAGTCGGCCAAACAAGATGACAAAGATGCAATGACCTTGATCAAGTCTCTCAAAGAGGAAAATGCAAAGCTCAAGGTTGAGAAGATCAAGCTTACAAGTGGATTGGAGAAGTTCACCAAGGGCCACAACCTTCAAAGTGAGCTCTTGATGAACACTATCATGAAGACCGACAAGACCGGCATTGGGTTCAAGGAGAACCAAATCATGAAGGCCAAGGTCAAGATAGAAGCCAAGAACTATTACAAGAACAAGGCTATGAGAAGCAACTATGACACACCAAAACCCAAACCCAAGAAGTGCTTTGGATGTGGTAAAGAGGGTCATCTTCAATCCCAATGCAAGACTCCACCTCCCAAGACCTTGCCCAAGCACATAAGGCCTTTCGCTCATGATGCACACTTCATCATCAACAAGGACTCCAAGGGTAGACCTCAAGTTGTATTTCTCGGTCCAAAGATGAAGAACAAGCCCAAAGTGCTATGGGTTGCTAAGGAGTTGGTGGACAAGGCTATGGGACCTCGCCAAGTGTAGGTTCCCAAACAACAAGCTTAACTCCAAGTTGCTTGTGTGTAGGTGAACTACAAGACCGGTGGAAGTCATTGGGTGATTGATAGTGGATGCACTCAACATATGACCGGTGACTCCCGGATGTTCACCACACTTGAGGAAGATTGTGAAGGGCAAGACAATATTACCTTTGGGGACAATTCAAAAGGCAAAGTGCAAGGTCTAGGCAAAGTGACAATCTCAAATGATCAATCAATATCAAATGTCTTGCTAGTACAATCTTTGAGCTTCAACTTGCTATCGGTGGGACAACTATGTGATCTTGGTTTCCAATGTATCTTCACTCCAAATGAGGTAGTTGTGTCCAAGATTGAAGATTCATCATTGATATTCAAAGGGCTTCGGCACAACAATCTCTACCTAGTGGACTTCACCTCAAATGAAGCTAGTTTGCAAACATGTCTCTTCTCCAAGAGTTCTTTGGGTTGGCTATGGCATAGAAGATTAGCACATGTGGGAATGTCAACTTTGAACAAGCTTGTCAAGAAGGAATTGGTTAGAGGTGTGAAGGATGTGGTGTTTGAGAAAGATAAACTTTGTAGTGCATGTCAAGCCGGCAAGCAAGTAGCAAACACTCATCCAACCAAAGCTTTTATGTCAACCTCAAGAGTTCTAGAGCTACTCCACATGGATCTATTTGGACCTACCACCTATGCTAGCCTTGGCGGCAATCTCTTTTGCTTGGTGGTAGTTGATGACTACTCTAGATACACTTGGGTGTTCTTTCTTCAAGACAAGGGAGAAACTCAATCAATATTCAAGAAGTTTGCAACTAGAGCCCAAAATGAGTTTGATGTGAAGATCAAGAAGATAAGAAGTGACAATGGGACCGAGTTCGTAAACACCAAGATTGAAGACTATTGTGATGAAGTTGGAATCAAGCATGAAGTATCCGCCACATATACTCCTCAACAAAATGGTGTAGTAGAGAGGAAGAATCGGACACTTATCACACTTGCAAGATCAATGCTTGATGAATACAACACCCCCGAGAAGTTTTGGGCCGAAGCAATCAACACCGCATGCTATGCGGCCAACCGGCTATTTGTCCAAAGGCTTCTCAAGAAAACCCCTATAAGCTCGTGAATGGAAAGAAACCGAATATATCCTTTTTCCGAGTGTTTGGTTGCAAAGTGTACATCTACAAGAAGCGCCAACACTTGGGCAAGTTTCAAAGAAGATGTGACATTGGTTTCTTAGTTGGGTATTCACTTAAGTCCAAGGCATACCGTGTATTTAACAAAGCCACCGGCTTAGTTGAAGAAACGTATGACTTGGAGTTTGATGAAACTAATGGCTCTCAAGAAGAGCATGAAAATCTTGATGATGTAGGTGATGAACCCTTGAGGGAGGCAATGAAGAACATGCCAATTGGTGCTATCAACCCACAAGATGTGGAAGAAGTTGAAGATGAAGCGAGTCAAGATCCTTCTCCACCTCACACGCCTCAAGTTGATGAAGAAGATCAAGTGAGGGAAGCTCAAGAAGACACTCACATCCTCAAGATCAAGCCGAGGCCGAAGCAAGCAATGTTGAAGCTCCGCAACCTCCTCCTCAAGAGATCAATAGAAGATCTACACCTATGCTTCAAGCACATCCTCAAGACCTCATCATAGGGAGTCCATCAAGGGGGGTAACAATACGATCTAAACTTGCTTCTTATGTTGAACATCACTCCTTTGTTTCCTTTGTTGAACCTTCTAGTGTGGAGGATGCACTTGCGGATCCGGATTGGGTGAACGCCATGCACGAAGAGTTGAACAACTTCACTCGGAACGAAGTGTGGACACTAGTAGAAAAGCCCAAAGGAGCAAGAATCATTGGCACCAAGTGGGTGTTTAGGAACAAGCAAGATGATCAAGGCGTGGTTGTGAGAAACAAGGCAAGATTGGTGGCAAAGGGATTCTCACAAGTTGAAGGCTTGGATTTTGGGGAGACCTTTGCACCGGTTGCAAGACTAGAAGCCATTCGTATACTTTTGGCATATGCTTCACATCATAAAATGAAACTCTTTCAAATGGATGTGAAGAGTGCCTTTCTTAATGGTTTCATTAATGAACTTGTTTGTCTCACAACCTCCCGGGTTTGAAGACCCAAATTGTCCTAATCATGTGTATAGGTTGTCCAAGGCACTCTATGGATTGAAGCAAGCTCCAAGAGCTTGGTATGAGAGGCTAAGAGACTTTCTACTCAAGAAGGGCTTCAAGATCGGGAAAGTGGATACCACACTCTTCACCAAGGTGCTAGATGGAGAGATCTTTGTTTGCCAAGTATATGTCGATGACATTATATTTGGGTCAACAAACCAAGGTCATAGCAAGGAATTTGGTGCATTGATGTCCAAGGAGTTCGAGATGTCGATGATTGGCGAGCTAACCTTCTTCCTAGGCTTCCAAGTGAAGCAATTGAGGGAGGGCACCTTCATATCTCAAGAGAAGTACACTTATGATGTGCTCAAGAAATTCAAGATGGAGGATTGCAAGCCAATCAAGACCCCAATGCCTACTAATGGGCATCTCGATCTTGATGAGGGAGGTAAACCGATCGACCAAACTCTATATCGTTCTATGATCGGTAGTTTACTTTACCTCACCACTTCTAGGCCGGATATCATGTTTAGTGTGTGTATGTGTGCTAGGTTTCAAGCAAACCCTAAGGAGTCGCATCTTTGTGCGGTTAAAAGAATCCTTAGGTACTTAAGGCACACCCCTAGCATGGGTCTTTGGTATCCCAAAGGAGCTCCCTTCCAACTAGTTGGCTATTCCGATTCGGATTACGCCGGGTGTAAGGTTGATAGGAAGAGTACCTCCGGTGGGTGCCACATGCTAGGAAGATCACTTGTTTCTTGGTCCTCAAAGAAGCAAAATAGTGTGGCATTGTCAACCGCCGAGGCGGAATACATTGCCATGGGAGCAAGTTGTGCACAAATCTTATATATGACCCAAACACTCTTTGATTACGGCGTGTTTTTAAAAGAAGTTCCACTTTTGTGTGATAATGAAAGCGCCGTAAAGCTTGCAAACAACCCGGTTCAACACTCTCGCACCAAGCACATAGATATTCGCCATCACTTTCTTAGAGATCATGTGGCTAGGAAAGATATAACACTAGTTGGAGTTAAGAGCGAAGAGCAATTGGCGGATATCTTCACTAAACCACTCGATGAAACAACCTTTTGTAGGTTGAGAAGCGAGTTAAATGTGCTTGATCACTCTAATTTCACTAAAAGATGATCTTGTGTGAACCTTGCATTCATTTGTAATATAACATGTTTAATATGGTAATGCACATAGGCTTGGCTAACGTGGTTAAGATAACCGCCCTCAAAGCGTGTGACAAAGCTTAACCGCGGTTTAAACTTGCAAGCACCTAGATTCACTTTTCGTATTGCATAAGCATATGCATGTGTGTTGCCTGCCCTTTCCTTTTCGGTTAAATTACTTGAGCATCCTCTATGTTTGTCCACTTAGGGGGAGCATTCCAAGCTCAAGTTCCTCAATTACCCCCTCTTGTGGCCATATGATGACTCCTTGGCGCTTCCATTCGAATATTTTGAGCTAAAAACTAAATTTAAGCCTATGGCAAAATAATTGAAAATGAGTGTTTGAGAGATGGTTCTCATATCAAGTCCAATCAAGTGTTTTTTTGGATCTTATTGGGATTGGAACTTGGTTGCGAGAAAGACGCAAAAAGAAAATTTGAAAAATTCCACTTTTTAGGCGTCGGACGCTGCCGACGGACGCTCGGTGTCAATTGCCTCAGCGTCCGTCGCGATCGTCCGGAGATTAACCTTGCCCGCAAAAAGGGCGACGGACGCTCTCCCAAGCGTCCGTCGCGGAGCGTCCGTCGCGGTCAATGCGACTGGGCGTTTCAAATCGGCTCTGGAAGCCCGACGGACGATGCCGTCGGACGCTCCCCGAGCGTCCGTCGCATGCCGACGGAGCGTCCGTCGCCTATGCGTCGGACCGTCCGTCGCGAACTAATCGGCGAAATTTTTTTTAAAACCCCCGATCCTTTCTCTGTTCTCTCGCTCGATTCAGTCCGCCGCCGCGCTGTTCCCAAACCCTAGCCGCCGTCCTTCCGCCGCCGCTGAGCTCCGGGGCACTCCTCGCCGGCGAGCTTCATCTCCCTGCGCCGCCCGCTGTTCCTCCACCCAGAGCCATCTTCTTCTGCGCCGTCGTGCCTGCTTCTGTGCCGCCGTGCCTGCTCCTGCGCCGCCGTGTCTGCACCGCGCCGCCGTTGCACTTCTCTGCCACAAAAACCAGTCGAGCAGGAGTCTTTGTTGATCAAGAAGCTTCCATCCTTGGAGGTGGTTTGTACTCAGAGGTGAAGTTCATTCCCCTTGTTTACTCCTCTGAATATCAAGCCATTTCATCCTTTCTCCACCCTAAATTATACCAACCCTAACTCCTCACCTCTCCATCTTGTTTTCAGTGCGGATTGGAGTTGCGTGTTGCAGTTGATAGGTCCGGGATTCTTTTTACTTCTCCCTTCTTGGTCAGCGACTCGAGGTATGGAATTTGGACAGTTCACGTTCTATTCTTTCCTATTTTCATGCTTCTATAGATCCGTACCTCTAGTTATATGCTTATGGTATATATCTCTATCTATCTCTGACGAGCAGGGTCTGTTGGTCAATTGATCAGAGTATCAGACAGTGGGCAGTGACAGATAACTCGGGGCAAAGCCCGCGAGTACGGATCGAGGCAAAGCCTCGCGATGACAGTCCAGGGCCGGCGTGCCACTCTTTCTATTGTTTGGTTCTGAGGTTTGTCAGTGGTGTCAGGGACAGTGTCTGTTTTGGCAGTGGTTTGTGGTGTGTTTCCTGAGGTGCCTTGTCAGTGTTTTGTTTGCTAGAGTTTGAGGAATGGCAAGGACGAAGAATGCAGGTCCCGTTCCCGACAGTGGTGGTGACCCTCCACCTCCACCGCGTCCACCCACTGACCGCGGGAAGGTCAAACAGAAGGTTATCTCGAGGAAGCGCAAGAGGCCGGCCATGGATCCGGATTCAGTAGCCGCTCTTGCAGTAGCAGAGGCAGCCGAGAGAGCTGAGAGAGGAGGACGTTGCGCCGGCTTGAGGCTCTCACCTGGCCGTGGAGCATGTAGTGAGTCCCCTCCACCTCTAGTGTCAGAGCCCGTCGAGGCTACAGAGGCACCAGCTACATAGCCAGTCCCAGCGACTGAGCCGACAGAGGCCGCGGGCCACTCTACCATTGGAGAGCTGATGAGCCGTCGTGTTACTCGTTCCCGAGGCTCAGGTGCACCACCCAGCCCTCCAGGACCCCGGCTCCCAGACCCCGTGAGGCACCAGGTCAGGACACTTACAGCAAACCAAGTCCAGCTGCTTCGGTTTGTCGATTTCCAGTCTTGGTTCCCACCTCAGAGGGACCCCCATGCTGGACGAGAGTTCTATACCACAGTGCACGAGGACTTCTACCGAGCGTATGTTGACACCGATGCTCCTCTCAGGGCCCACAGGGTGTGCCCAGCTACTCAGATTGAGGGGATCGGCGGTCCAGAGATCCTGCAGCATCTTCAGTATATTCAGGGATTGACAGATCTGATGGGGCGCTCAGGGGCATATCAGAAGGAGTGGGTTTACCAGTTCTACGCCTCCCTGTGGATCTCACCTGATCACGAGTTCCTCCACTTCGCCTATCAGGGACGTGACTTCAGGGTTACAGCTGCCAGGTTCCGAGAGCTCTTTCACCTCGGATCTTCACCTACCAGGATCCACAGTCTCTGCTATGGGGATTAGGAGGCCCCTCGCAGACCTCACGATGGCATAGTACCATCCACAGATTTTGTCAGTCCGTGCTTTCAGCAGCCGTTCACTGAGGGTTCGAGCCGTACGCCACGAGACCTCACTCCTCTGGCTCGGATCCTCCACGAGGTTCTCAGACGGACTATTCTACCCAGGATTGGAGCTAGGGACACTATTACTTGTCTGCAGCTTTGGCTCCTAGCTCACATTGTCCGGAAAGAGCAGTTCGACCTATGGGATCTGATAGTGAGCGAGCTCGAGGACATCATAGCTGCTGGGTTCAGAGGTCATTGGCAGCTACAGTTCGCACATTGGATCTCTTACTTGGTAGTTGCCAAGACTAGGTCAAGGGTTATGAGAGTCACCCTCACGAGGTCAGCTACAGAGTTTCCTGTCTATTCGATGAGCCAGCTTGTGGCCCATGGGCAGCTACCTCGCCCCAGTAGAGCCTACAGACCAGGCACGAGGCAGGCCGGAGTGCCACCACAGTCAGCCGAGGTCACCGATGCCACAGTTGAGCAGATTGCTTAGGCAGAGCTAGCTGATTTGGATGTCGAGATCGATACAGCTGCAGAGACAGTGTTTAGAGAGGATCTCGACTCTGACAGCTCGGACGAGGACTACCAGCCCGTGCACGAGTATACACCTATGACACATGACCACGAGGCTGGTGTGTCAGGCACAGCTGCAGCAGCTCCAGCTCCAGGCTCCAGTTCTTCAGAGGCTACCCTGCTCACTATACTCTCGAGGATGCAGGAGGAGCAATCTCGTCAGGCAGAGGAGCAGAGACGACAGGCTGCAGACCTACGGAGGCTCACTAAGCAACAGCTGGCAGCTCAGGCTCAGACAAAGGCTAGGCAGGATGAGTTCCAGCGCCAGTTCCTAGCCTATCAGCTCCAGCAGGCAGAGATCCAGAAGACTCAGACTCTTTTACTTGAGCGTCTTCTGGCCTCTAGCTCCGGGCAGACCTCCACTCCACACTTTCAGTTGCCCGCCGTGTCTCAGCAGCAGCAGTTCACCTCTCCTTTACCACAGCCTCCAGTAGTTGTGGTGCCCACTCCAGCGTTACCGTCCAGTGGACAGCAGAGTCAGGCACCAGCTACACCTCCTTTCCAGCCAGCAGCTTCTCCAGAGTACCAGACTCTGAGGACCCAGGTGTCCTCTTGGATAGGTTCACCCGGAGAGTTCCAGACGGGATTCACCCCTACCCGGGGAACCACACTAGCAGAGGCCTCACGAGATCTGTCTGCTTCGTACCTGGAGATCACGGGAGAAGACTCACCAGGAGCACCTTAGCAGGTCACACCAGCTCCAGCGACTGCAGTGGATCCTCCGGCGACAGGCACTCACCAGTCCTCTGTTGCATCGTCGGAGATCGCACCTGAGCAGTCGGCACAGACAGTCACCACACCTTCCAGCTGTCGTTCAGACGGATGTCATATCTCTTGCAGATAAGGTTACAGTGGCAGTGTCCTCTCCCGGTCAGACTCAGCCTGCAGAGGTTGCAGTGGCAGTGTCCCTAGTGGCACTAGCAGTGACTACGTCCCCGTCGCCTCGAGTTTTCACTCGTCGGGCCCCCAGGCCCGCTACTACTGAGGCAGGACCGTCAGAGGCACCAGCAGAGTCTCAGCGACAGTCAGTTGAGACCACAGCTCCAGAGGTGCCAGTGACAGCTTCAGAGGCCACCCCAGTTGCACCTACACCAGCAGAGACCGTGTCAGATGAGTCAGACGAGTCCGATCTTCAGGACTTCATTATGTTGGATCGCCGAGCTGCCGCTACTTCGCCTTCTTCTCCAGCCCCAGACTCGTAGTTTTTGGTGCTAGACGCCAAAGGGGGAGAGAGGGTCGAGTATAGAGATAGGGGGAGGGATTTGGATCTTTGTATGTTTTATTCCCCCGTACTCCTTCATCATGTCTATCTCTTATGCATTTGTCTATATGTGTGGTGTGATGGTTGTTGATGTATATATGGTTGCATGTGACAAACTCTTGTGTTTCTCTAATATATCTTGTGAGTTGTTTCATGTTCATGATATATCTCATTGCCTAACGATATTTGAGCTTCCGCGTTTCACTCTGATACATCCTTTGAGAATATCATGAGGTACTGCTTTTTCATTCATATCCATGAGTACCATGTTTTGTGATTTGGCTTGGGTGAGCAAGTATGCTTCATTACCTTTTTACTAACCCTTGCTCAACCATTCCAAGTCACCCTCGTTCTTAACCAAAACTCTTATCCATACTCGAGGTTCTATTGTCGTCAATCACCAAAAAGGGGGAGATTGAAGAATCATGGCCCTAGTTGGTTTCGGTGATTAACGACAATTAGAAATTATTATGGCTAACGTGTGTTTTGCAGAGGCTATGCGTAGCTTAGCCATAGTGATCAAGGAGAATGGGCTCTAAAGGTCATCACTTAGCCCCCAAGATGGATATCGTTTCGGTTGTTAAGGAGACATGATGAAGACCCTAGAATGATAGGCTAAGTGCCATAAGGAGATGAAGGGCACTTAGAATTAGATAGGGCTTCTCTTTTTACCTTTGACCGTACTATTAAGAGGGGTTGAGACTAGTAGCTTGACTTAGGAAAGCTTCATGTTTAGGTGTGGTGCACACTTGACTTCCTTAGCTCTAAGCAAGCCTATGGTGACCGTAAGATAGCCTAGAACAACTTCCATATTCATCGCGACGAAAAACGGAGTTGTCAAAATCATTTTCTGGGCGACGGACGCTCCTGGCAGGGGCGCCGGACGCTGTCCGACGCGTCGGACAAAGGCGCCAGGCGCTGGGTGGTTGAGTCCACAGCGTCCGTCGGCCTTCCAGAGAGGTTGTTTTCTGGCTAAGTTTTTCAGGGTGCGTCGGACGCTGTCCGTCGGCCAGGCGTCGGACGCTGCGGAGAGCGTCCGTCGACCTTCCAGAGAGGGTGTTTTCAAACCCTAGCCAGAATTCAGCGTCGGACGCTGTGGCTGAGCGTCCGTCGCCCAGTGACGTAGCGTCCGTCGCTGGGAACAGTGTGTTAGAACTAGCCGTTAGACAGAGGCGTCGGACCGTCCGTCGCCTAGGCGTCGGAGCGTCCGTCGCCTCAATTATGAACAGAAACTAGTCGTTGGGCATGCGACGGAGCGTCCGTCGCCAACTTAAATTGCCAGCCCGAGGCAGTTTTCAGAGGGTCTATTTATAGCCCCTTCTACTTCTCTCCCACCTGGCCTTTGCTCATTTGAGTTGCTGAGTTCGTTGAGAAGGTTGGGAAGAGAGCAAGAGCCCTAGAGAGAGAGAGAGTGATTCGCGAATCCATCCATCCTCTCTCTAGTTCATCCAAGAGTTCAAGTATGCATCCTCTAGTTGTGAAGCTTGAGTGAGTCAAGCGAAGATCGAGGCTTGTTACTCTTGGTGATCGACATCACCTAGACGGTCCGGTGGTGTTCAGAGGAAGGTGATCGCCGGAAGATTGTCGGCGGCCCTTCTCCATCGACGTTGTGATCGGTTGTGGGTGATTCACCGAGCCGGAGTGGCGAAGAATCAGCCCGTAGAGAGCACTCATCCCTTGCGCGGGATTGAGGGGGAGCTATACCTTGCGAGGTGCTCCAACGAGGACTAGGGGGGAGTGTCGACTCCTCGATACCTCGGCAAAACATCGCCGTGTCAAGCATCTCTTTCCCTAGCTCTTATTACCGCATTACTTTCCGCACTTGTCTTTCAATTCATACTAGAATTGTGTAGGAAGTTTTCGCTTTCCATTGCCTTGTTACCGCTTTCTAGCTAGGACACACTAGCGGTAGGCACTAGGGGGTTAATTGGCTCTTTATAGGTTTAATTCTTGTTTAGAAATTAAAAAGAGCCCAATTCACCCCCCCCCCTCTTGGGCATCTTGATCCTTTCACCGGCTTCGGAGCTGCTCTCCCGGCACTGATGGCACGTCGGCGAGGGGATGGGGAAGACCAGCGGCAGCGCAACGTAGTGGACAGGATGAGAATTAACTCGTACTGAGGACGACGTCTCGCCCTTTACTTATACACGCGTCACGACTAATTAAGGAAATCAATTAGCCGCTCAATCAATCACAACATTATGGTAATTAACCTGTCATTAGTCCAATTACCATAATACGAGATTAATTGTTTGCCAAAATTGGCCAGCGCAATTTTCTCCATGCATGCAAAAATTTAGAGTAGCAAAAGGAAGCCGCGCACCCCCGCAAGGTCGGGACGGAAAATTGCCGGACCATTCACGCGTATGTCGTGCGTATGCGCCCATTGGCCCCACCCCATGAGGTGAGGCGAGCGCGTGTGTTTCTTCCCTTCCTCTCCTCATCCATTGTTCAACTAGAAGAAGTGAGCTCACCTCTTTAAGGAGGTGTCACTCCTTCTAGATTGGCAATGCGGGACTAAAGTCCCCCACTATGTCATGCATGTGTGAGTGGGACTTTAGGATTTATTTGGAATCGTTATTTGGGCTTTAGCCCAAAAACTCTAACATAGGTTTCATCAATTAATCAAAATCAAATAAGGTCTTTCAGGTAGTTTGACTCCGAACGCGACGTCCGGACGCCACACCATTCGGACGTCCGGGCGCTATGCCTTCCCAAACACTTTGCGTCTGTAGCGCTATATATCTACCAATGAATAGGTCTTATATTTTGGATCACAGCGGTTAGAGACGGTATAAGAACACGTGCTCAACTGATGTGCACCACCATTGCTGCCAGGCATCTTCGGTCAGGCAGCGTACGTATCTGGCCAAAGGCCGTGAAAATCAAACGCCTGGCCCTGTCTTTTTCTCTGTCGTCTACTAGGAGGAGGAAGCAGCTTCTTCAAACTCGCCACGGCGGGACGGGGACCCACCGCTGATTCCGCTAGCCTGCAGCAGCCAAGTCACAAAAGCGAAGTGTCAACCGGTGACGGCCGGGTAGCTTAGGGTACCTGTCAAGGTGCGTGCTACTACGTCGAAGAAGCACAGGACGACGACGGTGGTGGACTTGATGTGGAAAAAATGGGAGTGACGACACAACAAAATATACTGTATTTTACGTACGTGTGGCTAGAGTCGAGTCGTTGCACACAATTGCGTGCCGATGCTGGCAAGAAGTACCGTCCTACTCCTTCTTCCTCCCTAGCTTGTACAGCACGTGCATTCAGATATATCCTGTTTCATTCGAACCGAACTAACTATAGGTAGTAGTACGTTAATATAAGGTTTTGTTCTCCTAAACTTTAGTCGATCTCTTCTAAATGGTTTAGTACTTTTTTTGTCACCGCAAAGTGATTGGAGAGTACTAACTAACGGTCCTTTAATTTCATTTAGTCATAGTATTTGCCTGCAAAGTGACCAGAGAGACAAAATTTTGATGACTAAAGTTTAGATGGCTCAGACCAAACGGGACATAAAGTGCTTGATTTCAATTACACGTGAAATGGCCATGCATGTTAAGTACGGAGTACATATGACCATGAGCACGTGCATTCAGATATATGTTTTCCCATGGTTTGTAATGTACGTGCTACAATTCCCCTACATGATTAAATTTTAGGCTGTGTTGTTGTAACATGTAAGCCAAGAGCACGCGCATTCAGACATGTTAGCTGAAAGTAATGGTACGTATAAGTGGATTCGTCATCTACAAGTGTAGTTCGATCAGGCCGGATACCGATCATCCACAAGCATATATTCAGACATGTGGAAACTAACTTTGACAAGCAAAATCACTGGAAAAATTACTGATTGTATATTACCCCAGCTAGCTAGCTTCACACAAAAGTGTTGTATATCATGCATGCATGAGTGATATACCTACTTTCCGTAACAGATCTAATAAGTAAAATCGATCTTTGTTTTGTCGTCAATCTAGCAGGTAGATGATATATAGGGTGAAAAACTAGATATTGATAGCTAGCTAACCGTCTGTTTGGTTGTGGGACGGAGTGGAATGGGTTGGCTCCATTCCAGATTCCTGGGTTGGGTTGAACCCAGTTTGTGTTTGGTTAGAGGAATGGGTTCATTCCAGGTTCATTCTAATTTTCTGTTTGGTTCAAGGGATAAGGAGAATGGGTTTAGATAAGGTCACCTGCTGCAGTTTCTATGGTAAGGTTACCACCTGCTATTTACAAACCAAAATGAATGTTAAACCAAAATCTGTACACTATAGGCATAATTAAAATTCAACGGGCACAAAGAAAAAAATAGCATTTGCCATCTTACGTGAACAACATGCACCCATTAAACAGAGACTAGAGCTAAGCATATATAGAAAGTTTAAAGCCTTACAATATAGCAAGTTCAAGGCTTTACACAATAGTAATTCAAGTCTTACACATAGCAAGTTTGAGGCTTTACGTAATACAAGTTCAAGGCTTACACAGTGCATAGTCAAGCCTTACAAGCTGACACCTAATACAAGTTCGACCACTGTCATTACTAAGACCACATTTGTTAGTTCAATGTTGTACTAGCAAAAGAGGCATTGAACTAGTCGCTATCACATGTTACTGTGCTGGAAACGTTCCTGGAAACTTCTCATTGACGAACGTAGCAACCCAATCCATCTGGTAGTCATATGGCAGAGTCATAAAAGCTTTAGTCATATTTGGATCCCCACTAGATATCGAAAATACATAGATATGTGGGAGGAGGAGTTGGCCGGTGGGGGAGGATGGAGTTGCGCCGCGCCGCTCGTGCTGGTGGACTCGCGTGGAGATCCGGCCGCCGCGTGTGGAGGATGGAGCTGCGCCGCGCGTGGAGATCCGGCCGCCGCCGCTCGCGCCGCTGGAGGGCCGCCGCCGCGCGTGGACTCGCGCGATGCGTGAGCGGTGACTCGCGCGAGGGGGAGCCCGTGACTCGCGCGCCGGGTGTGGGTCGGCGTCGTCCGCTCGATTTGGTGGTACCGCGAGAACCCGCATCTACTGAGAATATTCCATCCTGTGACAACCTGGTTCCATCAACCCACTCAACCAAACAGGTGTCCGTCTGGGTTCAACCCGGGACAACCTGGGATATCCTCCTATCAGACGTTAACAAAGCTTAGAATTAGAAACTTATACAGTACGTATATAATCTAAATGGACTAGCTTGTTGTCCTTGTATATATATTATACTCTTTCAAGGAGTTTTTTTGTATCTTTTTTTTAGATTAATTCTTCCAAGGAGATTATATTATTTGTAGACATAGCTAGAGGAAACGTTGTTGGCGTGCAAAAACATGCATCTATTTCAGACCATGCTAAAATGGCGATATATCGATCAGGTAGTAGCAAATTCGCCAACAAAACAAACTCCTAGTACATGCATGCATGCTGCTTCTTCATTCCAGGTTATACGCCACACCATACAGCCGCGCGCATGCATGTTTTCCTGTTCGTGACGATGATGCGACGGCGACGGCGCCGGCGCCGGCGCGTGCACGGACGATGCTTCCAGCTAGTAGCTCAGGGCTCCAGGTACACGGTCACGGTGACCGTGCATGCTAAGCATTCCATCTCATTGGGCCAGCTAGCTAGGTTGTACGGTACCGTACCGTCTCCATCCATCCATTCATCCGTCGTCCATATGGCCGCTAGCTTTCGTCAAACGGAAGCTCTGAAAACTAGCTTGAACCGATGACGATCGAAGAAGAAGGGCGCGAAGTAAGGGTGCGTACGGCCGTGTAGTAGTTGTCGTCATCATCACACTCACAGCGAGCGAGTACGGACGCGCTGACGCTTCTTCCGGAGCAGCAGACCGGCATGCAGTCGCTGGAAGATCAAATCTAATCCCAGACCCCAGCAGTGTCGAATGGGTCGCCGCCGGCCATGTTTTTCTCTCCGTGTTTGGTGCGGACTTGTCAGTCAGCTGTTTTAACTAGTACGGTGTGGTTTCTTGTTTCTAATCAGGGACTAGCGCTATAGTAGCTAGAGAGAGAGTGTAGTGTCGTTATCTTCGTCTCTTTTTAGATAAATCAATATAATCACCCTTGCCATTATTGTCTGTGTGCTGTTCTTTTTCTTTATTTTGTCTCTTGTCATTGGCTTTTTCATGGCTGTCGATGATACTCGAACTCGATCCAAGCGTCCACATTTTGCAAGCACGTACTATTCTTTTCATGGATTTAGTGGCTAGTAGCTAGTATATATCATCTTTATTAGTTTTTGGCATGGAGTAAGACTATAAGATAGGGCAGTGTTTGTTGGTATTTGGTACCGATATTGTCAGTGGTGGAGCTAGAGCAAAATATATTTGGTACCGATATTGTTAGTGGTGGAGCTAGAGCAAAATTAAGGGAGATGTGCTGGCCCTTCTGGATGCATAGATTTTTACTGATGCATATATGGTGAAAACATGAGTATAATAATCATTGTTTTTCTAAATTTTCGTGGTCCCACTACGATGAATATATATAGATCCGCCCTTGGATAATATTGTTATTATTAGTTCTAAGTAATCGTAAATTTTTTGAGGGGTATATTGTTGATTCCAACCTATCCATATATATTTATGGTTGGTGGAAAGAGGGGACTATCTTTATTTTAATTTGTTGTTAATAAGGTTTCGTATCTTGTTTAGTTCCGTAAAGATTTGGGATTTTGGCACTGTAGCACTTTCGGCTTTATTTGGTAATTATTGTCTAATTATGGAGTAACTAGGTTCAAAAGATTCGTCTCGAGATTTACAGACAAACTGTGTAATTAGTTTTATTTTTTTATTTTTATTTAATACTTAATGCATGCGTTTAAAGATTCGATGTGACGGAGAATCTTGTAAAGTTTTAGGATTTTGGATGCAACTAAACAACAATTGTGAAAGTATTTGACGTGAGCGCGTCGTTAGGTTTTTGCTCCCCAAAAGAAACGATCGATCCAACACCCCAACAAACACGCACCAACCTCAACAGCTCTCATATGCATGGGCGGACACATCACACATACACACGGGCCGGGACGGCATGTCCTTGCCAAGGACGACAACAAAAAGTATGCATCATATATTACCTGCTGATCGACTGCGCGCGCGTACACTAGATACACGTACATGTACTCCCAGATATCCCTGTCAAATACTCCTTCCGTCCTAATTTATAAGTTTTTTTTAATTTCCTATGTAATTAGAAAAGTTTGATATAAAACAATTCTAAGAATTCTGTATAAATTCTACACATACATACATGTGCACTTACAATCTCTAGACATGGAAGAAATATGTTAATGATTGAAGCTGTTCTGAGCTGTTTTTTTTTATTAAATACTTTTTTAAAATAATTTTATAAATAAAGTTATTTTTTCTTCCCCTCTCACAAAGACATAAAGTGGGATGAAACTAAAAAAAAATATCTTATCTTAGCTCTCTCTCTCATTTCTCTTTCATATTCATACATAAAGTTGTTGATAAAACTATTTTGCTAAATACTTTTTTTCTTAAATAGCGAGAATTGCTTACGAAGCTATTTCCTAAAAAAAATAGTTTCACTAGTGAAGCTAAGGTGTACCTAAAAGGTCCTAAGTGTCTGAATAATCTAGTCGAACTGCATGGACGACACACACCAACAGTATCCTTTCTACACTGAATTAATGCATGCTTATGACCGACGACCGTTTCATCCATGCATACACAGGACAGAAGTGTAAATTACAAGCTAGCAGATATATACATATATATATACATATATATAATATGTGCTCCGTACGTATAACAATCCCAGCGCTGAAATGGACGACAACTCAGAAGTACCTTTCATGTGCCTGGAATACAAATGGCCCGGATTCCAGGCTAAAATTGATGGGTCACCTAACAGTACGCACAAATAGTCTACCAAATTGAAGTTTAGATGCTTTTCGATGGTTCTATATTTTGTTTTGTCCTCTTTGGAGCACTACTCCCAACCCCAAGGCCTAGAGCAGTCCTTTTTGTTTTTTGTTGGATTCTAGAAGGCCTTTCTACCTAGCTACTTATCACCTTGCCAAAGGGTGCTTAGTCTGGTTGGCTAAGTCACTCGAGCGGCATCCCACAGGTCATGAGTTCGATTCTCCGTGGGAACGAATTTCAGGTCCTGAGTTCGATTCTCCGTGGGAACGAATTTCAGGCTGTGGTTTCCTAGATTTATTTCAGGATTTTCCGACGCTGCGCTTTCAATGGTAGGCAACGTCCCCGTCGACAGCGAGACATTTGGCAACTATGCATGGTGCTTGGCCTAGTAAAGCTATGAAAAGTCATACTCCTACGTGATTACTAATACTTTCTTTCGCGAACACGTGATTAGTAATACTGCCGTCATCTAATTTGGGTTTTCCATCATTTTTAAGGATGTAAATGTAATTAGAATAAATATATTAATAGTCCATCAACATGGCTCTGCTATAGTAATTTTAATCAAAGTCTTCGTGGGGGCAATAATAATTGGAAGTTTTTTTTACCTTCGTTATATCTCGTTTTTTCGCACATTGTAACACAAATACACAAGGCTCATAGTTAAAGTAACCCTTTTTCCAACTAAATTCCTACTTTTTTTCTATTTGAATATATCGCACACATCTCCAAGCATGTTTTGGTATGCGCTTAGTTGCAATACGAGTTTGAGTTAAACTAGAATGCCAAAGATCAACAAGGTATAGCTTTTACTATAGTCTCAAAGGGAGATATAATATCTTTATTTTTAAAAAACACAGTAGCACGCAAACATATGTATATAATCACCCTATGGGGCATACGCAGCCCTAAAGGATTGAACTAGCATATCTTGAGACAAAGTAATTAACCTTAGGTTGTCTAAATCGCTCAACATACACGTCGTCTACCATCGAAAGTTGTTAATAATTCTAAAATGTACAAGCACTGCCATGGTTATGTTAAGTCGATGACTTAACCAGGTGGACAAGTTACACTACAAGTACCCGACAAGCTGATCAACGCACAATATCTGTATGTACTAAAAAGAATTAAGAAGAATGAAAAAAAAAACAATGCACCAAAGGTGAAGCTGTAGAGAGAGTACCTTAAGGGGTAAGGCTTGAGACAAATAAATCCAAAACAGCAGATCACGAGCAGGAGAATAACGGAGTCGGTAAAAGTTTTCTCGCTGAAACCGAGCACACATCACACAATGCACATGCCGCATTGATCTGTTCAACGAGAAAAGCCAAACCGGACTAAAAATAAGGCCGGCAGTGTCTGTTCCTTGCAGCCATCGCAATTCGCAGTGCTTTACGTGTTCTTGGTGTAGGCTGAAAATGACTTTCCTCATTACACGCTATACAAAAAGATATATGTTCTTTATTTCCATGTGTATTTTTATCATCTTGCTCGCAGGATCTCTCTGTTCACACTTCACACATGCTGAATGACTGACATACTACCACCAAAACCAAAACATCCTATATATAGATTACCTCTGTTGCATGTCACGTCAAATCTTAGCCCTAGGCATGCATGCATGACTGATAAAACATACAGTACATTTAGAGGCCTGTCATTGGATATTACCTAATTATCTACTGGAAGCCATCTATCTATATATATCTGTCTAAACCATGAAGGCCCTCAACGAAGCATGTGCAGAAACCAGTGATGATCTTATATGAAACTGATAAAAACTTGCAGACCAAACTGTGCTTACTTGCAACTTATAATATAAAACCGCGTGAAAAGATTAGCAATGCCAAGGACCACGGAGAAATTTGCCCGGCTGTATCTATCTCTCCATCCCTTGATGAGCATACAGATAGCGAGTTTTTTTTTTCTCTAGATAATATACGCCATTAGCACGCGCTTAGATTTAATGCATTGTCGTCAGAATCTCTGTGTTCACATTATTATCGCACTAGAGTACGACAACGCGGACGTTAATTTGAGACGGACAGAAATTGACAAGCCTACACAAAATATTGCCTGTTTTAAGAAAGCAACCAGGCACCATGTAGCAACCACTCGTCCTATCAACCAAACTCCACGTTGCCATCACGCTGCACTAATGACCCGTCCATGCAAAACCAGCCGGTCCAGCATTGAGAGCGCTAATCCTGCATAACAAAGTGCCATTGACGTCATCTTTACCACCAGGATTTATAACACATCAAAAGTTGGAATGTTTGTAGACACTTATTATACATCGAACAGTATTTACAGGAGAGAGATATTATACATGGTGTATACGCCTATACTGAGATAAATACACTTGACACCAATATGTACATACAAAATCTGCCTCCAGCTGATCTTCCAGCTCCAGCGCGCCAATAAATACCACAGCAGCGACATGCCAGATCCTGCGGCATTGTCACGTAACGCAGGTTCAAACCTTTTGCAGAAAAGCTCATTGCTTGCGCAGTTCTCAGCGTGCTCTGAGATGACCAGGGTACTGCAGCTAGATGATATCCTGAATGGACGCTAACTTTACCCAAGGTATCAGAATTCAGAAACCTAGATCGAACGACGGAGGTGCAAAACTCATGTCTGCTGCATTCTTAATTTCCACTGGTTTCTGTATCGACTGTGTAGTCTTCTGTTTCCACTGTTCAGTTGCTTGAGCTTCAATTGCATCAAGATCAAGGTTGTCAAAAAAATCATCATCATCAAAATATGTGTCATCAGTGACTCCGGTGGCAATGTGTGAGGATGGTTCTGGTGCTGGTTCCGGTTCAAGGTTTATAACAGGGATCGCCGGAGGTTGCTGGAAGCTTAGCCTTCTCTTTCTGCAATCCAGTTTAGTCGATGATTCACAATTGGCGGTTGCTGTTTCACATTCATCCTGTACAAAACTGTACGATGGGCTTGGATTTATGGTATGGTGTGTTTGGATCTCTTTTGGAGTCTCAGTACAACTATGCCCGGCTTCTGAAGAACAGCCTGCATTTCCGGTCCGAGAAGCAGAATTGTCAGAGACATCAAGGTATCTTGAGGGTAGAACTACTGGGGTCTGAGTAAGCAATGATTGCCTGCACAAACATCAAACAGAAATTGGCTTTAGGATATAGCTAACATATGAACTAAACTCAAGAAAATAATGTCAAACTATGTGTTACAGTCTGAGTATCTTAATCACAAAATCAAATCGTGCGAGTCCATTTGTTTTCAGTTGTAAAACAACGTGGTAATTTTGAACTGTAACCACCGATTTTAAAACTTCAGTACTTGTGCTTGTTGATGCCATATTGAATGGCAGGAACACAATAACCACAAACATACAATTTAGATGGACATATCATTCCAAAACTGCGCCGAAAATGAGTTGCATGATGATCTGATAATTACCTGTAGAAACCCATCATGTCACCATTGTGTCGACCACATTGTTCAGTTTGTGTAAATTCAGTTGGAGTTGCCTGATCATCAATGAAGCTATCTTCGTATTTATCTTCAGTCTGATTATCATCCTCATCCTCTGAAACATCTGCATCTTCAGACACCCTAATGCAATAATGCAAGACTAAAGCTGGTAAGATAACATGACGCATAGGTAAGCTATAACAATAGAAAAAAAAACAGCAAAATTTTGCTTGCTGATATGTAGTTTCCATTCCAAAGGTGACAGGAATCTTACTCGACTTCCTCATCGATATAGGCATCTAGACGCCTCTTGGTCTTCCTTTTCGCCCCTAGAATACAAGGTTCAAAACATCCATCAAGATATAAAGATATGTTCCAACAAACACCAAAAAAAAAATGAAAAATTATTTTAACAATATTGAAAATCAACTATAAGGGTTGCAAGAACCTGCTCACCCATAGCATGTTTTATTTGGTTTGGCCTATCTTTATTAGCAATATTGCATTCTCCAAACCTATCATGACAGTCACCCAAAGATATGGAAGAGACTCTTTTGATCTTGTCACCGTATTTGCATAATCTTCTGAACTTAGGTGCTTGTTGGACTGATCCTGATGCATTGCCCCCTGAGGTAAGCTGATAATCACCTGAGAAACTATCATACAGCAGATTCCCAGGAGTATAATTGGTAGGAGTAGTCATTTTCACATTTGAAGGATGCATTAGCTCTTCTGTCTTAACTTGAGTGTGATCTAGCACATACAACCTTGATGATTCACCAAGCTCGTTTGCCCCAGAAAGCAATTGACCATTTTTTTCAAAGTTCAATGGTCCTTTGTGACATCTAGCTACATTGGCGTGAGCCCTCTCATCACGTGACTTTGGAGACCCACGCTTTGGCACAGCTCCAAAGTTTGCAGCTTCGTCCATCTCTAGATGCAGGTGGCTAACTTCAACCACTGGAGACTCAGGAACAATTCCTTCTTCCATATATACTGTTAGCCTTGGACTAAGCTCCACATCTTTCTGATATGAATAGGTGGACTCTGGCAGCTTAACATTGCAGGGTGTGTCCATTTTCTCCATTGGGCTTGTCTGTGTTTTAGGTGGTACAGTTGTAAGCACATGGTTGTCATCAACATTGTCACAGTGCCCAGAGTACTCAGGGGAATGCATGGCTACAGTTGATACATATACATTATCCACAGACATATGTTTGTCTGTATTGGCAACAGGGTGAACAAATTCAACTGTTGTCCTACTGACACCTGCTGCTGATCTGTAAGGTTTGCCTTTGTTCTGGTCTTTGTTATTCCAAACTGTGTTCTTTATGTCCTTACTGAATGCAAATTTCTGAGGCAGGACAGGTACAAAAGTAATCGAAACACTGCCTCTTCTATCCACAGTAACATAATCACCACTAAAGAAAGTGTGAATAGGATACTTCTTAACCGGAGAACCTGGCACAGAAACATTTTCCTTCCACACTACTCTTGGTGAGGCTTCTGAACCATCACACTCCTGAGGCATTTCCTCATTTCCATTAATAGCATAGAGACCTAAACATGGTTAAGAATGTCATTCATCAATTAAGCAAAAGTAGATTTGAAACTCCAGGCTTGTAGTTGTGAAATTGCCAAACAGAAATCATATTCATTGAACAAATGAGTTGCCATAAGCTGAGAGATGATTTTACATGAAATACTACTAATATTAGAAGCTTATAATAACAGTGCTAAGATATCAGCACCATAAACTAGATAAATATTCAAGGGAAGAATATGACTGGTACTACCTTCATGTTCCAGACCCTCCTCAGCAGCAACATTAGCAGGTTCTTGCAAAGGGATGTCACACTGAATAAGAGTTCAGAAACAATAGTACCAAGCATGATCTTTTTTTTCATTTTTAAACTATACGGAATAAACAACAAAAAATTCACAGATCTTCAATGAATCTACCTTTGTCCTCAAAAGAGATGGATCTTGAAGTTGCTGCATAGCATCAGTTAGCATATATGTTGTCCGAAATGAATGTGGAACTTTGTGAACGACGCTTGCATAAAGCTGAAATCTAGGAAATGCAACAAGGGACGGCCTCCAAACTTCTTTGCACGCACCAAAGTACCTAGCAATCATTTGACCATCTGCCTCTGACATCTTCCATGGAATCAGCGATGCTTCTTTTGTAGCAACCCTCATTTTTTTTAAGTGAGGAATATACTTGTCTATTGTCAACTTAACATACTTAATTTCTGGTTTATAGGCATGTGGAACCTGTTAATGTGGATAGTTAAATTAGTATTTCAGAAGAAACAATTT
This sequence comes from Microstegium vimineum, assembly GCA_022036555.1. Taxonomy (NCBI): domain Eukaryota; kingdom Viridiplantae; phylum Streptophyta; class Magnoliopsida; order Poales; family Poaceae; genus Microstegium; species Microstegium vimineum. The sequence continues at coordinate 44,946,448 of CM039133.1, forward strand.
TACTAAAAAATAGACTACACAAAATTACCATCCTAGGACTAGCATGGTATTCAAATCTCTCACTGTTATGCAATAGCTTCCTCATGGTTCGACAATCTCCTTGCTTCTTTCTGTACCCCTGCAACTCCTGACCTTCATAAGCCAAAACCAGTTTGAGCAGTTAAGGTAGCAAATGCCTAAGAAGGAAACTTGGTTAGCAATGTAACTTTTGAACTTGCTGTTCTCATCATCACAAAAGGATATCAACTCGCCCTTCATTTTTTCTCCGGTTCTTCCCATCCGTTGAATCATCCTTAATGGTGAGACATTGGCATCAAAACAGATCACAAGATCAACCTCAATAATATCTAGTCCTTCCTCGCCGATTGATGTTGCCACCAAAACATTATATACCCCAGATCGAAATTTCTGTAAATGGTCTAGATGATGAGATGCCATAAGTACTGCAAATCAAGAACTGACAGGAGCTATTCTCTGATACCTGCAAAATAGCTTGTTGGGTTTTTTGGCTTTGCCCCTTCAGTTGGTTACCTGTCAAAGACCAAAGCTTGAATTAGTAATGTGAAACAACTATCTGCATTCATGATTCATAAATGTCCCACATCTTGTATAAATTTCTGCTGGAGAAGTACCTAGACAAAGGAGATAAGGAGGTATTCACTAGGTTCAAGTTCAACCATTGTGTTTCAATCGTCGTCAAGGCGTACCCCAGATGCCGCAGGACGCCACAAGTTTTAGTTACAACCATATCGCCTAGGCTACCAGGTGTACCCCCAGCACCACAGGACACCACAACACCTCAAAAATCATGGGTTCAACTGAACACAATCCCTCACTCATGCCACATGTTTTTTTCCTAGTATATCCTAAATAATCTTTGTAATGCCGTACTAACTTCAATGTTCAATACATGTCATTTTGGACATACGTGAAATCAAGATCTTCAGCTTTTAAAGTATTTTTATTCAGAACAATATAATTTCATGTGTAGATTCGTTCTGAAAGGTAATTCCATGATATTATGATTCTATAAGCTTTTACATATGTATAGAAAGACCATTGTCGAAGTTATATTTTGGAGACTGTCGACAGGACAACATGATTTTATAACCAGAGGAAGTGAACCAATAGCTAATCAGAACTAACAAAAATACATCTGCATGACCTACTTCTGCAAATTCACAATTATTTTATATGAAACGAGATCTCCCATACCTGCTGTTGAGCTTTGACCAATGAATTTAACAGGTCTGATAAGTTTATCATCAATATTCTGTAGTGAGCAATATATTTCACTGCATTGCAAAGCAATCACCAAAATATTCAACCTTTATGATAAACCGACGAACAGAGGACTAAAGTGTTTTCAAAGTGAACATAAAACAACAGTTTTCTATGCTATATAAGGATTGTGAACAAAATTTAACAAAACAACTGTGCATACTTAATCTATAGATTACAGGAATTTGTCAAGACAAGGGAGATTCAAGGACAGCTATGGCCAAACTTGACAAATGAATCAATAAAAATACAAAACATTTTTTCCAATCATCAAATAGTTCAGAGAAAACTAGTGCCAGAACAGAAATATAAATGTATGGAAGAGTTATTTAGTAGTAGGAACAAAGACCAAGTTGCAAGGTTTGATTCTTACTTGACACTTTCTCGGTAATGGGAAAATATAATAACCCTCGAGTTCTTCAAATTGGAATCAGTACCTATGCCATTCACCATAACATGTAAACATAATGTGTTCAAGGGCAGAAAACGTGTAAATATAATACACTATCATATGTGGATCAATCTAGTTGATGTTAAGCAGCACTTGGAACTCCATGGTGGCATGAATTAAAACATAAGTCCTTCATAGGGGACATGCATAAATCAATGGGGTACAGTGCAGCGGTCACTCAAAAGTCAAAACAGATGAAATAACTCCACATTTACCAGAATACTACTATTACTAGCATCATATGTTCTGATAAATTGTAAACCAAACAGTCAAATCCAACAGACATAACATTACTTTGCTACAGAACAGTATACCTGTTATGGTCCTTAGTTCATATGGGAGATAAGGAGATAATGGCGCCAGGGTTTCTGCCTGACTACCTAAGCATAGATGAGATTGAGAGCAGCAGGGTGGTGAGACATAGAGATAGCTTCATTCTTGTTCATTGCTTACCAACATAAGCTGATTACAAGCTATATATAGAGCAGCCCAGCCCCTGCTGGCGCCCAGCAACTCTCTCCTTGTTTCTCTCCCCAACATTAACTCTAATTAACTATATTCTCTTCCCCAGACACTAATTGCTATTGACCACAGCTGCATGCACCTCTATTGCCGCAGCCATGACTACAATTCCCAACCATCTATTAACTGCAATTGAACACGGCTGCATGCCCCTCCCTGTGGTGACCATGCAGCCACCGGCTGCCCCTCATGACAATACCGTCATTACAACCTCTATTTCGAAAGAATGTCCTACGCATCGGCACACTTAGCACCTAAGTGACTTGTCTAGGCACTTCCCCATCTAGACTGGTTTTGGGCATTGATCTATGTATGGAAGTGGGACAAATCAGAGTTGGGGAAGATGAAATATGGTCATGGAACTCATGGATGCATGATGATGTCAAATTCCCTCATTTTAACATGGCAACGTCTACACCTAGGCAGAGCAAAGACAAAAGGGGTTCTATTACCTGACTGAAAAAAGTAGAAATGTATACACCAAGTGTTAATGTAATATAAGTTATGTGTTCATGTGCAGGTAGCCTTATACCCTTCTCTTTAATGCAATGATGTGCAGCTCTCATGCGTATGTGAGAGGGGGGGAAAGCCTGACCGCCTGCCTAATTCCTTTTGAAACATTGCTTACAACATACAAATAAACAGAAGCACCATTGCCACACACACTGACACACATAATACTCAATAGAAACATGCTTTAAGCACAAGGTTCACGATTTTGTGATGATTAGTTGTCCTAAAAAATATGTTTACTATCCATTATAAATCCACTGATGCACCATTGAGTTCATTGGATAAAGCTTGCACTCCCTCCGTTCCAAATTGTAAGTCATTCTATCTTTGTCCCAAGTCAAAATAATCTAGCTTCAACAAGTTAATAGAAAAATGCACAAACATCTACAAATCAAACAAGATTCATTAGATACACCATCAAACATATGAGTGCATTTATTCAATATTGTAGATGTTAATACATTATTTTCAATAAATTTGGTCAGACTTAAACAAGTTTGACTTCGTCAGATACACCATGAACACATATGAGTGTATTTATTCTATATTGTAGGCCTTGTTTGGATGCATGTGTATCTAATTTAATCCACATGTGTGGATTCGAATGGAATTTAGTATAATTCCACTCCAATCCACTTCAACACTTGTGAGATTGAGATGAATACATGCACATCCAAACAAGGCCGTAGATGTTAATACATTTTTTCTATAAATTTGGTCAGAGTTAGACAAGTTAACTTAGGACAAAGTTAAAAACAACTTAAGTTTTCAAAAAGAGGGAGTACAACATTAAGAAAGAACGTTACTTACTGAAGTGCTCAGTCATCAGCGTTTTCAATTCCTGTACTTTTGGAGTCGTACTTTGAGATGAGGAAAGCTTCATATTATGTTTTAATCGCCAAAAGAGTTCGTTCTTGCGCATCAAATTCAAGAACCTTCAATAAACAAGAGCAGCGCTAAATATGAACATAGATAAAAACTTGCTTGCAAACCAACGCGCAAAAGCAAGAATAAGTATCAACTCCGTAATCATCACAATCTTAATTCTATCGGTATACTCATATGACGAGGGCACAAGTTTAATACTAATCATCTTTGGGTACAAATTTATTAAGTTCTGGAATGGTCAAGTTTCCTGAATGGTAACTACCACTGCCAAAGTACCAATATCGCGCAACCATGCAGAAAATTTAGCTGGATGTTCATAAAACTTGTAGGTCCAGTTAGTTAAAAAAGAATTCTATGAAGTTGAAGAGGATAGGGAGAAATTATTTAACCACTAAGATGTACGTCATAAAAAAACACAGATCTTTATTATAAATTTATGTCAATAAGACACATTATGTACAATTGTAGAAATGCATGGACCCAGCAAGGAAATAGTGCCCTCTGTTTTTCTTCCCAACTTCCTTGCCTTAACTGTGTAATTTTCTTGAAGTTGACCTTTTTCTCAAAATTTATTTATTTAAATTTCCTAAGACTTCTAAATCCAAGAAAACATCAAACATTACCTAAATAAGTAAAAAGAGCAAACATATGGCAACTGGTTGCAGTGCAGCTACAGGTATCACAAGTAAACATTGCTATTTGGTTAAATTTATAACCTTGAAGACAGCTCATATGTGATTAAGTTGCACTGAACCATTCTACATGAAGATCATACTAAGGCTGTCAACACTACGGACTAGTAACTACTGCTGCATCAAGAAATAAGTCTGTCAAGAATTTACACACAGCTTTACCAAAGAGAATATTCCTCAGTCGGTCAGTCCTCACATGCCTCATATTTATGAGCCTAGTTATGTATCACTACAAATAAAAGTACATTTATATGTAGCAAAAGTGTGAAGACAATACCCTCCCTTCAACTTCTTCTCAAGATGCCCATGTGCAAATTGGGTTCCATGGCTCAAAAGCAACTTCCTTGTGTGACAAAGTGGGCCAAGAATTACAAAAGCCCTTTCAATTCCCCCTCTCTCAATTTCATGGATGTTTGGTGGGGGTGCTTCCTTGAATTTATTCCTAAATTGCAGCAGTTCATATTGGGTCCACTGGTGAAATCAAGTGAGCAAATAACAATCATCAGGGCACAAGTGGATAAATATTCTTTTAATCAAATGCATGTAAATATAACAATTGTGACTTTAAAGGTATGGTAAACATACATTTGCATAATCCCGATGGTCAATCACACCAGCATCACGCAATTGATTAAGATGTGGGCGCACAATATCCAAAAGCATATCAGCGACTTGAGTAGCATCACTGCCAAAAGGGACCTACACTGGAACAAGCAACTTTTACATCACAGAGGAACAGTGTATTGTCAACAAAAGTTCACACGTACCTGCACAAGGTCAACTTTGCGTGTGTTGACATATTGGTTCACTCTAGAATCCTCTTCATCACAATAAACCAGCTCCGAAATGCTTAAATTGTCTATAACACTTTGGATATCTGAATGTTTGGCTGAACCAGAACCAGAAGTAGGATAAGATTGCAAACTTAGATGGTGCCTTCATGATTGGGCAAGTAAGTCTATTTTAATGTAGAGACTTACATCCTGGTGTAGCAGTTAGAGCTAAAATCCTTAAAGGCACACGAGCTGCCAGCAACTGCAAATGTGACAGAAAATAAAGATGGGTCAAGCCAAGTTGTACAGCATTCAAACAACTAGTTGACTGATCACTGATGTTCCCTCTAGCCTCTAGTCAGCAACAAGTGACGTTATGGGGTTGTCTTAAGTCAACAATACCGAACTTCAGTTACAGATTACTTTTTCATGTGTGAAATTTAGATATTGAATTATTCAAATGATAAAAGTAACTTGCACAAAATGTATTCATATAATTATACTTTTGCTATGTTTATAACATTTTGTAACAAAAGATACTAGTTGAAGTTGTGTTTGGAAACCATGTCAATGTCGAAAACACCTTTGTGACTAAACAGAGTATTACAATGAATCAAAAGAGCTCACAATGAAGAAAAATGATGGCAACAAAATAGGATTTCAAGTGCAGATAAAACAAATGGGTGTAGTGTAGTACATAACAGTGAAACATACCTCTCGGATAACCAAGCAGTAAGCATAATTTCCTGATGCTCGATGAGCCTCATCTATCACTAAGCAAACTATTTGCTGTACCATGCATATACCTGTTAAAACCAAAGTTCATAATGAAAAACTGGACAAAAAATAATAAAAGTAAATTTTAAGCATATAACAAAAGTATGAAACAAAACAAAAAATCAACTATGTAGAGTAGTTCTTAAGTGCTGATTCGGAAGTAAGTTCGTGTTTAGTTATCATTCTAAAAATAGTAAAATGGACCTTCAACTGATAGCAAGATGGATTAGCAATAACAACCCAAGAATATCACTACCACCAAGCAATGGAAACTGCTTGTTTTCTTCTTGTTTTTTTTTTGTCTGAGCGTCAAGTTAACTGACTGGAAGTAATAGCGATTGCCAGAAACGGTCAGAAATAATCACCTGATTTTATATCATTATGAAGAATTTGTGGAGTGACAAAAAACACTCTCTTTGACTTCCAGTGAACTGATCGACTGGAAGGGCATTTATTTCCTATCATATCTATTATCCACTCCTGAAAATACATAATTATGTCAGCTTCCAGCATGGAGCACAGAAAAATGTGCAGCACAAGGCAAAAATGAGATTTATAGATACAAACTATTGCTCAAGTTTGTTTTTGACCATGGAACTCTAAAACTAGTTTTTTTTTTTTACAGCCAAACTATCAAGACCAGACAAATTTGGACACCTAACTTGTTTCAAAGGTGGTTTTGTATTTTTTGAAAACAATAAAGTTGGTTTATTTATAAAAAAAAATCATAACTAATTCAATTGATATCAGCAAAATATGAAATCAGTACCAAAATATTTCTAAAAATATAATTCATTTGTTGGTGCTCTATTTGAAGTTATTTGTTTTTAAATTTCCCCATTACCAGTGTTTTATTGCTCATAGTCATGTTCGTTACTTATTAAATCATCATTTGGCACTATATTATACCCGAGATTGACCTTAAAAATCCATAATAGACTCTGCATAAACAAAAGATATGGAAGATGGCACCAACCTTGCAGGTGCCATGCTCCACTAGATATATATCATATTTAGCCATTGCAACTAGTATAGCATCGCTAGCCTCCAAAAATAATTTGATTAATTTAAACAACATATTTGGTTTGAGTATATGGATTCTCTTGTTTGATCTCTATGTTTAATATAGCACAAAATGATGATTTAAATAAATAACAGGCATGAATACAAACAATAAAACACTAGGAATGGCAAAAAAACTTCCAAATAACTACAAATCCAGCACCAATAGACACATTATATTTTTTTAGAAAACAAATCAGTACCGATTTCATTTTTCTGATTTAAAATAACTTGGCTATCAATTAAAAAACTAGCTTTTATTATTTTGAGAAAATTAAAACCCACCTTTGAAACCAGCTAGATGGCCAAATTTGTCCAGCACTGATAGTTTGTTACTTCGGTGGTCAAGGATTTCTAGTTTTAGAGTTGCAATGGCCAAAAACAAACTTGGACAATAATTGGATGGCCAAAAATAGACTTCTTCCTAAATAAAATAGGAAAATCACAAACAGCAGATTTATTGCAGTACCTGTGGTATTCCAACTGTATTGTAACATGCCTCAATTTGCTGAGTAACAAGAGGACGTGAAGGGCAAGTAAATATTATTTTCCCTAAATTTCCATTGTCAATAAGAACAAAGTTTTAGCATGCAATTTCCACGAGTTCATAAAATACATCATCGGAGAGGTAAACGGTTACAATGTGATGCAAAACACTACCTTCAGGAAACCATCGAAAATAGTTGTACATCACTACTGCAGCAATAAAAGTTTTGCCAAGTCCAGTTGGCAAAGCTATTAACGTATTGGTAAACAGAGCCTTTGCAACCATATACTTCTGGTATTCTCTGACTTCTACATTAGCTGCAACACATTAAAATAATAGCCAAAATAAATTACAAAACTAGATATGCTGCTTGGATCACATATAACAAGATAACTATCTAGTGAAGTGTACCCTTAAATATTTAAAGAGTAAACATGGTTCTAGAAGAACTGAACAATAACCATTAACCAGAAGAAAAATAGAAACTTTGACAGGAATTTTTCATTTTCTATTTTCCAAACTGCTTAATGTCACCCAGTTATTTGCATCTCAGGAATGAAACTGAGTGCATCCATGTTGAAATTTGGGGGTTTCCCTATGGTGATTAGGCAGCTACCTGCTACAAAATCAAGGATTTCCTCAAATAGACAAAAGAAACTGGAAAAAATAGAAGTGATGCACATCAACAATTCACAATCAAGATATCATTTAGTAGAATGCATATATCCATCCCATGCTATACCACTATACTAAAATGATGCTATTTAACAGTTGTTAGCAGATGTGATGCGCAGAGCAATAGAATCAACCATGTGAGCAACAAACATGTAATCCAGTTGTACTCAAGAATACGACAACCACAATGCAAAAGCGGAAACCCTGATAGTGGTTTGGGGAACTCATGTGAAGGCCTAGTAAAACATGCATTCGGAAGACGTGGATAATTAAGCGAAGGGATTCCAAATAACCAATCTAAGTTGTTGCACCAATAATATCCCCCCCCCCCCAAAAAAAATGGCATTTTTGATACAACAAAAAACATATTGCCAATGGTGGACAAGCTCCTAGTCTATTCTATCCACTTCAACTAAAAGAGGTGCATGCTTCTATGGGTGTAGTGCTGCTCCAGCAAACTAAACTACTTATCCTCCTGTTTTAGTATTTTGTTTTTTGCTTGATTTCCTGTTGCAATCATCTACCTAATATGGCTGCTCACGTGCTTGACAAAACAAAGTTTAGAGTTGGGTTCTGCATCCCTGAGTATCTGGTAGACTTCACTACTTCAGTACCAGCAAGAACTTCTGGGAATGTACATCCTGAAGGAAGATGGCTGCCATAATTGACTAATAAAGTCCCCAGCCATTCCCTGAAGACATCTATTTTCCAAGTCGACCCCACGACTCCACCCATAAGTTGAATCCCAGCATGAATGAAAAAACAGAACAAAAAACAGCTATTGGCAAAATGCAACAGAAACTCAAACCCCCTCACTTGGATAGATCCATGTCTTCACAGCCTCGTGGTCAAGGGCGACGGCGCAGGGACCATACTCAACCTCCACATTGGGCCGACGGGAGCATCCCTTGCCAGCACGCTTGCCCCGACCCGAGCATCCCTTGCCACCACGAGCTGCAGGGCGGCCCCGGCCACCAGCCGGTGCCGGTGCCACCTCCAGCGCAGCCCTCTCCTTCTCCCGCTGCCTCCTGGTGAAAGATTCGACGAATCGGTCCTCCACAGCCTTCTCGTCCGCCTGTCGCGAGCACCCCTCGCCCGCGCGGACACCCGGCCGCCCCACGCCGCCGCCGCCACCTGGCTCCACCCCCACGCCCCACGGCGCCGCCTGCGGGGGTGCTGGGGCGGGCCTCTCTTTCTCCAGCCGCCTCTTAGTGAACGAGTCGACGAAGCGGTCGAGCGTCGACTGCCGTGCCGCGCCGCAGCCCGCCGCCGGTGGCCTGTGAGGCGGCGCCGTCGCCGATGGCTCGGGGGGCCGCGGCGGCAGCGGATGATGCACCGGGCCAGGGCGGGGGCGGAGGCGGAGGCCGACGCGATGTCGCAGGCTCGGTCGATCTCCTGCACGGCGGCCTCCCAGTCGAAGCCCTGCGGTTAGGGTTACGTGAGCGGGGCGAAGAGGAGGAGAGGCGGGGAGGTTTGAGGGGGGGGGGGGGGGGGGGGGGGGGGGTCGCTTACGTCGTCATCGTAGAAGTCGTCGACGGCGAACTGCGGTGGCGCAGACATCCACCGCCGGGGCGTTGGAGAAGCTCGGCGAAGGTCGGGGGGGAATGGGGTTCTGGGGAGGGCGCGGGCAATTTGGGCGGGGAGATTGAAAGGTTTGGAGAGGGGCAGAGCCGCAGATGGCGTAACGGAGAAGACGATGATGAGCAGCTACCGGCATGGGCAATTAGGCCACCGGTTTGACGATCAGCCCGACCCAGTTTTGGAACCCCGGCCCAATTTCTATCGGGCTATCGGGCTTCGCTTTGAATTGCACGTACTCTGTAGTATATTTATTTATTTGTACTAGTTAAGTGCCCGTACTTTGCTACGTAGGATCCTATGATACTCATACGACAAACAATTAACACCAAAACACATAAGCACAAGTTAATAATCAAGTGTGAACAAAGGTTAAATCTTTATCATTGTTAAAAGGAGACATGTTAGAAATGACATGAAATTGTATTAATGATATAACGAGTTCATCAAATCACACTAACATCTCCACAAGTCATTTGTCTCAAATGTTACCTCAAATGCAGATGGATACAAGTCATCCTATATTACTTTTGCCTCCTCTATTATCTAACAAGTGCAGATGGATTTGACAAACGATCAAGTTTGCAAGTTTTGCACCACTCCAATCAATCGCCGAATTCGCTTGAGCTTATTTCCGGGTTTTTTTGTTGTTTACTCTACAGTAAAAAGAGTTTGCTTCTCGAGCCAGCAACGACCGTTCCTTGCCGAACAACACCAAATTTTATAAGAAAGCTGAAGCCCTTCACATATCTGAAATTTATCAATCTATTCATCAATTCTCATCACCTGTGCCTTAAGCTACTGGATCATGCAGTAATACATCCAGATCTTAATAGTTTTATCAAACATGCAAGAGAGTTGCATATAGGGAGAAAAAACCTTAATAGTTTTTTAAAGAGATAATCAACGAATCAGTGAGTCACAATAAGCTAGATAAACTTTAAACCTGAACTGAAGTCGTAAAGTTGACGACAGTTCCAAAATTGTTCATGAGAGCCAAACCAAGGATAAGTTCTCACACGAAAAAAAACCACTAACCAGGAACGTGTTTCATGCCTAGCTCATACTACACCGGTTCCTGCCATCATTACCTCTGCATAACAGCACATGACAATATGAGACATAGTACTCTACAATACTACAAAGTTGTCTAGGAACAAAGAATTATATATATTCACTGAATTGCATACCCATTAGCTGGAGATACACATTTGTCGCAGTTGTATCACGACGACATGTTATAGCTGCGCCCACGAGCTGAAAGCCCTACTGCATGACGAATAGCATAAATTCCTACTGCTGCTAATAACTTACCATTCTCAACGATCTAGAGAAGTTTCTTTTTCTTCATTGAAAAGATGATAATGGGGAAGAATTAAAAAACGAAGCAAACATGGCATGGCAGTGCCAGCACCATCAATGGTCGGCGGCAGGTCCCTTACTCCACCCTCTCTGTGCTGCACCACACTGCTCTCTCTTTGCTTAGATGAACATGCTGCAAAAATTTACATTGTTTAAAACTGAAAACTGGATAAGAGATGTAAAAATGAAAATTGAAAAATCAGTCAGGGTAGTAGAAGCAAGCAAATCGATAAAGTGTAAGCACAATGGTCCATGTCTGAACATAGTAAATTACCATCCAGGAAAAGCAAATCAACAAAATTAGCAGAATGCTGGCTGATCAACATCTAAAATAGCTAACTAAAATGTTCTATTCAAGTGAAGAAAAAACTTGTGCTTTCAGTAAATGACAAACGTAATTGAACAATCTCACGAACAGTAGATTTCCAACAACTTTGTTACATGAAAACATGAATCATCAACCTATGTTGCCATTGTTGAAAACTTCAGGACAAGCTATTAAGAAAAAATCTACTATATACAATTAACACGATGGGAACTTAAAAAGGTAGATGTCAAAGAACCGTCTCAAGAAAAAATTTAGAAGGGAGAATGGATAAGTTGTATCACCATGTTGCCATCCTCATTGATCTTGGCAACCAGAGCATAACCTAAGCCTCAGAGCACTGTGCTTGAGGACACAAAAGATTTTTGGGCACCATTCCGAACAGAGAAAAAAATTAAGAACATTTCAGCTTCATTGAGCCTGAATAATGACTTTTTTTATCAGCACCCCTTCACTTTTATGTTATATGATGCACCCAAAACAAGTTTTAAATGAATGAGAAAGTAGTCTCGCTCACACCTCAGAAAGTGATAATTGCAAAGTCAATCACCTTGTATACGGCGCCAAGTTGTGCAGGGCTTTCGAGAACAGCTTTTGCTCGTTCTCCTACGATTTCTCCCTCTACTTGGATTAGATATCATGTATGGCTTAGTTTGCGTGCCTAAACAGCAAGTGCCAAAAGTGTGAGCTTGGAGAGGAAACATCTCTAACTTCATTAGTTTTGCTATGCTGACTCTGCAGATCACAAGCGAGTTTTAGCTATGTTGTACCTTAGGCCCTGTTTAGTTCCTACCAAAATCCAAAATTCAAAATCCCAACTATTTTGGATTCTAAAATCCAAATACAAAATATTTTGGTAGAGTGTTTAGTTCCAACCAAAATTTGTCTTCCAATGATGGGGATTATGAGGATGACACACAAACCAATGCAAAGATTCCTTTATTTTGGCCTCTTGAGTCCAAAATCCAAAATGAAAAATGTACCACTTTTTACCAAATATTTTGGGTAGTGTTTAGTTCCATTTTGTAAAATGAAGAGTCAAAACCCAAAATATTTTGGATTCCATGGGGAACTAAACACCCCTTACTGGCTCTGCTCATCCTGGAAGTTCATATCACCAGAGTTCCATGTCCCTGATCTGCAACACAGGTATTTGATCATTCTTCGTCGTCATCAACAGAGAGAAATGTAGACTTTTTTCTAGAAAATGATTCGACATACTTTCGTTTTGGGAGAATTTATATGCCAGGAAAGAAACATACTAAGATGAATTAGTTACCTTCCATTTATGAATCGTCAGTATACCACCGAGCCTGACAACGAATCAAGAAGGCAACAACAGCACAAGGCGAGGGCATGGACGACCAAGAACAAACCAAACACCCTTCTGAGTGTTGCGTCCGCCCACACACGCACTCGTGCTGCACAGGCTGCTGAACCACAACCACGGGCCACGGCCGACCTAAGCAATGCTGGTTTGACGACATGAGGGAGTGCAGCAACAGTGGCGGGAATCGTGCTCGCCTCGCCGACGAGTTGTGGAACAACATGGCTAGATTGTCGAGGCGAGCAGACCAGGTAGGAATACCTGTTCGGTGGTTGTCGCTGGTGAAGGGCCTGACGAGGATCTGGCGAAGAACCGACACAGGCACGGGTGTGATGCGTCGTTGGAGCGGGAGACAGTGCCGTGGTCGCGTTTGGCCTGGCCTGCGCCGCCGGGATGCCACGTCGCCTCTGCCGTTATTGGTGACCTCACGCCGCCGGGATGGTGTGCCGCCTCTGCCGGCGGGAAGGTGATCTTGCGCCGCCGGATGCCACGCCGGCTCTGCCGTTGTTGGTGACCTCGCGCCGCCGGGATGGAGTGCCGCCTCTGCCGGCGGGATGTTGACCTGGTGTCGCTGACCACTGCTGGGCGGGCGAATAGGCGAGGTCGACCGTCGACGAGAGCGGTTCCGAGGTAGACGGGGTCGTCCGTGGGAGAGGGATGAGGGTTCGTGGGGGCGTGATTGTTGCGCGTGCGGCAGGTTGACGTGCGATGGTGCGAGCGAAAGAGCCGGGGAACCATTGGTTTGCGTTTTGTGCGCGTGCGCCGGGTGAACGTAGGAGCCACGAGCGAAAACCGCCGAGGGACGATTATGCGTATGTTTTAGTTGCAGAGATATATAAAATAAATAAAGAAATGTTCAAAAACTGAACAAAAATCAACAAACACGGTATAAAACCCTTACAAACAACGCTCAATACGTGTCAAGATCAATCCTCACTACAAATTTAAAGGAAAAGAAGAGGTGTGATCTCTAGATCTCTAGAATTATCTTAAAGTCATCCTTTTTAGGCCAAATTTAAAAAAAAAAATAGTTGTGATAAGTTCTACCAAAACAATTAAGTAATCTTTAGTGCAGCAACCAACAATGGTGTGGTCAATTTGGTTGAGCTCTGATACGTGGAAAAGTTGTTATGAGTTGTGAAAAAAGTTATTATGAGCTATGAATAATATAATATTACTTCATACAACTATAAGTTATTCTAAAAATCTTGAAGAGGCAAAGCATCTCAAGTTTGACTAAACTTATGTGGAAGAAAAGTTGTTATAAGATGTTGAAAAAGGTGTTATGATGTCTGAAGAATCATGGTCCCTTATGTTTAGGCGATTAACGACAATATTAGGTCACTATGACTAACGTGTGTTTTGCAGAGGCAAAATCATTAGAGTTAGGTCATAAGTGATGCTTATTGAATGGACTTAATGGATATCCATGCCCCAAGATGGAAATCATTTTGGTTGAAAGGATTAAGCTACAAGGTGAAGACTAGGCTAGCTCTTAGTGCCATGAGGTGTGAGAAGGGCACTAAGTATAGACTAGGGCTTTGTTTTTCCTTTAACCGTACTATAAAGGGGGTATGAGGTTAGTAACTTGACCTAGGAGAGTTTGGAAAAGTTAGTGTATGCACATTTGTCACAACTAGTCCTAGAGACCCTGCTAATAGTCCTTGAGATGGTAGGAGCAAAACCCCTAGAGAAGACTTAGTGAAAAGAGTTAAAACAGGGGGAGAAAGAGGCTCCGGACCAGTTTGCCTAGGAGGCTCCGGACCAATGGAAGTGGTCGGTGGTCCTGCCTTAGGCAGTGCTCTGAGGAAGGTGCTCCGGACAACCTGTCCGGAGGGCACCAGAATAATGAAAGTAGTCTGGTGGTCACCTGATTCTGAATGACTATCAGACAGTGCTCCGGACAACCTGTCCGGAGGACACCCGACTAATGGAAGTAGTCCGGTGTCCATTGTGTTCTTCAGTGAGTCTCAAAGGAGGCTCCGGATTAGTCCGACGGTCCTCAGCAGAAGATCAATTGAGTCCAATATGCACCTAGGCTCCGGACCAGAGGCTCCGGACTAGGTACCGGACTATTGCAAGTAATCTGGTGGTCCCTGTTCTACATTGGTTTTGAATTGGATTGCATGCTCCGGACCAGAAGTAATGGTCCGGTGGTGAGGCTCCGGACTAGTCTGGTGCTTTCGCAGAAAAGAGAAAAAACAAGAAACGGCTAGTTTTGGAGGTGGAGACTATTTATAGTTGTCCTCCTTGTCCAAGTGAGCTCTCTTGACCATTGTTTCACCTGAGGAACCCTTGAGAGAGTTCTTGAAGAGCCAAGTGTCTAGTGAGGGAGAGATTTGAGAGAGTTCATCTTGTTCTTCCCTCCTAGGGTGATTAGGAGTGACTTGTGTGCATCCATCCACCTTCCTAGCCTTGAGTTGGTCAAGCGAAGGTTTTGTGCTTGTTACTCTTGGTGTTCGACAGTACCTAGACGGTTTGGTGGTGTTCGGAGGAAGTGATCGCCGGAAGATTGTCGACGATTCTTCTCCAAGCTTCTGTGATCGGTTGTGGGTGATTCACCGAACCGGTAGTGGCAAAGAATGAGCCCGTAGAGAGCACTCTACCCTTGCGCGGGTAGAGGGGGAGCTATACCTTGCGAGGTGCTCCAACGATGACTAAGGGGGTGTGTCGACACCTCAGGAAAACATCGCTGCGTCAAGAATTCCTTTCCCTAGCTCTTTACTTACCTGCATTACTTCCGCCTTGTTCTTTCAATTCCTACTAGAACTGCTTAGGTTGTCTTTAAATTCCTTGGCTTGCTATTGCTTTCTAGTTAGGATACAAATTGCAGTAGGCACTAGGGGGTGATTGACATCAATAGGTTTTAATATTGCTTTAGAAATTTAAAAGAAGCTCAATTTACCCTCTCTTGGACATCTAAATCCTTTCAATGTCGTCTCTGCTGAATGATATGCGTGCCACTCAAAGTCTTTCAAGTTTAAACAGGTTTCTAGCAAATATTATTTAGATTTATAGCTTTAATATAATTTGTTATAAAAATATATCTCATAATTAATCTAATAATATTTATTTGATATAAAAAATTATTTATACTTTTTAATCTATAATTGATCAATTTGATATATACTAAATTATGATATAGTGTTTTTCTCAAACAATAAAAAATAGCACAGTCGAACGAGGC
Organism: Microstegium vimineum; assembly: GCA_022036555.1. Lineage (NCBI taxonomy): Eukaryota > Viridiplantae > Streptophyta > Magnoliopsida > Poales > Poaceae > Microstegium > Microstegium vimineum. Next base: position 44,962,348 of record CM039133.1, read on the forward strand.
GGCGAATGACAAAAAACACCCGAAGACATGTTAAAGAAAGAGTGGATACAAAAAACACCCGAAAATATAGTTTGTAGAATGTAGGGATCTTCCAAATGGATCGGATCGGACACGGTTTATCCATGGCATCATCGTAGGTTGACTTGGCTTAGTTTAATGTCAAATTAAAACATAGCGTTTGATGTATTATTTCTATCTACAAAGCATACGACGCGTCATTAGTTAGCGTGTATGGGCTAATGGCAGTAACCTTCTGCGGAATACTCATACTCCTATGCTGCTAATAATAATGTTGCAAACGCGTCAATGAAATTGCATTTCTCGCACATGTCTAATCCATGTCCATTCCACATAACACATTTACCAACACGGCACTCGACGACAGCTCCATCAACGAGTTAGCCCTTGTTTAAATCTAAAATTATTTGAAATTTTGATACTTTAGTACTTTCGTTTGTACGTAGTAATTATTATCAATAATGGAGTAACTAGATTTAAAAAAATTTATCTCGTAAATTACAAATAAACTATATAATTAGTTTTATTTTAATCTATATTTAATACTACATATTCAAAGATTCGATGAGATGGAGATGTGATCTAGTCTGCCGAGTTCACATGAGCCATGAATCCATATCCATGGTCCGTGCCGTGCTCTCACCATCACGTGCATTTTCCGGTCGATCCAATGGGCCATGGTGGGCCATGCCATGGCCATTGATGGCAGTGGCAGACTGGCAGCAGTCACCAGAGGCCCGGCCGGGCCCACCACTGCGAGCGGTTTCGAATCCAGCGAGCGGTTCCCCTTTTCCGTTCCGCGTCTCCCTCTCCCCCTCGTCGAGTCGCCGTCGCTCCCCCAATTCCATTCCGACCATTCCCCACGATCCGCCCTGCTACGGCGCAACCACGCAGCAGAAGTCGCTCGCAATTTCAAAACGAGGACGAGCCCGCTGCGGTGCCGGTGCCGTCCCTTCCCCCGCGCCGCGGCACCGCGCAGCCACAGCCACACGCCCCCTTCTCCCCGTCGGATCTACAGCTACAACTACAGCGAGCGAGGGAGCGTCACCCGCGGCTGTCGTCGTCGTCACCGTCACCCACCCGCCGGCCTCTTGCCGCCCAAGTCAAGTCTCCTCCCAAAGCTGCCACAGAAAATTCCCAACCCAACCACTTTCCGCGTCCGCGTCCGGGCCTGCTGCCGTCCGCTTTATTTAAGGCAAAGCAAACCGTCTGCCACGGCGACCCCGACGACTCCGCCCGCCGCCTCCCCCGCCAGCTCCCCCTCACCCCCGACCATCCTCGCCTCCAAGCGCCGCCGCCTCGGGACCGACGCCACAGGAAACTCTCAGACGAACGGCGGCGGGGGCTCCGCCCTCGCTGCCGCTCGTCGACTCCGCCTCCTCGCCTTTCTCTGCCGCCGCCGCCGGGGTTTGACCCGCTCGATCCGGATGCTGACCCGCCCCCAAGCTGCTCACGCCCGACGAGGTCAGGCGCTGCAGCAAGGCGCTCAAGGCGCTCGAGAATAAGCTCGGGAAGCCCGATAAACTTACCAAGGAGTTCTACAGCCTCCCGGTATACAAATTCGTCTCCCCTCTCTTCCGCCCCACCATTTCCTTTCGGTTTTTGCTGCCAAAAAAAAGAGGGCACATGAATATACGTAAACCTTAATTAAGTTCATTACCGTGCGCCGAGGGAACCCCAGCAAAATTGGGTTGCCAAGGAATTCAGAGGGCCACTTTTGTTCCTTACCATGAGATCGGCCACCCTAGGCCACTGTAGATTGCTTCTATGCTAAGCGTCTAGGTAGGCTCTGGCGTGCACTGTACAGAGACAATGATAAGTCTGGACACAATGATTATTTGATTACAATGATAAAGTCATTGTCCTTTGATTTTCCTGCACTGCATCATAACATAGCATGTAAACGTTATCTTCACTCCAAACCCAAAATTTGGACCAGGGAAACGTATTTGATGAGTAGATGCTTCTACCTTCACAATACTGCTTCAGTCAAACTAGCACTTAGGCAAACTATTACAAAACCTGCTCTAATTATACACCCTCTCCTCTTCCACAAACCAGTCATTCCTGTTGCCCATAGCTTCTCTTTCAAGACATATGATTGCATAGTTTCCATGCTTTCATTTTTACTTGTTGTAAATGTAAATTGATGTTCTAATGGGTTTTATGATTTTGTCTATCAGAGTTATAAGTAGATGTTTTTGAGGTAGCACTGATGCGGTGATGCCAACGAATACTGAATTCTTTATAAACAGCTGAATTAAATGCTCTTAGCACATTGCTGTAACAAGTGCAAAATCCTATGATGCTGAATTTATTTCTCTTCCTATTTGTTTCGGTGAAACGTGAAAGAGAGAATCAATCCCTTCATTATGCATAGGAAATACAACACACACCAACACCCCCACAGGCCACAGCTAGCTTTTGTTCATTTCTTCCAAATTGTCAAAGCATGACCTTTTTTTGTTGGGAAGCTTTATAAGTTAATTGTCATAGGAAGTACTTCTTTGAACTAAGCCAAACAACTACTGAAAACTATCTTGTTTTCAGGATATAAGAATAGAGCTTCGGTCAGCACAAAAATTTAGTGTTGCTCGGAAACAAGAAAATAGGGCAAGAAACCGCTACACTGATGTGTTGCCATGTAAGCCCCTGGACTTGTACAAGGTTGCAGGTGTAGATAGGAAGATCCAGTATAGAATCATTAATTTTATTTACCTTGATTTCTTTCTTTAGTTGATAGAACCAGGGTACAGCTACAGTCTTCAACAGGCAATGATTACATCAATGCTAGCCGTATAGAGGTAAAATTGGCATATTACCTTGTATTTGTTTTTTAATACATGTTACCTTTTCGGTACAGTAACTCCAATCCTTGTCTGACTTGGGGCCATATAAACTTTGCAGATTGCTGGCAAAAAGCAAACAAAATTCATTTCTACTCAAGGACCGCTAGCCAATACGATTGAGGATTTTTGGCAGATGGTATATGAGAATCACTGTCCTCTGATTGTTATGGTCACCAAATTTGATGGTTTAAAGGTGCTAATATACAAAACATAATCTTGTTGTTTGAACTTGAAATTTATTGGCTATTTTCTCTTAATTGATAATAGACTATTAAATAGTATCCACGTTCAAATAATTGCAGTGCGATGATTATCTACCATTGAGCAAGGAACAGGATACTTTTGGAAAATTTAGCATTAAGATCACAAAGACCAGGAAAGATGGTCAGTTAATGTTGCGTGGTGTGGAGATTCAACGGGATGAGGTGAATATATAAAAAAGTCTGTTGTTTACATACTTTCTGTTCTAGGTAAAGTGTAAGCTGGGCAGGTCCACCATGAAGTCTGTACTATTCTGTATTTTACATCATAGTGTATATATTTAAATATGGAGAGTTATTCTTGTGCCAATAAGCATAGAAAGACGGACTTGAGTTCAGCTTCTGTAGGAGCTTCTAGTGTGCGTAAGCATTTCCCTTAGGCCATGTTCGGTTATCTCGGAACTAACCAATCCGGCTAGGAATGCATGTGTAATTTGTATAAGGACCGGAATAATTCCGGCCAGAAACGACCCATTCCGAAGAAAGCGAGCGAGGCCTTATGCAGAAAAGTCTTTCTGGTTAAATTAGATCTGACATTTACACTAGTCATGGATATACTTTCTGGTCAACCTAGGGTGCTCATGCATACTTATGCTGTAGTGAAGGTTTTAGTGTAATATTTTTGGGCCTTTTACCTATCATAGGCAAATCATTGCAAAACGTACTGGTGTCTGGTAACATGTGATTAGTTAGTGAGATCAGATGCCAAATCTCGCTGGGATAGTATTTCCAGGCCACCATATGTATTATTGCTGAGTGAGATGCCAAATCTTCTTTCCGCAGACTCTTTGGCTGGTAGTTGTCTCCTCATTTTCTTCCTTAAGTTCTTTTATGTTCCTCACGTTTTTATCTTCTTTCCTTGGCATAATGGTATTGGAATTGTTGCAATTTTTTTTTGCTGAATCTTTATATTATTGAATTTTTCTCCTTTCTGAATCTTTATGTTGCAGTCAGATGAAGTGCGATCTCTTCTCCACATTGAGTATTCGGATTGGCCTGACCATGGGGTGCCAAACAGCAGTACTGATGTAAGAAGAATTCTAAAAAGGTTGTATCCCATTCAAAGAGAACAGTCAATAGTTGCGCATTGCAGGTTTGTTTCAAATCATGAAATCGATGTTATGCTTTTTTTTTTGTGTGTGTAAATGCCTTGCTTTCTGGTGTGACCTTTCCTATATGGATATACACCATCTTAGTAAAGTGCTTTCACTTTCTGCAGTGCAGGCATCGGAAGAACAGGTGCTTATATCACCATTCATAATACAATAGATAGGATTTTACTTGGAGAACAGGGGGCTGTTGATATTGTTGAAACTGTCAAAAAATTTAGATCACAGCGACCTGGAATGGTCCAAACAGAGGTATGTTTGATCTTCCATAATCCTCACATGCACAGAGTAGCTTCCATATAGTGTCGTGAGTACTTGCTTACCAAAAAACTTCAGAAAGCAGCTGCTCACATGATGGTGATTGTTAACTTTTTTTTATGCTGAACTAGAATTAGTGAATGCATGGTTGTTGATAGCTATACTCTAAATTTGAACTTTAACTATAGTTTTAGAAGTGGTTCTGAATTATTTGTGTTATATAAAAGTGGAGTTTTCTGGTGGAGGTGATAGATAGATATTCTTTTGCTTGTTATTTTTTAATTGTAGTGTGCAGCTAGCAGTTGCTCTGCTAGGGGTACATGGGAGTTGGGATATTCTGATCACTATAGGTCTTTGTCAAATTATATTCTCCTTTGATTGAGCAATTCTGAAGAACAACACATTCCCAAATGACTTTTCTTCTGCTTTGCAGGAACAATACAAGTTTTGCTACCAGGCAATCACAGATGAACTGAAAGATCTTGTGTCGGGTCAAAACATTGAACCACTTTCGAGGTAGGTCTCATGTGCACACTTGTCTGTGACAAACATTTGCTTGACTGCATCAGTAGTTCCATAACCTTTGCATATATCTTATTATTTTGGTTCTGTTTCCTGTCAGGAACGAGTAATGCCAGCAGTGACGCTGTACTGACGTATATCTGACTGCATGATGCCCCTTTACTTGCTCTATTCTTCTTCAAGCTTCGGTATTAGCCTTCATGTACAGCATGAAGGCTGATAATGTTGCGTTTGGTCTGGAGTCTGAAGCTTTTCTAACATTCCCTGGTCTCAAGTAATTGGGGTTTGATGAATATGTCCAACCTTCTGTGATCTAACATTCCCTGGATCACATAAAGATCAGTAGACTTCATTATTCTGTCCCTTAATTAGAATTTAGATCGATGATGTTAGGATATCAAATATTGATTGTGCATCATCGCCCCCCAGATTGTATTTTTGGTTAATTGTGTATACACGAAATATAATGCACGGGAAAGATTTGATATTGGTATGATCCAGATTGTGCGTCGTTTCCAGGAAAGATTGACGTGCGCACTATTCAGTCAAATATTCAGGTATGATCCATTGTTGGTGACTTGGTGTAACAAGTTCGTTATCACCAGGTTTGTGTGTTGAAGAGGGGTTTTGGTCAATGGAATCGTGCAAAGTAGACAAAGCTGGACGTGATCCGTCCCCTAATACACCGTGGAAGCTTATTGGGTTTAGCTCAGAACTTACGAAACGCATTCTAATTGACTTCCTGTAGCAGCAAGAAGCTTACCCTGCATGGCAGCATTGGTATATGAAAGTGTAGCGTGTCCGGTGCCACCAAATGGCATGCTGGATCAGACAGTATCAGTTCAGTTCATCTGGTTGTCACGGACTGAAAGTAGAAGCGAGCCTAAATTTTCATACAACGACACTCAATCTCAAGCAGATACGTGAACGACATTTTCTGAAAAGAGTTGAGAGTCTTCTATTGGGAATAGGTCATGCACTGCATGTTCAGCTCAAAGAAAAGGTGCAACGACTGAATGGCATTGCATATTGGAGTAATTTTTCTTTTTTTGAAGTGATAAGCGATTAAGCGTAGCCTATGCAAATGGTAAACACCTGAGGTGCTGTTTGGTTGAATTATTTTGCTCCGTAGACAGTTCTGCCGCCATCTCATTCTGTAAATCGCGTTTGGCTGGTTCTGAATGTAATCTATTCCCAGTGTGACCTGATACAATGTAATCTCATTTTGCATCAGTTTATTCATTTGTGCGTATCGTTCATGGTTGGAATTAAAACAAGAAAGTGGGCTAAACACATTTGCCACCAAATGCAAAATCAATATGGGAACCTTCGCAGCTTTCCTGGATCTCTGAAGAAGTAGCATGGCCAATGGCATGCTGAACCAGAAAACATATAATAGTGGGGTCTGACAGAAACACACACTACACTCACAGATAAAAGTAAAAGCTATATATTGCCTCAGTTTTCAAATAGCAAGATAATCGATCTGGACCAGATTTTGGGACGACCTTTTCTGAAAACAAGGGTTCTGAAGCTTCTATTGGATACAGATCACGCGCGCATGCTATAAGCTGAAAAGAAAAGGCAAGCAGCACTCTGCGACGAAGCATGCTTGCTTGCAAGCCTTTATTACCACCATTGTAGTGAGAACTTGTGATGCATCGCACTCAGGGCTAGACACTAGGGTGCTAGCTAGTGCATGACGACGTAGACGTCGTACTCGACGGTGGCATCGCCGGTGTTGAAGTCAATCCAGTGGGTGCGCAGGAGCGCGTATCCCCGAGCGAAGCGGAACGCGCCGGTGCCACCGACGACGGGGAGCTCACGGACGGCGTCGAGAGGGCAGTTACGGCCGAGCAGCGCGAGCGTGCTGCCGTTGTAGTCCCCCGCCGTGAATACCAGGTTCATGGCCTGAAGGAATCCGAGCTTGGCCTGGTCGGACCCCATGTACAGACCCTGGGCGCGGCCGATGACGGCGGAGCCCTGCTGCAGGTCGGGCCCCTCCGTCAGCGGGTCGTCCATCACGTTCACCATCCCGAATATTGGCGACGGCGACGACAACGGCGGGCTCACCACCCGCACCGCTGTTGGGGACTTTCCGCTCACCGTGTCGTGGAAGTAGAAGTGCAGGTGCGTCGGCGTAGCGGCGTCGGCGGTGCCGGCCTTCGCACGCCGCTTCCCCGCGTGGTGGTCGACGGCGGCGGTAGTAGTAGTAGGCTCGCTGTCTTGCAGCTGGGCCTCGACGGCTGCTAGTGCCAGTATGAGCAAGAGCAGGAACGTCGTCGTCATCGTCGTCGTCGTCACTGATCCTTTCAGCTTGACGGCCATTGTTGATGTTGGCTGCTGTGTGAAGTGTTGTAGTGTCAAGCAAGTGTGTGAGTGTGACTAGAGTTTATAGTGGAAATGTGGAATGGAGTTGTTTGTAGGTGTGAAAAAAGATTGGTGACACGTTGCAAGAATACGAACAAAGCGGGACTAGTGGTAGGGCTCGCGCGGCAATACTTTACTTTGCTTGGCCAGCCATGAAAGGCACCACAACAATTTCATCAACAAAAGAAAGGCAGCACACCACTGGATGGACTCTCTGGTAGTGGGGACTGGGGAGCACAAATGCAGAAGGAGCAGATCGCATTCGCGAATGAATACGAATTGCTTGTCATTCTTGGAGGTGATCGATCGAGTTTGAGACTATTTCTCAGCGGATCGATGCTCATCAGTTCTCCGTGCTCTTGTCGGTGGAACGCAAACGCAACGGTAGAGAAAGGCACAACAGTTCTGAGAGGGGACGAATCAATTGTTTCTTTTCTCGTTTGTCCATGCTGTGCTTCGCTTCCACGCAAACGGTAATTATCCAGCGTTCGATCTGACCTGATTCGGTTAGGTAGATTTCCATGTGTGTGCATCGATTCAATATAATGGCACCACTCGAAGGCGGATGCTGCGTGCTATATATAGCTAGACAGATACTACAGAGGCATGGACTTTTATTGACTACAAATAAATTTACCGGCTACTAGACTGTGCTCAGACGCTCATTACAAATTCTTTTTTACTCATAGTACTTGTTAAACTGCAACCATGCATTATTACGGTATGGTCATTAACTGGCTATATTTTCTTTGTTACCACCTTCTCGCAAAAATCTTCAAGCATATGTTCCTGAACAAACTCTCTTGGTTAAAAAAAAAATGTCACCAATCAAACACCATGGATCAGATTTTGTTTTTGTAGAGCCAGATGTTAAAGCGGATTTTTTTTTTGCGACGATGTTAAAGTGGAATTATGGGAGCTTATGGAAGCTCAAGAGTCTATTGATTCCCCCCTTTGGTTCTACACACACGTGAATGTTGCTGTTGAAGATTAATGGGTGGATTTGAGAGGAATTTGGGATTTGAGAGAGAAAGGGGAAGAACAGTGAAGTTGGGGAAGAACTGTCTGGATCGATCTTCACGATCCTTCTCAGATACTCCATTATATTTTTATCCTATTTTACATTTTATTCCTTAATTCTAATTATATTTACAACTTACACCAACAATCCCCCTCAAGATGGGGCAAAGACATCATACATACCCATCTTGCTACCAAATGAAGAGAAAGTCTTTTCAGGTAAACCTTTGGTCAAAATATCAGCTATCTGGCTAGCTGACTTTACATAAGGTAGGCAAATAATTCCTCTATCCAACTTCTCCTTAATAAAGTGACGGTCGATCTCAATATGCTTGGTTCTATCATGATGAACAGGATTGTTAGATATATCAATAGCCGCTTTGTTGTCACAGTATAGCATCAAGGGCCCACTCTCAAATAATCTCAATTCAGTTAGAAGAATCTTCAGTTACAACAGCTCACACACACACCATGAGTCATAGCACGAAACTCTGCCTCAGCTGTAGACCGTTCTACAACACTTTGTTTTTTACTTCGCCATGCAACTAGATTACCTCCAACAAAGGTACAATACCCAGAAGTTGATCGTCTATCATCCAAAGAGCCAGCCCAATCAGCATCGGTCTAGCACTCAACTTGTAGACTTTCTTGTTTAGTGTATAAAAGACCCCTCCCTGGGCTACTCTTAAGATACCTCAAAATGCGATAGACAACATCCATATGAGATGATCTGGGATCATGCATAAATTGACTCACCACACTTACTGCAAAGACAATATCAGGTCTTGTGTGAGAGAGATATATAAGCCTTCCAACTAGTCTCTGGTAGCATTCTTTATCCACCGGAGTACCAACATCTTTACTTAAGCGACAATTTTGCTCAATAGGAGTGGCTGCAGGACGACATCCGAGCATTCCGGTTTCCTTTAGTAGATCCAAAACATATTTTCTTTGAGATAGAAACATCCCTTTTGGTCCACGGGAGATTTCAATTCCAAGAAAATATTTCAATTGCCCCAAATCCTTTACTTCAAACTCTTGAGCAAGATATTTCTTCAAATTGATAATCTCAGCAATGTCATTCCCAATAATCACAATATCATCCACGTATACTATTGATAAGCTCAAGAGTCTATTGATTCCCCCCTTTGGTTCTACACGCACGTGAATGTTGCAAATATAATTAGTTAGTAGCCTTCATCGCATCATGCATTGGAATGGATCTATATTATTGAAATATATTTGTAACAATACTAAGCCCTTTAAATGCAGATCAGGAAGGAGCCACGTACTTTGGGCTGGTTTTGCTATGAAACCTGTTCATGAAGCTATGCTAACGGTTTCTTGTCTTACTCCTTGGCCAATACCTGGTACAAATTCCTCTTTTCCTACCATAAAGCTTTGCATATATGCACACACATACATCCTCTGAAACTTTGTGGTACTCTGTTCTTACTAAACCTAAGCACACCTCTTTTCACATGAAGAAACAAAATCTCACGAGTATATATATATTTTTTTTAGTATTGAAGAAGATGGCAACATCGTACTTGGAGCCTTGCAGTTAGAGCACGCTGTCATCGCAAATTTGCCGGGCCACACATCTTCCCAGAGAGTATTGAAGAGGCAATAAAAGATGAGTTCCAAGTTACATTCGAAATCCAAAATATATATCACTACCTGTAACATGTTCTTATGCAGTCCACTTTAACCAAAACTTGAAGTTATAATTAATCAATATATGTACAAATCTGGCCACTACTTACGTACTCTAAATTTGCATCCGCGCAGGAGACCTAACTTTTTACTGGCACTAGGATAAGTGTCCTGTGAGCTTCAAACATGATCGGCAAGCGAGCACGCTCCGCTGTCGCACTGCGTCTCCCCGGCGGCCGCCTTGCCATGGCCGTCGTCACCGGCGAACTTGGCACCCTTGGCTAGCACGTCGCCGTCGGCCTCACCGCGGCGCACGGTGCCCCACGCCGGGAGCCTCGCGGCGGAGAAGGTGCGCGCGAGGAGGGACATATTGGGCCACCGTCCAGAGTTGCCGAGCCGGACGCTCCTTCCATTGCGGACCACGCCGCCACCGAAGCCGCTCGCAGACCGGTCTGGTGGTGGACGCTCGCAGACCGCCGGAGGTTGCCCGCCGCGACGGCTTCCCGGAGAACGTGCTCTGGCAGCCTCAGCGTGTAGCGCTCCGAATCCCAGTCCGAGGTGGCAGAAGGCGAGTGGCCCGTGGTGTGCGAGCGCGGGAACAACTGCGCGGGACTGGGGCGCCGGCCGGACCCCGACTTGGTTCGCAGCGCGCGCTTGACGCTGCCGATTCGTAGCAGCTCGGCGGCCTCCTCCCTCCTGACCCTCTGCTCCTCCTCCTCTGCTGCTGCTGTCTCCCCGGCAGTGGCATGGGCCACCTCTGCTGCTGCAGGGACGATGACGACGACGACAGGCGGCGGGATGATGGGTTGGCCGTCGTGGTCCGTGGCCGGAACGACGACAGCAGCGTCGGGGCCGGTGAGGACGGAGCGGCAGACGGGGCAGGTGACGTGCGACGCGAGCCAGGCGTCGATGCAGTCGACGTGGAACGCGTGGGCGCACGATGGCAGGAGGAGCCGGAGCCTGTCGCCGTCGTCGAACTCGCTGAGGCACACGGCGCACTCGAGCGCGCCGCCGCCTTCCTTGTGCGCCTTGACGTCGGCGTAAGCCATGGTCGGGAACGACTCGAGCACGGCGCGGTCGAGGCCGCGGTGCGTCCTCCTGGACCGCGACGCCGCGTAGGTGGTGAGCCCGAGGCCCGGGAGCCCCAGGTGCAGAGGGAAGTGGTGGTGGTCGGGCCCGCCACGGCCAAGTGGGGGGCCTGCGCACCGGCGGAGGTAGATGGAGAAGAAGCCGAGTAGGAAGAAAGCTGTGATGAGCACCACCATGGCGATCGCCATCGACGGGTTGAAGTTCTTCGGGTTGAAGTAGTCTGGCCCTTTCCCCCGCGGCGCGCCGTCCCACGGAGTCGACGGCGGCGAGAAGTAGAAGCAGGAGACGGCGGCGGTCATTGATCGGGCCCATGTAGCTAAGCTAGCTACCTGTCTGGGCTGGGGCCGGACGGAAGGTGGCCTCGATCTGTCCTGTCCCCTCGATCGTCTCCTTTTTGCCTTTCCGGTGGGAGTATTAATGGAGATCGAGTCGAGTGGCGAGCTACTCCTACATCGATCAAGTTAGCTCAGCCGGTTCCGTCGTTTTTATTTAACTTGGACTTGGATTTGGGCAAACCTACCGCAGTGATTGCGAATGAACTGCTTGTGAGCACAAGTAGCAATGGTGGAGACCGGAGAGCTTCTAGCCGTCGGCAATGACCAAACAATGCAAACGCCTGGCTGACCTCTCTTCACCTTAGCGTGGGCAGCACAGCAAACGCAGCGATTGCTTATTGGTGCTGCATCCCACCCGTCAGTGTCAGGGTCCGATCCACCCAGTCAAACCCGGCAGCGGCAGGATCTGGACGACCGGAGGGGAAGGCCTGGGTCGTTTTTGTTTTTTCACTCTCCATGACCGGCCGGAGGTCAGTGAGAGAGAGGTCAATTAATAAAATTAAAAAAGTGGATGACCGAAAAGTCGTCCATGCATGTAGGAGTAGGAGCAAAGGAGCAGCAAAACCTGCCGTTGCACGTACGTACAGTACAGGTGGCGGCACCGTGATGGCAACGGTGACTAATGGAAAAGGTACAAGAACCAGAACCGGACCTTGGAAGGGCAGTCAAATAAGAGGTTAAAATTTAGTTCGTGTGTCACATAGATATTTAGATGATAAATATGATGACTTAACCTGAGATAATTATAAAACTAATTACACATGAGTAGAGTAATTAGTGAGATAAAACTATTAAGCCTAGCTAATTAATCTATCATCAGATGTTTACTGTAGCATCACATTGTTAAATCATGGACTAATAGTTAGAGTTAATCGATTTATCTCACAAATTAGCCTCAATCTCTGTAATTAGTTTTATAATTACCCTATGTTTAATACTTTAAATTAATGTCTAAATATTCGATCTTAAATAGCTTAGGATGTATCACTCTAGTTATCTTCCACACACTACTACAAAAATGATTTTACATAGCACTTGACTTTTATTAACCGTGACGTTTTTTCACCTCAACCGCCACGGTTAATAGGTGGCCGGAAAGCCAACCGGTTGGGGGGCACAACCGCCACGGTTAATTAACAGTGGCGGTTGCTGTTGTACAACCGCCACAGAAAATGAATTTACCGAGGCGGGCTTCTTAATTCAACCGCCTCCTAAAATAAAGGCCCAACTAGTAGCCCAAAAAGTCCAAAGTGTCGGGCTCATATATATAACATGTTAGGGTTTCTCCACTCCCTCCCCTCCCTCAGTCCACTCCTCAGCCGCCACTCCCTCCCCACCGGCGGCTCCCTCCGCCCCCTTCTTCCCTCCCCACATGCGGCGCCGCGCGGCCTCCCCTCCCCCACCGGCGGCTCCCCTCCGCCGCCCTTCCCCTTCCGGCCGGACTCCGCCGGCGCGGGAGGGCGGCGCCCCGCGCGGTCTCCCCTCCCCCACCGGCGGCCCCCTCCCTCCCCTTCCCGGCGAACCTCGCTGCTCGGCGCGGGATGGGCGGCGCGGGCCGGGCGACGGCGGACGGCGGCGCACTCGTCCTCCAACCCGGCAGCCCCTCGTCCTCCACCCCGGCGCGCCCTCTACGGCCGGATCCGGCGGAGTAGAGGCCAGATCGCGGCGGGTGGCTCGTCTCGGTGGCGGCGGCGGATCCGGCTCCACCGGCGTTGGGGACGGCGGGGCGTGGGGCCGAGGGCGGCGCGCGTGGCGCGCGACGGCGGCGGCGCGGGCGGCGCGACCGCGGGGTGCTGCGCGGCGACGGCAGCCCAGATCCAGACCTAAAAAAGCCCAGATCCACCCTTAATCGGGTTTGGATCTGGGCTTTTTTTGTTTTTTAAAAGGATTAACCGTGACGGTTGTCCTAACATAACCGTCACGGTTAATGCCCCGATTAACCGTGACCATTGATCCGTGGCGGTTGGAAAAACCACCAGGGTTAATCCATTTCAACCGCCACGGAAAATCATTTCTGTAGTAGTGAGAGTGCAAAATTTTCTATAGCATAGGACATATAAGTAGTGATATAAATCATACTCTCCCAACGTGGCTATATTAGTTTATTGTCCATCGATAACCGTGAAGATCCAGTTTCTTAGTTAGACTTGGTTTCTTAGGTCATCCTCCATGTGAGTTTAACGTTCCAGTTTCCAAAGCAGTCATATTTTGGAAAAAAAGAGTTTCATCTATCCCATGAAACTCTCTATTACTCCCATGAAACTCTCACAATCTCTCTCTTCATCGCTCTATTCGCTTGAACTACTTATAGCTTATTTCAGCTTGTTTAAGTTTATTCCCTCTCACAGAACACTATTCAATCAGTCAAAATCAGCCGACTTTTATACCAGCCGAACAATATATTTAATGCCCATGAAACTTTGATAAAACTCCATTGATATTGGTCTTAGATTTTTTTCTTTCTTTCCTCGTCAAATCACTTGCCACGTTAGCAAATTAACTACGTGATAGTGTAATTAATATCTATAGAATCTAAGTTTCTACATTGTGATAGCTCTGATCCAGCATCTGAATGAACTGGGCTGGCTCGGGAGAGTACATCAGTAATGAGGAGTTACAGCATTACTTTGAACAGCTGTCTATCAAACCTCCATCTTCGTGTTTTTACACTTGTCTTCAACTGGATGACGATCGAACAGATCAGAAAGCTCCAAGTCCACCACATATGTTTTGTATGCACAAGGTTTCTTTCATGCATGTTTACTTATCTTAATATCACTTCTCACTTGTTCTGTTGGACTGGCATCCATATATGTTGGTTTGCTTCTTCACCATAGGTTAGGTTAGGTCATATTTAATTATTTTCTTCTCATCATACATACATGCATACTTATAAGTGGCCGCATTATTGTCTTGTCTACAGACGACACAACAAAGGCAGAAGAATAATGATCTGCGTGGTGGTACAGTGGAACATGATGATTATTTAATTGTATGTATATGTACAGGTAGGAAAAAAATAATGTTAGTATTTATAATTAAAATACAGTATACAAAATACAATTGATAAGAATATAGCCGACCATAAAAAGTTCTCTCAAAAGTAACATAAGATCTTTATTGACAACAAAATATTACTGAATTAGCTACTTATAGTAGGTATATGTATAAAGAATAAACAAGGCTCCGACAACACATAAAAGCATACTGCAGAAAGGAGAAAAAAAACAGGCGAAGTACAAAGTAGAATAGGGTTAATTGAGCGGTGGAAGCACTACCACACTGACTACTTCTAGAGCTTGGACGTTATTTGCCCCAGCCGGTCATTGGTGCTAGGTGCTAGTAGCATAGCTAGGATGATGTTGTGGCCTACTGCAATTCTGCAAAGCTAGACTCAGTTTTCACAACACAAGGAGGAAAGGGGGGATTATGACCCACTATGGCTCACACGTAGCTCCGCCAGTGTATATATCCTCTGTAGGCTCTGTACCATCTTGAGGCCGGAAAACGCTGAAGTGCTTTGAGGAAGACGAAACTAAACTGGTAGGGGCCGGGTCACATCTTTGACTATCTTGACAAGGAGGGTTTACTTACGTACTTTGAAAAAGATGACATATTTGGTTGGTCCTTCCAGTACCGGCCTTGGATGACTACCAACATTTGGTCCCACGTATTTTATATTATTATATTATAATTAACAAAAGCATGAGTAATCTAGAAATTGTTTTCTTATGTTATATCTAATGTGTTACGGTGACCAGTTGGTGGTTACAATTACAAACCTCCAAAAACTACTTCCTCTACCCTGAAATAATTAATTCCTGGAATCTGTACTAATCAAATTTTTTTAACTTTGACTAATTTTATAGAAAATTGTAATAATAACATGTATGCCTTAAAATGAATATCATGTGAAAATATATTTTGTGATAAATCTAATGATACTAGTTGGATGCCATCACTTTTAATATCTTTTTCTAAAAATTTGGTTAAAGTTCAAAAAGTTTGACTTGGGACAACTTTAGAAATCTATTTAAGAGATAGAGGGAGGGAGTAAGTTGACGACAGTTCTGCCTAGAGCTTTGAATCACGATACAAACTAATTGGGAGCCTCAGATCAAATGTGTGCTCTGATTTTGCAAAAAATATATAAAAAAAGCTTCTGGGCCTAGATTGCAGACAAATCTTTTGTGTTGTTTATAAGTTGCTATCATGTATGATGAGCATTAATTAGCACTTCATATTTCTCATTTTGGAACACAGTTCATACTGCGGTATATTTAGCGTCTCGCGCCGCCGGTCTCCTAGACCGGCGAGAAATACATGTTGGCTCCTAGACTTGTGCATGCGTGATGAGTGTGCATCTCGCATTAATGATGTCGCAAAAGGGAC
Organism: Microstegium vimineum; assembly: GCA_022036555.1. Taxonomy (NCBI): domain Eukaryota; kingdom Viridiplantae; phylum Streptophyta; class Magnoliopsida; order Poales; family Poaceae; genus Microstegium; species Microstegium vimineum. Next base: position 44,978,226 of record CM039133.1, read on the forward strand.
CATGCATGCATGTCAGTCTCTACTTTGAGAAGATGAGATAGTTGATAAGTCAGTTTATATTATTTTTGATTGTTTTGTTATGGGAGAAAAACAATATTTTGATGGCTGATGAGCCAAGCAAACAGAGCAGAATGCGAGACAGTTTAGAAACTGAAAAAAGAGGAGATGATGCAAGGGTAGTTTTTTTAGCGAACGTGCCCTCATATAGCACTTGATCAATTTTAAAAAGACAGAAACAGTCACAGTACAAAAATTCTGCTAATCTTAAGATTAGGATCAAAGCCCTGATAATTATGCAAGAACAGTTTGAAGACTTAAAACAGCTGAATCAAACGAATCATTTGCTTTTTAAAATTATTATTATTAATACACATTATAGATATAGATAGATAAAAAAAATTAGAGATAGAGATTTATTATATGAATAACAAAACAAAAACCAAAAGAAACATGAATCAAAACCTAACGCGCATGTTGGACGGTACAAAGAATCTTTAGTCCGGTTGATGCTACCAGAATCTTTAGTCTCGGTTGGTGTTACCAATCGCGACTAAAGGTAGTACGTCCTTGGATAGAGGAATTTAGTCCGGGTTAGTATATAGAACCGAGGCTGTGTTTAGATGATGGAAATGTGGTGAAAAAAATCTTGTAGCACTTGTCGCGTCACACTGTAGCAATTTTGTTTTTATTTGGTAATAATTGTCCAAACACTGATTAATTAGGCTTAAAATGTTCGTCTCGCAAAGTACAACAAAACTGTGCAATTAGTTTTATATTTCATCTATATTTAGTAGTCCATATATGTGCCGGTATTTTGATGTGACGGGGAATAGGAATTCGATATGATGGAGAATCTTGTAAAGTTTTGAAATTTTGGATGAATTCCTAGGAAACTAAGCACAGCCCGAGACTAATTCATCTATTAGTCCCGAACATATAATTTGCTGAAACTATTGCATATTAGGGATATCAACCAAAAACCTATTATCTAGTAGTGCAAAGAGATAGACAAAAGAATTTAGGAAACATTATTTTTTTTTTGAGATTACACAACGCAGACGCTCAAAATGTACGCACACTCGCCCCTACGAACACACGCACGCAAACCCTACCCCTATGAGCACTTTCGAAGGACTGAGCCGGCAAATCTTGAAGTTGACGAAGTCACTACTGACGCCTCGCTGTCGACGAGAACGTCGTCTACCACTTAATGCATAACATAAGAACAAACAAAAATTGCTTAGAAAAAAGGCTCGACACTAAAAAAGAAAAACCTAAAAAAGGAAACATAAATAGGTAGGGAAAAAAGAACGCTGGACATGAAATTTAAATAGAAAAGATGATACGGACCCACATATCGTATAAATAAATAGAAATTAATGGATCTAGGCTTATATCGGCATAAATAGACTTATATTTATTTATACTTGTATCATTTTTTTTTCTATTTAGATTTGGATTTGAGAGATCTATTTAATTATGATTGTGTCTAATTTGTGTCATATAAAACAGGAGAGTTATTAGAGAGACGAACAAAGACAATTTTCATATTCATGGGTTAGCTAGCAGGTAAAGACGACCAACAAAAAGTTGAAGTAAAAATTTTGATTATATAATATAATGTATAGATAAATATCATAAATATATACATGTATATAAAGACGCTCTTTGGTAGGGTTCTATTTGGCCAAGCCCTATGCTACAGTGCCAACGCTCTTTGGCAGGGCTTTCTTTGGCCAGGCTCCATGCTACAGTACGTTTTACCACCAGAGGGGATGCAGTCGGAGGAACCAGGAATCATGGTTTGTTTGGGCTCCTAGTTCATTTCGTAAGTGAGAAGAGAGAAAAATGGCTCCTAATTATAATAACACAGGTTTAGGAGGTCCAAATATATGGTGTAAATCATTTTAACGCAATCTTTTTTTTGGTAGGGAGGGGGGACATATTGGAACAGCAGTCTAATCATCCTTTTAAAATACGGTGCAATATCATTGTACCATCTATTTACGCGCCTTTAAGTAATTATGTTATAATTTGTTCCGCAAAAAATGCATATATGGTATAAAATCATTGTACGTCTATACCAATATTACCGAAACGAGTTTTAGCCATCGGGTCAATTGTACGTGATTTTGTTGCACTACCGTATTTCCGAATGGGTATATTTGTTTCCGATTAGAATCGGATATGCGGTGTCCCATAAAAATCTTACCAAATATTTTATATTGTTTCCAAAAAAAAATGCTACCAAACATCCTTGTGGCACCTATGATTCTTTCCACCGCAACAAGATATATAGGGGCAGATGGGATTGAACTGCACTCGTATATTTTCCGCGCCGCGGGGTGGAGGTCGATCGCCACGCCACGCCGCAATCCCAAACACACATATATATACCTAATCCATATTGGCTTCGGCTCTTGCCTTTGACGTTTTTTAAGCCTGCAATATATAAATATACGGTAATGCTTGGTTGCGTTACGCCTAATTAAAAAAAAAGTGCGTAGCTTAACAGGGGTTCACACCTTGGCAGTGTACTCTGGCCACTCGATTGCAGTGCAGGCGGGCGCGTGGACCCGTGCATGAGTGCATGCGGCGCGAGGATCTATGCATCAAAGAGACGACTGCTTTGTTGTGTGTGGCTGCACTAGCTGGTTATTAGGCTCCTAGCCGTAGGCACCTAGGGCTGCAGGCCTCTCTTCCCTCACCTGCTAGAGCCAGCGTGGGCAAAATACCCGATACCTGAACTGCTACTCGATCTTAATTCAGACTCGAAATTAGTTTGGGTAATTCGGGTAATATCTCCCGGTACCCAAACTACCCGAAGTTTTGTACGTATCTTTATATTTATCATATGTTGTTAGTTGAACTCTTAAACTTATCACTTTATTAAAATATAATTCTCTCTTCTTAAACAAATAACTATAATATATTATTCTTTGCACATTGTTATTGAAATCATGTACACTTGGTGCTGAAATTATGTATAAATTGTTACTAAATTTTTATCAAGTTTGTTGGTTTTTATAAATTCGGGTATAGTGGGTAATACCCGAATCCGAACCCAAATTATCGGGTACCTGAAATTACAGGTAATGTTTTTTCGAGCAGTTTTCATTACCCGAAATTACATTACCCGAAATTACAAATCGGTAACCCGAACGGCCCGACTGAGAGCCTAGCTGCTGCTTGTCCTATTGCTTTTCTCTTTCTGTCTTGTCTGTCCTAGGCTTAGCTGCCCCTACCACATGTTGTGATGTGTTGCTGCTTTGACCGATACTAGCTTGCAGGGCTGACCAGACGTTTGACCGATACTGTAGCAGCAGGTGAGGTCAGGACGGTTGGCACGGCAGCAGGAGCAGCACAGGTGACACTAGCTAATCAAAAGGTGCATGCATGCATTGTGGGACCCGCCCAGGCAGGGAGGCAGACGCATGGTGCACACGACCCGTGCACGCATGGAATTCCTACTGCATCCGGGGAGCGTCAGACGCGTGGTCGGATAGCGTCAAGCGCGCGTGGGCGTCCCCATATAAATATAATATATAATTAGACAATATCTGTTTGTCTGCTTGCCATCCTGCACCTAGAGCATCTCCTAGAGTCCTAACATATATTTACTCTCGAAATCCTGATTCAAGAGACATTTAGTACAAATCATTTTTATATTTTTATATTCTTCAACAACATTTTTTATATCTCGTATACGCACGCTCTAAAGAGTCGTCCTGTCTCTCGATCTCTCCGTCTTTCACCTGCGAGAAATGAGAAATCCGAGCGAGCATCTATATTTGGAGATCTCTCCGTTTTTCTGATGTTGTTCGAGGGTACTTTTGCATCATAATTTCTATTCCTATAGACTAGAAATGATATATAGAATCCCTTTGAGTTCCTATTATATGAGTTTGGCAGAACCGCCAAAAGTACTAGCTACAGCAAAATAAAAACAAAAACACTTTTAAACATAAAATTCTCACACAAAAGCAAGACACCACCAATCTAAACCTTGCGTCGTGCTCACATGACACCTCATTTCGGGCAATGTTTAGATTCTTTTTAACATCAGAACGACTTAAAGATCTTATTTAAACCTATATTTTTCGTATAAAGTTTGTTTTTGCTCATGCTCATATGAAAAGTTACATGGTTTAGAAACAAATGGAAATTGAAACAACAAGCGTTACAAATTAACGTAGGCACACCAGCGTCACACATGAGTTGGCACAAAATTGGCAAATATTATTATTTGTAGCCATTGTAATCATGCTCACAAAAACAACGACACATTGCAACAAATAGTGCATTCACCTATGAAAAGATCAAGATGTCCAAGAGGGAGAAGGAGAGACGGTGAATTGCGCTAATCTAAAAGTTCTCGAAACAATTAAAACCTGCCGCTTAGCCTATTTCACCTCTTATGCCTTATAGTGATTTCTATGCTACTCACAAAAGTTTTGCTCTCTAGGTTCTAACCCTACACTAGCATGAAAATTCCAGTAATTTAATAACATAAATGTAATTGCTCAAATGTAAATGAAAAAAATAAACATAGGGTTAGAAACATGACGATATTTTGCTGAGGTATCAGAGTCGACACTCCCAACTAGTACTTGTCGGAGCACTCGCACAAGGGTATAATTCCCCCCTCGATCCACACAAGAACCAAGTGTTCTCTACGGGTTGGTTCTTGGCCACTCCATCACGTTGAATTAAACTGAGATTTTTTTACTCTCTAAGATTCTTGGAATAACTTATAACTTATAATGGATAGAGTACAAAACTGCGTTGGAATATGTTATATTTTGATTTGTTTGATACCTCGTTTTCCTGCCTAGGTGTTGTTTGGTTCAGCGATAGCTAGGGGGGAACGATAATGCAATCAGATGCCGACGTTATCAGTTACATGGGAACAATAAACACCATTTGTTTGGTTCGCTGCGGGAGTGGGAGTGCTTTCCGTTCACCTTTCTTCTTCTTTCTTCTTGTCGAAGACGACTTCTCTTTGTTGGCCAAGCGAAGAGTGGGGGGCCTCGTCTTCGGGCCTGGCGCCGCGCAGGGAACCTCGGGCATGGACGGAGGATTGCGGTCGCTGGGTTTATCGAGGTCTCTGCCGCGACGGCCGGCGGGCACTAGCGTGGGGGCGCAGCCGCCGGAGCCCGGAGGTGCCACCGCGCGAGGAGTGGTGATGGGGGCAGGATGGCACGACGGCGGGAGAGGACGCGGGGGCGGATAGGGCAGCGGCGATGCTTAGGATTTCTTTGATACGTCGACTCGCTATTTGAGCGGAGCCGATATCGATGGGAGAGGAGCAGTAACCGCATTGTACTGGGCTAGAACGGTTCACACTGCAATCTATTACGAACTTATTGAAAGATCTTGTTTGGTTTTGGTTAATTGATGAAACCTATGGACTAACCCTTGTACTAAGTGTATGATCAAGATAGGGTAATCCACCTTGGTACATGGAGCTAGATGAATGACTATGATGGATCAAGTGCTCCATGGACTAAGGAAAAGAAGAAAGAGAAAAACAAAAATGGGCTCAAGGCAAAGGTATATCATAGGGCCATTTTTGGTTTAGTGATCAAGACATTATAGAGAGTGTGATCACCTTTAGGATAGATAGCCATACTATTAAGAAGGGAAAACTCGTTTCGATTACGGTTATCTTGTGCCACTAGGTTTGCATTGCATCCATATAAAAATGAACCTAAGTGACACAAACTAAATTAAATCCAAGAAAATATGTTGTAAAAGGCTAACACAGGGGAACAATGTTTGGAAGACATGGTGTTAGCACTTGAAGACTTGGAGAAGAAGAGGCGGCTCTATTTGGCACTCAGAAGGGCTCCGGACGCGGGCAAGATGTCGTCCGGACAAATAGACATGCGTCCGGTGGCTTACCCTAGCCCTCGGTTTCTCTGGACAGGAGGTGCAGACGCTAATGAAGGTCTGGACGCAGGGCTCCGGTCAATCGTCCGGATGAAAGTTGCTCTCTGGTTGCTCTCTGCGTAGCGACCGGACGCTATTGTGCGTCCGGACGCAGGACTCCGGTCGCTAGTCCGGGTGTTTGGAGCTCTCTAGATCGGCTCTGCGTAGGGTCCGGACACAGGAAATACAAAGTCCGGACGCTACTGTTTCACGGGTCCGGAGGCGCCAATGGCCGAATTCAAAATGGTAGAGGGTCCGGACGCATGTGCGATGGTCCGGACCCCCCATGCATCTTGCGTCCGAAGTCACGCAGAAGACAGTGAAAAGGAGCAAAACGGCTAGCTCGGTTTGGATGGCTATTTAAGTGGTTTGGCCGGCTCCTAGGGCTCTCTCTTGCACCTCCCATTCATTTGACATACTTGTGTTTGCTTGAGATAGCCCCCAACTCATTCTCTTCACTCTTGTTGCATACTTGTGAGAGTTTGAGTGATCCAAGTGCTTTGATCATTGCATTGCATCTTAGTGGCACTTGGTCAACGTCATTGCCGCAAAGTTTCTTGTTATTCTTGGTGTTTGCCAACACCTAGACGGCTTGGCGATTGAGGAAGCTTAGGCACAATTGGTGATTGTTTGCGTCTGGCTTCGACGATTGTGAGAGGGCTTGTACCCACCTTGACGGAGCGCCAAAGGGGAGCTTTGTCTTCATTTTGTCTTCCTTTCTGAGGAAAATTGTGCCAGTAGACACATGTTCGGGTCCTGTTCGTCCTTGTTGTGTTGTAGCCATACTCCTTGTGACCGGGCACCCCTGCGTTCCATCATACAGGACTGATGACGCCCTAATCCCTGTTGGAGTGTCCGTCGGTGGTATGGCGCGGATGTAGCACGCAGAAGTCGCCGGTTAGGCAGCACAAGACCTTGTACTGCAGGGTGAACAAAGGTTGGCATGGTGACTCATGCCTTGAACCCCATCCCTGAGGACGGAGGGCACTTTGGATCTTTTGACTATACGGACTAAGGCATCCCAGGCTGTTGATGGCGGTGAGATCTCCGAAGGTGAGGGACGTCACGGGTGACGTCTCCCCGGCTCGGACGGGGCAGAAGAGGCTCTGAGGGTTGATGACGTCTCGGATGATGCCACCTTGGCTCGGGTGAAGAGGAAGGGCCCCCGAGGGTTGATGATGTCTCGGATGACGCTACCTTGGCTCGGGCGGGGTGGAAGAGCCCCTGAGGGTTGATGGCGTCACAGATGAGGCCACCTTGGCTCGGGCGAGGCGGAAGATCCCTCGAGGGTTGATGGCATCACGGATGACGCCACCTTGGCTCGGGCGAGGCGGAAGAGCCCCGAGGGTTGATGGCGTTACAGATGACACCACCTTGGCTCGGGCGAGGCGGAAGAGCCCCCGAGGGTTGATGGCGTCATGGATGATGCCACCTTGGATCGGGCGAGGCGGAAGATTGGTGATTTTGTTTTTGTGGAGTCTGGTAGATTGGGTACCCTATTTCTAGGTATCCGACAGTAGCCCCTGAGCCTTCGATGTAGTGAAGGACTACACCGGAGGCTTCCGAGAACGTTTATGGTGATTTGGTTAGATTTTTGGATTCCGGTGGTTGCGCGCGAGCGCACCCCCGGGTGTAGCCCCCGAGGCCTTAGGAGGGAGATTTTTCCTCCTAAGGGCTTATTCGGAAGTATTGCACAATGCTTGACCCTTCGCTTTCCTCATGAGGCGGAGAGGGAGTGGACTGCTCCGTACGTCAGAGCCAGAGCTCCGGTCGCACGCCAGCCCTGGCACCGGCAACACTGTTGGCCTCGGGCTGATGCGTCTTGAAATGACGAGTCGGCCCTGCGCCGTGCTGTCTTTCGGCCCGTACGATCGATTGACTAGTCGAAGACGTGTTTGTCTGATTTCGGGGTCTGACTGCGCCCCCCTCGCCCTCCGTGGCCCAAAAGTGGGTGTGCCGTGTCTTTCCCGTTTGAGGAGCGGTGCCAGAGCACCGCTTGCTCTGTGGTTAGGACTCCAAACGACGCGCTCTGAGCCACCCGTCTGCTTGGCCATTTATAGCCTCGCTGCACCCTCTCGTAGTGGGTGCTGTCGCACAGTGCGACGTGGTTGGGGGGTGTTGCTGCAGCCTCACGGGCCTGCTGCCACGTGAGTGCCCTGGTGGGCTATAAATAGGGGCGGACGCCCGTGGGGAGATTCACATGCACACAGTATGGCCTGCCCTAGATTCTTCCTCCGAGGTCCCGTCGGAGAGTCCCTTGAGCCGCCCTGGTGGGCGGCCCTTTGAGAGCTGCACCGGATTCAGAGGAAGTTCTGCGTTGGGGGTGCGGGTATTTCTCTTCGCCTAGTGGCAGGATTCAGAGAAAGCTCTGCGAGGTGTGCATGGCTTCCTCTTATCCTGGCCACCGGGCGGAAGAGAGGTGTCACCATCCCCTGCATGAGTCGCTCCTGGAGGGCGAAAGGTGTGGAGTCCATCCTTTCGGTTGGATCCTGCTCTCCGCCTTCGAGGAGCGACATCGTGCTTCTCCCCCAGAGAACAGTCAAGGATGTGTCCACTGGAAAAGTCATTGCAGCCGAATGACTCCAGGAGTTGGCACATCCTTGACTGCTGGTTGATGGTGATGCCGCCGTTGGTGGGATATGCGGGCTCGGAGCTGCCGATGTACGGCGGGCTCGGAGCCGCTTGCCAACGGCGTCCTTGATCGCGGAGCAGCTAGGGAAAATTAGCTGTAAAGTGCCCAACCATCTCCGGAGGAGGGACGCGTCCTGGGGTTTCCTGAAGACGAGGCGGCCGCTGTTCTCCCACAGCTGCAGCATGCCTAGTCTAGGTGCCCCGTGGGTCGTGGCGTCGCCGTCCGAGGAGATCTTGTACCTTAGGCAAATTCCTCCCGAGCCCCGTGGCTGGGTTGCCTGACCTAGCTACATAGGTCTGTCAAATGGCGGTGAGGTATTTGGCGTAGGTGCCCTTTGGGCACCCTTAGCTTTCGGCCCTTTGGCCTGGGATTTCCCTTCCGTCCACCTTGCAAACGTTTTCGTGTTTTTGGTGTCTGATGACCGGGCTTATCCCCTCGTGGCTCTTAGAGAGCGTGTAACCCCTGCAAAGATCAATATATATGTGGATCTGAAATGAAAAAAAGGTGTCTGTGTTTACCTGTGCGGACCTCTGACGGGTGAGGCATGGCGCCTCCTTTTCCCTCTCCGTTATCCAGTTGCTAGAACCGGTTGGAGGGGTGCGGCGGCAGCCCCCGAGTCTCTACTCGGTGTAGAGAAATGTCTCGGGTCTGTGCCGTCTTTTCGTGCGTCCCCCGTGCATCTCTCCGCGAGATGGGGGAATATGAGCCGAACCATGCTATCCTCGAGGCGGACAAACCATGGATGCTTGTCGAGGTAATAACGGGCAAATCTGAGTGAGGTGCTCGGTTCCCGTTCGCTGGGGTTTCGGCTTGTGGCCCATGTCGTGGCTCACCGGAGAGTCTCCCATGTGTTTTGGTTTTGAGTAATTGATGAAACCTACTTAGGTACTAACCTTGGATCTCTAAGTGTGACTCATGAGATAGGTTGGTACATGCCATGTGATGGAGCAAGGTGGATCATTGGTGGATAGCACAAGCTCTAGCATGGTGAAGGAGATGGAAAGGAAAATGGTATGAAGGCAAAAGTGATTGCTAGGAACCATTTTCGGTTTGGTGATCAAGACATTATAGAGGATGTGATCACATTTAGGATAGATAGCCGTACTATCAAGGAGGGAGCTCTTAAGTATGATTACGATTATCATGTGCCATTAGGTTCATATGGATTGCATTAAAATAAATTAAACTAGTGAAACAACCAACTTAATCCAAGATAATTGTGAACTAAAAGCTAACACACGTACACAAGTGGAGGGATCACTTAGTGTTAGCTCTTGGAAGCTTGGAGAAGTTGGAGAAGTGTTGGGCAGCTCAAAAGAGCTTCGGACTGAGGTCCAGACGCTAGGGTTTTGGTATGTCCGGACCATCGCGTGTGCGTCCGGACACCCACCCTAGGTGGATCGGCAGAGGAGAGGAGACGGGACGCTGTTCGCGGTCCGGACGCAAGGAACCGAACGCGCGTCCGGATGACCTGCCCTCTCTGTTGCTCTCTAGGTGGAGCAACCGGACGCAGATGATGGTCCGGTTGAAGGAACCAGACGCACATCCGGGTGTTGGAGGCTTACTGGACCCTCTCTGTTTTGGGGTCCGGTCGCTGGAGGCGTTGGTCCGGACCCGCACTATTGCAAGCATCCGGAACCACGTGGCAAGCAGAGGCGAGCGCGGGAAGTAGCCGTTTCAAACGGGGGCCTGTCCGGATGCAGACGCGTTAGTCCGGTCTGCACTTTGGGTGCGACCGGAGTCAGCGTCCGGAGGCTCAAGCAGAGCTGTTTGCTCTCGGCTGTTGATGGGTCCGGATGCAAATGATGGTCCGGACCCCCTATGAAAAGTTCGTCCGGATGGGACGTAGAGGCTCAGTTTTGGGGGGCAAAACGGCTAGTTGTTGAGTGAGGGCTATATAAGTGATATGGCCGGCCCTTTGGGGCATCTCTTGCACATTCTACTCACTCACACATTTGTTCTTTCTTGAGAAGCTTCCACCACTCATCCTCTAAACATATTTGACATATTCTAGAGAGATAGAGTGAATCCAAGTGCATTGCTTTGTTGATTGCATACTAGTGGCACTTGGTGATCGTCGTCATCGCGGAGCTTTTGTTATTCTTGGAGATTGCCATCTCCTAGATGGCTTGGTGCGACAAGGATCGTTGAGCGGAGGAAGGTGATTGTCTCCGGCTCTGATCGGTGGATTGTGAGGGGTTCTTGAACCTACCCCGCGGGAGATTCGCAAAAGGTATCTCTAGTGGATTCCGCGTAGCTTGGGGATCCCCATCTTGTGTTGGTTGTGCGGCACCCTTGAACAGGTTTGGTTTTGATTGCCAATTAGCGCATGAACCTCCAAATGGGTGTATCGCTACAACGAGGACTAGCTTGTTGGCAAACAAGTGAACCTCGGTAAAAATTTTGTGTCACATTGTCTCTACCTTGGATTTGATTTTGTGATTGATTGGTTATCTTATTGCTACTCTCCACGTTGGTATAACCTTCCTAACTCTAGCTTTGCATTACATTCTTTACATTCTTGCAAAGTAGAGCCTCTAGCTTAGCTTGTGTAGCTTAGCATAGTTTCTTTAGTTATCTAGCTCTTGTGTGTGACATAGAATATATCTTGCTAGTAACTAGAATTGGTAGGTGGCTTGCCTAACCTTAGAGCTATAGCAAACTTGCATAAAGCCGTGTTTTATTCTAATAAGTTTGCTTAAGTGTTGTTGTAGAAAATTTAATTAGGCTATTCACCCCCCTCTAGCCATACCTAGACCTTTCATCACCCCAAATCAGTTTCATCTAGTAGCCGGGTCCGTTTGATGGGTCCCAGGGCCTGCTGGCTTCCTTTGACAGGAATACCATGAACCAATCATCCATAAAGACGGTCTCAAATATGAAATCTAGGAATGATCTTAGCATCCAATTGCCAGGCTAATGACCGCTAGCGTGTCCGTTCCCTATTCGCCCCTCGCTCTGTCGTCCTGAGGCGGCCATTTCAAACACTGCTGAGTCGACCTTCATTTCTCTGGACTGTAGTGGGCCGTCGGGGCGTCTATAGACCCTATCCCTTTGGCTTACCTGGGCCCATGGGCCGTCGCCGCTGGTCGCGCCATGTGTGCATCCCTCCGGCCCTTGCGTTTGTTGGCCGAGCTCGGACGAGCCGGAGGTTTCGTTGCTGTGTGCTGGGGACGCATACAGAAAAGATCTTGCGTGCATAGTGTGTTGGGCCCCAGGTGGATCCTGTAATGATGTTAGGTACAGGATGCGGGATTTGGAGCGAGAGAAAAGTCGGGCGGTGTTAGTTACTTGCCGTCGCGTGCGGCTCCCGGTATTCTGGCGTATAGTGGAGTGGACGTAACTGAGCGACCGCATTTAATGCGACTCGGGTCGTGGCGTCGTGCACATGGGGAGCCGTGGAGGCGCCGCTCCGCCTTCCGCCCCCTTATAAATATCTGCGCGTTGTGTTACCCCTTGTGAGCTTGCACTGTTCGCCTCCTTCGCCGCTTTGTCTTGCTCGCGCCGAATCCTCCGAAGATAGGGTTTGCGTTGCAATGCGTCCGTCTTAGCCACATCTTGCGCCGCGCCGCGTGCCGCTTCCCGGGAGAAGTTTCTGATGGCCGGGGTACCTCCGGAGAGGAGCTGGCCCCAATGCGAGGCTGAGCATGAGCGGGCGCTCGAGCTGGTGGACGCGGGGCTGCTACGCCCCGATCTCTCTGCCAACGATGACATCGAATGGATCGTTCCCACCGGTGTCGACTGGCCGGACCCGCCGAGCGGGTACGTGGTCTCCTTCCTGCCGTTCCATGAGCGCGGGTTTGGGATGCCGCCGTCTCGCTTCTTCCGGGGGATCCTTCATCATTATGGGATTGAGATCCACAATCTCAATCCTAACTCCGTCCTCCATCTCGCGGCCTTTGCGGCCATGTCGGAGGGGATATTGGCGACGAAGCCGGACTACAACTTGTGGAGGTTCTTCTTCGAGGCGACGGTATTCCTCCTCTATTCTGGAGGGGTGAGATGGGTGGTGTCGAGCGGAGGGTGCGCCATCAGCCTCCGCTCCGCCAACTCCCATCTCTACATGCCGGGGCGAATGAGCTCGTCCAACCGAGGGTGGCGCTCGCAGTGGTTCTACATTAGGAACCACCCTGAGGCGCGACTCCCGGAATACACGGGCCGGCATTTTGCCGAGGAGCCCTCCAGGTGGAACGACGACCTGTCCCCGGAGGAGCTCTCGGGGACAGCGCCCTATATCCGGAGCTTGAGGCAGCTCCACGACCAGGAGCTGAACCTTTCCGGGGTCGTCGCGTAGTTCCTGCAGCGCCGGGTGCTCCCGCTTATGGCGCGGGTGCGATAGCTGAACGACATGGTGCCCGGGGCATCGCGTGAGGGATCCGCCATGGCGGAGGTGGACCTGGGGCTGGAGGACGCGGTCGACGTCGCTCGGGGGCTGCTCGGGGACGCTTTGAATGAAGACGGCGTCTACTGTTGCCCGCCGATGCGCACTGACCTCAACTTTGTCGAGCTGGTGAGTCAGGGCCGTACTGTGGTGTCCTTTTCCCGTGCTTCCTTTACTTGGTGGTACCAATTCGCGCGCCGTCCGTGCTTCTTCTGCACGGGCCCCTCTCGGTGGCTCGCCATGTGGCCGCACCTCTTCCCGCTTCGCCAAGGCAAGGCGCGGCGAACATGGGTTGGGTCCCGCCACAGCCGGCGGACGTGGACTGGGAGGACATCGGGGAGGACGACGATGATGATGACGACGAGGACATGCGTCCTCTATCCGAGGTGGTTCCCGCGCTTCGAACGGCGGGGCCACTGCGCCGGCCGGCTGGGACCGGTGAGGGTGCCGCCGGTGAGGGTGCTCGGCGCGCACCTGGCCCCTGGTAGTTCCGGGGGCGGCGCTGCTGGCAGTATTCCGACCACTCCTCTTCCTGGCTCACTCGCGGAAGGCGGGGGCGGCGAGCGGAGCGGTGGTTCGGGGTCCTCGAGCCGTGGCGTAACGAAGTTGTTACAAAAGCGTGGCCGCGTCTTCTCCCGCGGTAAGCCTGCTTTGCACGGTGTCCTTCTCCATTCTATCAATGAGGTAGGCTATTTGTGGCATGAACACGGGCTGGACGTTGTAGGGCCATCGGGGGCTCCGAATATGCGGGCTGGAAGAAACTGCGCCGGGAGACGCCTCCGGTTGGTCCGGGGCGGGACGTCGCGGCTTTGGCCATAGGTTCGACGGACGCCGCCGGGACCGGGAGTGGCCCGAGCCCAAACAATGCCGCCGCGGTTGGTGCGGCGTCGCAGACTCCTTCTGACGCCGGCCCTGTGGTCGTCGTGCAATCCTCTCCCCCGGAGGTGGTAGTCGTCAACGACTCTGGGGAGGAGGGTGGCCTGGACGTCACCGTGGCTATAGACGTCGAGGAGGTCCAGACGGACGCGACGTTGGGGGACGTTGCGGTGACGGCCAGCGTGGGGGAGGAGAGATGTCTGGGCGGCCCCCTCCCCGCGACGGGTCGCCTCGTGACGTGATAGTCCCCTGGTTGTTCACAAAGGAGGAGTTGGTGGCCGCGCGGGCGTCGAAAGCTGTTCTCCCCCAGTCCGGCATGACTTCACAGGGCGTGCCGGCTGGCTCCGAGGGAGAGACCACTCCTTGGGCCCTTCACTGGCTTGGCGCTGACCGTCACTCCTTCGGGGATGCTGACCCGATCGCGTGGGTCAACCGGGAAAACCCAGGGGAGCCAGTGTTCGTGCTCGACGACCAGCGCGAACTTCGACACTGGCAACGTGTTGCGAGCTCTCGCCGGGAGCATGGCCGCCGCGTGGCGCGTGCGGTGGATGAGCTCCAGCGATCGGTCACGTTGCTCAACGATGACCACTCTCATCATGGCATTGTGAGAAGCCACCCGAACGTAAGCGTTGTTTCTTTTGTTTCGGTCGACTTCCTGACATCCCTTTCCCCGCAGATCCTGATGTCAATGAGCGCTGAGAAGTCCGAGTTCCTCCGCTGTGAAGTTGGGCGGTGGGACCCCGAGTTGTGGGCAGAAGCCGGGGATACAGACGTGGCCGAGACCCTCTTGACTGCTCGCAGCCGAGTGGTTGAGCTGGAGGAGCAGCTGAGGGCCTTGGAGGCGAGGGAGGGAGACGCCCGAGCATCAGCACGCCGGGACGCGACCGACATCGAGCGGGTTGAACGAGAGCGGGACGTAGCCCGTACCGGTGCTGAGGATATCCGCAAGATGCTGGAGAACGAGCGCGCGGCGCGTCAGGCTGAAGTTGAGCACCTGACGACCGAGCCCAAGGCCGAGGCGGAAGCGCGGCGCCGGGCCGTCTCGGCGCTGAGCTCTATTGAGGAGGAGCGCGACACCATGCGGCACCAGCGTGACTTCATCCGCCGGGAGCGAGATAGCGCCGTGGCCCGCTTCGAGAACCTGTCCAACCGGGCGCGCGAGCGTAATGCTGACGCCGACCGGAGGATTTTGGAGTTCTCCGCCCAGGTCGGTGAGTTGACAACGGTCGCCTCGCAGCTCCACGCGACGGTCAACGGCCTAGAGGCGGAGAACGCAGGTATGTTTCCTTCGTTTGTTTGTTTGCCTCGGTGTCATGTGTCATTTATTTTGGGGTTCAGATCCCCTTTTTGTTGTTTCAGCGTTGCAGGCCAGCGCGCAGGAGGCACAGGTGTTGCGGGAGGCCGTGCACGAGGTGAGATACTTGGTTCGAAAGTTGTCCGGCTCCCCGAACGTGACGGGCAGGTCCATCTGCCCCAGGGGTACCATTTGTTTCCCGGGAATGATCCCCTAAAAAGGAGCCCCGAGGATCGAAGCTTTTCTCTACGTAGGCCGAGGGCCTCGAAGGCGTTATAGTACATGATGTTGAGGATGCTGCCCCGGTCCATCAGTACTTTGGTGAAGCGTACGCTCCCTATGATCGGGTCCACGACGAGTGGATAACGACCCGGGTGGGGAACGTGGCTTGGATGGTCATCTCGACCGAACGTGATGTCGGGCTCCGACCAGTCGAGGTATGTCGGAGTTGCCGGGGCGACTGCGAAGACCTCGCGTCGCTCCTTCTTCTGCCGGTGCTTGCACTTGTAGGCCTCTGGGCCCCCAAAGATCATGAGGCACTTGTTGACGTGGGGGTATGAGTCTTCGCGACCCCCGTCCTCGTCCTAGCCTTCTGACTGCTTCGGCTCGTCCTTGTCAGGGACGGCCTTGAAGTACTTGTCCATCATGTCACGCTGCTGGAGTGTGTGTTTGACTGGTCCGTTGTGGTATGGGCATGGTTCCGTGAGCATGTCGTCGAACTTGCCCACCTTCTTCCCGCCCTGGGGACGGGGAGGCTTGCGGTCTGCCGCTGCGACAACGTTGTCGCCGCCGCCATGTTGCGGCTTGCCCTTCTTCTTGTTCCTATTCTAGGCGCGGTTCGAGCCGCCTTCGCCGGCGGTCTCGACTTCCTTGCCCTTTCCCTTGTTGGGGTGGAATATTGCACCGACCGCCTCTTCTCCCGACGCGTAGCTCGTGGCGATGTCGAGGAGTCGTTCAGTGGTGCGAGGGTTGCTGCGGCCCAGCTCGTGGACTAGCTTTTTGCAGGTGGTGCCTGCGAGGAAGGCCCCGACCACGTCCGCGTCGGCCGCGGTCGGGAGCTTCGTGCACTCCTTAGAGAAGCGACAAATGTACTCCTGGAGGGACTCATCCGCCTTTTGTCTGCAGCTGCGGAGGTCCCAGGGGTTTCCTGGGCGCGTGTAGGTGCCTTGGAAGTTCTCGACAAAGGCCTGTCTCAGGGACTCCCACCCATCGATGGTGTTGGGAGGCCGATGCTCGAGCCACGTATGGGTCGAGTCCGAAAGATGGAGAGGTAAGTTGCGGATGATGAAGTCGTCATCGTCCGCGCTGCCGGCCTGACAGGCGAGGCGGTAGTCGTCGAGCCAGAGCCCGGGGTTTGTTTCCCCGGAGTAGCGAACGACGTTGGTTGGTTGTCGAAAAGGGTGCGGGAACGGCGCGCGCCGGATGTGACGAATGAACGCCAAGGGGCCCGGTGGCTCCGGCATGGGAGGCCGGTCTTCATCGCAGTCATATTGGCCACCACATCAGACGTGGTAGCCTCAGCTTACGCTGTCCTACTTGGCGTGCTTGCACGCATTGAGCGTGTCGCGTACGTCGCGCTTTTCGCCTACGCGAGCGTGCACGGTCGGACGCCGGTGTTCGGCCAGCGCGGGATCTGGATGGACCGACCCCTCGCGGTCGTTGGGAGCCGCACCGGCTGGGTGGCCGGCGCTGAGTCCGCGCCTCCGCGACGCGGATCTCTTGGCCTATTGTTCCGCGGCCCGCTCCAGAAGGGTCTTCAGCTCGTCGTGAGCGAGCTTGCCGTTGGGAGCATCTGGGATCAGAAGGTTGCGGAGCAATATCCTTGCTGCCGTGATGTTCTGGCTTGCCCGCGTGAACTGTTGCGTGCCATATTCGTCGTTGATGATGCGGTGATGTATCGCCCGGGCCTCCCTGCGAGCGCGAGGCTCCGCGGGATCCCTGGCGGCTTCACGCTCAAGCTTTTCGCGCTCGAACGTCACCTTTCGCTGGCGCTCTGCGAGCTGTTGCTCTATGTCAAGGAGGTCGCAGAGCTGCTGCTGCCAGGCCTCCGAAGACTACGGGTCAGGCCTTGGCTGGGGTACCGGAACACCCGTCTGGCGGACAGGTTTGTGGTTGCCGTCGCCGTCGTCGTCCCCTCGTCGATGAGGGTGGGGTTGACGGCGGTTCCGGGTGGAGGTGTGTCGCACATGAAGCACTCGCGACCATGGTCCTCACTGAGATCGCTCGAGCCAGAGTTGAGCAGATAATTGCTGGCTTGGAGGAAGCCGTGAAGCGCCTCCTGATCCTCCAGACCATCGAAGTCCAGGGGGTCCCAGGGATCAACGCTCCCACGGCTTGAGTCGGTGTAAGATGTGGCCTCAGAGCTCATGAGGATATCGGAGGCGGAGCGAGAGTGGTGGGACGCGAGCCCCATTCGTGTCCCTTCCGCAAGGTCAGTATGGAACCATGCGGCCACCATCTCCGCATACGACGCGGCGACACTCCTTACGCCGAAAGGTTGCGCCTGCGAGACAGACGCTTTGACGCGCCCAGGAGAGAGCGTCTGCCCTCCCGCGAGCTATGCTGTCACATTGGCGAACGCAAAGTAGAGGTTGTGCAGGGACTCCCGAGTCAGCTGGGGTCCCATGAGCGCGTCGAGCTTGCGCTCGAATTGAGGATAATCGGCCCATGGGACGACCGCCCCATGAGCGGCTTGTTCCCCGGAGGGAGACAGATGGAGGTGGGCCATGGATGCGGTGATGGCGTCCATGGCTACCTTGGAGGATGCCGTAGGGAGACGGAGAGCCAGGTCGGCCCCTGCCCGTGGCACTGGGAGTCCAGGCTACCTAAACGAACAATGGAGCCCAGAGCGAAATCAACGTGGCGATCAGCCATCCGAAACTCGAAAATGCAGGTGACACGCAAAGGTCCCCTACCTAGCGCTCCAACTGTTGGTGTCTAAAATGGCGGGGACTAGACGGCCAACGAGTAAATTTCTAAGCGTGTCGGAGTTCGGATGGTTACACTCGGAGAACACAGAGGTTTATACTGGTTCGGGCACGAATGCCCTACGTCTAGTGTGTTGCGGGGTCGTATTACCGAGTGTGGAGAGCTCATAGAGGGGAGCTACAAGCTTTGGTGAGAGAGGGAAGGCGGTTCCCAGGTCTTGTGCGTATGAGGTTCTTTGTTCTGGTGTGTGCTCGCGTGTGCGCGAGTTTGGGTGTGTGTGAATGAATGTTGGAATGTCGAGAGAGGGAGAGATGGAGGAGTACAGTAGAGAGAGGGGGTGTGAATGTGGGCCCGGCTTGGGCTACTGCCGAGGGGGGGCGTTGTCTTCATTCTGTCTTCCTTTCTGAGGAAAATTGCGCTAGTAGACACATGTTCGGGTCCTGTTCATCCTTGTTGTGCTGTAGCCATACGTCTTGTGACCGGGAACTCCACCGTTCCCTTACCTGGGCATGGGCCGGGGCTGGCCGCACAGGACCGGGCACCCCCGCATTCCGTCATACAGGGCTGATGATGCCCTAATCCCTATTGGAGTGTTCGTCGGTGGTATGGCGCGGATGTAGCGCGCAGAATTCGCCGGTTAGGCAGCACAGGACCTTGTACCGCAGGGTGAACAGAGGTTGGCATGACGACTCATGCCTTGAACCCCATCCCTGAGGATGGAGGGCACTGTGGACCTTTTGACTATACGGACTAAGGCATCCCAGACTGTTGATGGTGGTGAGATCTCCGAAGGTGAGGGACGTCACGGGTGACGTCTCCCCGGCTCGGACGGGGCGGAAGAGCCCCCGAGGGTTGATGACGTCTCGGATGACGCCACCTTGGCTCGGGTGAAGAGGAAGGGCCCCCGAGGGTTGATGACGTCCCGGATGACGCCACCTTGGCTCGGGCGGGGCGGAAGAGTCCCCGAGGGTTGATGGCGTCACGGATGAGGCCACCTTGGCTCGGGCGAGGTGGAAGAGCCCTCGAGGGTTCATGGCGTCACGGATGATGCCACCTTGGCTCGGGCGAGGCGGAAGAGCCCCCGAGGGTTGATGGCGTCACGGATGACGCCACCTTGGCTCGGGCGAGGCGGAAGAGCCCCCGTTGGTGATTTTGTTTTTGTGGAGTCTGGTAGATTGGGTACCCTATTTCTAGGTATTCGACAGTTTGGACAAGGTCACTCCCAATGAAGTTCTTGGTGAGATTATGACCGAAGAGCAATACAATGAAGAAAGTGAAGAAGAAGAGGTCAAGGAAGAAAAGAAAGAAAAGAAGAGCTTAACATTCAAGGCTTCATCATCCAAGAGCAAGGGCAAAGAAAAGAAGCAAGATTCTAGTGATGATGAAGATGCAAGTGATGTTGATGATGAGATGATGGCCCTCTTTGTGCGCAAGTTTGGCAAATTCATGAAGAAGAAGGGCTATGGTGCTAGGAAGAGAAGAGATAACTTCAAGAGCAAAGAATATGAGAAGAGATGCTACAAGTGCAAGAGCACCGGTCACATGATTGCGGATTATCCCAATCATAGTGATGATGATGTGAAGAAGAAGAGCAAACATGATAAGAATGAGAAGAATCTATCCTTCACCAAGAAGAAGTGTGAATCATATATGGTGACTTGGGATAGTAGTGACTCTTCCGATGATGACTCTAGTGATGATGAGAGGAAGAAGTCCAAGAAGAAGGCTTTCGCTAGCATTGCTATCAACAACAAGCCATCCATCTTCGACACTCCATCATGCTTCATGGCTAAGCCAACTAAGGTACAATCTCATGATGATAGTGATAGTGATGATGAGGAGGAGTACTCCAAGGAGGAACTAGTTGATATGATGAAGCAAACTTATGATTGCTTTGAGACAAAGAGGAAGGAGTGCAAAGAATTGAACACGAAGCTTAAGGCTCTTGAACAATCCTTTGATGAGCTCAATGGCTCTCATGAGAGGCTAATGGAAGCCCATGAGAATCTTGAGAGGACTCACCACAAGCTTGAAAAGGCTCACTCCTCTCTCCTTGATCAAAACAAGGATAAGGTTGTTGCATCATGTAACATTGGAGTAACTTGTGATATATTCTAGATGAATCATTTTTCACTCCTATCATTGTTGCCCCAACCAAAACACAATGTAGCACCTCCACTTGCACATCTACTAGTGATAGCTCAAAGGATGATGCTACACTAGTGATTGAAAATGAAAAATTGAAAAATGATGTTAATGAACTCACTCATGCTTTGGGTAAGGCATATGGTGGAGATGCCCACTTGCTAAAGTGCTTGGATAGCCAAAGATTTTCCCTTTGCCAAGAGGGATTGGGCTATACCCCCAAGAAGGGCAAGTCGGCCTTTATAACTCCTAAGCCTAGCTTTGTGAGAAGCAATGGTCGGTTTTACAACAAATGCAAGCAAGTGGGGCATGTTGACCAATATTCCAAACTTAACATGAGCCAAACCAAGTTTGTTAAAGCTACCTCTATGCACTTTGATTCATGTTATATGCTTACCAAAAGTGCTAAAGGTATCATGGCTAAGTATGTTGGCACATCCATTGTTGGCCCAAAGAAGAAGGCTATTTGAGTGCCAAAATCCTTGGTCACTAAATTTGGAGGACCCAAACAAGTATGGGTACCTAAGAAGAACTAAATTGTTTTGTTGGTAAATTACAAAGCCAGAGGAAGGCATTGAGTTCTTGATAGTGGGTGCACTCAACACATGACCGGAGATTCTAGAATGTTCAAATCAATCAACTCCAATACCAAAGATGGCATTGATAGTATTACATTTGGTGATAATGGCAAGGTCAAGGTCAAGGGTCTTGGCAAGATTGCAATATCCAATGACTTGAGCATATCAAATGTCTTGCTAGTTGAGAGCTTGAACTTCAATTTGCTATCGGTAGCTCAATTGTGTGATCTTGGATTCAAATGCATATTTGGAGTAGATGATGGTTGAGATCATTAGTGTAGATGGTTCAAACTTGATCTTCAAAGGCTTTAGATATGAGAACCTCTACCTAGTTTATTTTAATGCTAGTGAAGCTCAATTGTCAACTTGCTTGCTCACTAAATCAAGTATGGGTTGGTTATGGCATAGAAGGCTTGGTCATATTGGGATAAAGCAATTGAATAGATTGATCAAACATGACTTAGTAAGAGGCTTGAAAGATGTTGTATTTGAGAAGGACAAACTTTGTAGCTCTTATCAAGCCGGAAAACAAGTTGGTAACACCCATCCAAATAAGATCATGATGAGCACTAGTAGAGCATTTGAGTTGTTGCACATGGATCTATTTGGATCAACAACATACACTAGCATTGGAGGTAACAAGTATGGATTTGTCATAGTGGATGATCTTACAAGATATACTTGGGTATTATTTCTCAATGACAAGAGTGATACATTTGCCACATTCAAATCATTTGTCAAGAGATGTCGCAATGAGTTTGAAACCACTATCAAGAAAGTGAGAAGTGATAATGGAAGTTAATTCAAGAATACAAGAGTTGAAGAGCTATGTGATGAATTGGGAATCAAGCATCAACTCTCGGCCAAGTACACTCCATAATCAAATGGCCTTGTTGAGAGGAAGAATAGAACATTGATTTATATGGCAAGGTCTATGCTTAGTGAGTACAATGTGAGTCAATCCTTTTGGGCCGAAGCTATCAACACCGCTTGCTACTCTAGCAACCGGTTATATTGTCACCAATTGATGGAGAAGACTCCATATGAGTTATTAAATGGAAGAAAGCCCAACATTGCATACTTTAGAGTCTTTGGGTGCAAATGCTACATCTTGAAGAAAGGCACAAGACTTGGAAAGTTTGACAAGAAGTGTGATGAAGGGTTCTTACTTGGTTACTCAACCACAAGCAAGGCCTATAGAGTGTGGAATTCGGCTAGTGGTATACTTGAGGAGGTTCATGATGTTGAATTTGATGAAACCAATGGCTCCCAAGTTGAGAATGAGAATATAGAAGATGTGAGTGGATCTCAATTGGCAAATACAATGAAGAGCATGCATATTGGGGATATTCGGCCTAGGCAAGTGATTGACATTGAAGATGATAAAGATCAAGTGCTCAACTCACCTCAAATGCAAGCTAGAAGCTCTCAAGCACAAGATCAACAAGTTGCTAGTTCATCTCAACCAAGCTCAAGCAATCAAGTTCCAACTCTCCAACCGACCAACATTGCAAGAGATCACTCCATTGATCAAATAGTTGGTGACATTACAAGTGGTGTTCAAACAAGATCAAGATTGGCATCCTTTTGTGAGCACTACTCCTTTGTATCATCCATAGAGCCAACAAAGATAGATGAAGCCCTACAAGATGTTGATTGGGTCAATGCTATGCATGAAGAGCTCAATAATTTCACTAGGAACCAAGTTTGGGAACTAGTTGAAAGGCCCAAGAACTACAATGTGATTGGTACAAGATGGGTATTTAGAAACAAGCAAGATCAAGATGGTATAGTTGTGAGAAACAAAGCAAGATTGGTAGCTCAAGGGTACACTCAAGTTGAGGGTCTTGACTTTGGAGAAACTTATGCATGTGCATGTGCTTAAGAAACATGACTGATTTTGAATGATTTAGAGGCAAATAGAATTCTATTGGCCTATGCATGTGCACACAACATCAAGCTATACCAAATGGATGTGAAAAGTTCTTTCCTAAATGGATACATCAATGAACTAGTATATGTTGAGCAACCTCCCAGATTTGAAGATGAAAAGAAGCCCAACCATGTGTACAAGTTGAGAAAGGCTTTATATGGCTTGAAGCAAGCACCTAGAGCATGGTATGAAAGATTGAGGGACTTCCTTCTATCTAAAGGGTTCATCATCGGGAAGGTTGATACTACTCTCTTCACCAAGAAGCTTGGCAAGGATCTATTTGTGCTCCAAATCTATGTGGATGACATCATATTCGGTTCAACCAATCAAGAATTTTGTGAAGAATTTGGTAAGATGATGGCAAATGAGTTTGAAATGTCAATGATTGGTGAACTTAGCTACTTTCTTGGTCTTCAAATCAAGCAATTGAAGAATGCCACCTTTGTGAGTCAAGGCAAGTACATCAAGGATATGATGAAGAAGTTTGGCTTAGAAGATTCTAAAGTCATTAGCACTCCAATGGGCACTAATGGACACTTGGATAGTGATGCTAGTGGAAATATGGTGGATCAAAATTTGTATCGGTCTATGATTGGAAGCTTACTCTATGTGACCGCTTCTAGGCCGGATGTGATGTTTAGTGTATGCATGTGTGCAAGATTCCAAGCCTCTCCAAGAGAAAGTCACTTGAAGCCTACAAAGAGAATATTAAGGTACTTGATCTAGTGGTAGCATATGACATATTTGTGGGCTTGCAATCCTAGTGTTTGATCTAGAATATGAACTTCAAATGTTTAACTCAACATAGGCAAGATAACCATTCTAGGATGTGTGAACAAGCTTGTCTATGGTTTAAACCGAGTTAAATACCTTGGGGAAAGTAATCTAGATTGAACCACAACTAAGCTTCTCTCCAATAATCAATCCTTTTGAGCACATCTTTTATGATAATAGATGATAAAGGGGGAGAAGTAAGTAGTACAACAAAGAAAAATATTTTTGAAAATTTTAAAATGAATGAAAGCACACAAGTAGGGGGAGCAAGCCTATGAATAAAGTTGTTGCATATCTTTGTGCATTCATAAGTGCTTGCTTGAATATGTACTTATATTCATGATATGCTTGTGTGGTGAATGATAGAAACCTAAAATGATATGGTGCTTGAGGAATTAGCATGATTAGGTGTTTATATTTTCATATGGTATCTAGTTCTCTAAAGTTTGCCTTTCAAAGTGTTTTCATGTGGTTTCTAGGAATTCATGGTGCTAAGGATGGTATATTATTGCACTCCGATTGGAATCACGCTTCAAAGGTCCATCCTACACACCTTAGCATCATTTGGTAGCATTCACTCTCCCACAATTCTTATTCATGCATATGTGATCAAAATGAACCAAACTCATATATCACATATGTAGGGGGAGCTAATACTACCAAAGTTGAAATTTTTATCATATATATTTATTTGTGAAAGGTTGTCATCAATTACCAAAAAGGGGGAGATTGAAAGACCTTGTTTGGTTTTGGTTAATTGATGAAACCTATGGACTAACCCTTGTACTAAGTGTATGATCAAGATAGGGTAATCCACCTTGGTACATGGAGCTAGATGAATGACCATGATGGATCAATTGCTCCATGGACTAGGGAAAAGAAGAAAGAGAAAAACAAAAATGGGCTCAAGGCAAAGGTATATCATAGGGACATTTTTGGTTTAGTGATCAAGACATTATAGAGAGTGTGATCACCTTTAGGATAGATAGCCGTACTATTAAGAAGGGAAAACTCGTTTTGATTACGGTTATCTTGTGCCACTAGGTTTGCATTGCATCCATATAAAAATGAAACTAAGTGACACAAACTAAATTAAATCCAAGAAAATATGTTGTAAAAGGCTAACACAGGGGAACAATGTTTGAAAGACATGGTGTTAGCACTTGAAGACTTGGAGAAGAAGAGGCGGCTCTGTTTGACACTCAGAAGGGCTTCGGACGCAGGGTCCGGACGCGGGCAAGATGTCGTCCGGACAAATAGACATGCGTCCGGTGGCTTACCCTAGCCCTCGGATTCTCTGGACGGGAGGTCCAGACGCTAATGAAGGTCCGGACGCAGGGCTCCGGTCAATCGTCCGGATGAAAGTTGCTCTCTAGTTGCTCTCTGTGTAGCGATCGGACGCTGTTGTACGTCCGGACTGTCACACCCCAAAATTTCTATTTTGGGTTGTGAATAGAAAACACCACATAAAATAAAAGATTTTATGATTTTCCTAAAATTTATAAGATCTAATTAGGTTTTTAGTAAATAAAAATGTGCAAAATGTGAGTTTAAATTTTTTTTCAATATAATTTGAATGGTGTGTTGCATTCATGCCTTTGCATTAAATTTTATTCAGTGAAAACCAATTTATGAAAACTCGGTTTTGGTCCAAATCGATTTTTGATCTATTTATAAAGTAAATTAGAGTTTCAAAAGTTTTTCTCAAAATAAGTTCAAAGTTTAATTTTCAAAACCTAGAAATGATTTCTAAACTATTTCAAAGTTTATTTGTTTTCAAAAGGTTTTGGTTTTGTTTCAAAAGGCTTTGAAAATGGTTTTCAAATGAATTTGCAAAACAAAAAGAAAAGAAAAAGGAAAAGAGGATCTCTCTCTCACTCTCCCTTTTGGCCCGGATCAGAAACCAGCCTAGCTCCTACACTCCCTCACCCGCAACCCTCCTTTGCCCCTTGGGCCAGCTCTCGGCCCAGCACCCCGAGGCCCACGCGGGCACACCCCCTCCGTAGCACTCACCCCCCCTCTCACTGTCACGCGGGCCCGACCTGTTGGCGCCGCCTCCAACAAACACACACCGCGCTGCACTCCCTCCCTTTCGCTGCCCGGTGGGACCACCCTGTCGGCGCCAACCTGAGCCCTGCATCCTCTCCCACGCTCACTGCCCCGTGGGTCCCGATCAGCACAGACGGGGAAACCCCCCTCACATCTCTCTCTCTCTGGCTAGCAGGGCCCGCACGTCATCCTCTTGCCCCTTTCTTCTCCGATGCGCAGCGAAGATGCCGCCGACATCACTGACCTTCCTTCCCCATCACTCCGATGGAAGGCAAGTGACGCCAGGCCATCAAGGCCCGCCTTGACGTCGCGATCACCGCCTCGCTCCGCCTATAAAGTCCCCCGTAGGAGATCCTTCCTCCCCTGCTCTCTCTCTCTCTCTCTGTTTCCGCACTCACTGCCACCGGCGTTCTCGCCGTTCAGAGCCCCTACGCGCGGCGTCGAGCACCCTCGGAGCATCGCCTCTACTCCGCGCGTCCGTAACGCCCCTCACCGTGCCTTAGCACCCCGTGGTTCGCAGTACCGATGCTCACCGTGTCCGTTTCGCTGTTCCAGCCGCCACCGCACGTCGTCGGTTCGCTCGGAGCACCCGCGGACCTCACCACCGAAACGATCGCACTCGCGGTATACTCCTCTCCCTCCCCGTACCCTTGTATCCTTCGATTTTGCACCATAGCCGCGTAATCGATAGTCAGTCATGACACCACCGTGGTCATCTCACTCCAGCGCGATTTAGAGTCAATCGAACACCCCAACGCAACTGCACGGGCACACCGCACATCCCCATGCCCTCAATTTGTGTCGTAGCACCCTTTAGCCGTTGTTCCGCACACCACCGACCTCTCCGGCCATGGCGCCGCCGCGGACACGCCGCTCCGGCCGTCCACCGCCTCTCCTGAGTACCGCACTGACACCGCACGGTCATGCCTCACCCACCGGTGCCCTCAATTCGGCTTCTAGCCCCGCAAATCGCCACACCCACATGCCACCGAGCAACACCGGCCATGGCCCCGCCATGAGCACACTGCTCTGGTGAGCCACCACCTCAACCGAGCCCACAATTGCACTCACACGAGCACGATGGTCCTCCCTGTGCTCTTGGTTGTGTCCGAGGAGTCCGGGAATGTGTTTCCGCTATTCTCTGGCGAGCTCCGCCCCTGCTGGCCATGGCGCCGCCATGCCTTCGCTATGCCGCAGCGGGGAATTCTTCCCCTTTTTTCTGTGCCGTTCGATCCTATCTGAATGGCTCAGATTAAAACATACCGGTTCGGTATGACTCCGGTGCACCGTGCACCCGTGGACCGGAGGTGCCACACGCACGTCAGCGCGTCCACGCACCCACGCGGTGGACCGCGCCACTCGCGCAGTGCCATGTGGCACCCCACGTCAGCGTGGCATCAGCACGACGTCAGCCCTGCGTCAGCAGTGGCGCAGGCAAACCGACAATCCCTACTGCTTTTGCAGAGAAGCCCCCGAGTTTTCCAAAAATAAACCCGCAATCCATCTCTGTTCTAAATCATTCAAAATTAGTCCTGTTTCTTATGATCTAGCCCCTGACCTTTGTGTATAATTATACCCGCACACCAGAGCCTTTTCTTTTTCTGTTTTATTTATTTAAAATCCGAAAAATGAGTTCATTTTATTTACACAACTGCCATCAAACTTCAAAAGCTCATATCTCTTTCGTTTTAACTCCGTTTTGAGTCTTTCAAATTGCGTTAGATTCATAAAATCATACTATACAGTTTAGAATCTTTAAAACTATGTTAATAGCTCTATAATTTCATGGTAAATACCTAATTTGATTAAATACTATGCAATTTACTTTATAAATAAAATGTGAGTAGTTCAACTTTAGTTTTTCAAATACAAATATAAGTTTGACTTAATCCAACTTAGGTATTTCTTTGAAATACCTTATTCACCATTTTACATAGCTAAAACTAATAAAGCCCTTAAGTTTCCTTTTTAAAACCTAATCTACCGTTAGGTGTATCTTGCAAACCGTAGCTCCGTTTTAGGTGGTTTTTGCGCTCACAAGTTTGTAGCGATGCGTAGAATACATTAGTTACCTTTATAGTATGCTTGTGTAATGTATGGTGTACTGTTTTAGGTTCTTTTGTGATGCTTGTGACGTTAAATGTGGAGCTTTGCAAGGATGTTCAAAGGAAAGTTGGAAAGTTGAGCAAGCATATGGAAGGCAAGTATAGCAAGGGACTCTCCTTGTTACCTATACATTTTAAGGTCACTTAATTTATATGCATGTGTCTACCTTGTTAACCCTAAGGATTTATTCTAGATATTTGTTATCCTGTACCTTGTCACCTTTGTGGGTTGCATTGGATAGATCAAAGCTAGTGCTCCTAAAGAATAACCATGATCTTGTAACTTGATTAATGATATATGAAATGGTGATAAAATATGACTTTTTAGCAACGTGGACTATAGGTGGAACATCAGGAACTCACACCTTTGTTCTCACTCATAGGGGTATCTCTGTAAGCGGCCACCCAGGAAAACCGTGCTACCCCGAGTGTTATATGGCTCTGACTTTAATTCAGTACCTAGTATGTCTCTAGCTTGTTAGAGGTTACCATTTATTAGCGCATGAGGGGAGGGTCGAGTGATGTTTGGCGCTTTTCCTATCAGGGAGGCATACATGGTGCTACGTCACATGTGATGCCACCTGAAGGAGAATACCCATGCATACTAGACATTAGCCTCGCGGCCCTAACTTGTTAGAGTATATTAGCGAAAGGATATGTGGTGAACCCTGCCGACCTTACCTTGGTGGTGGGTTAAGAGGCTGATCACCGCGAAAGGGCAATTCACGGCTTGGGGGTAAAGATGTACAACCTCTGCAGAGTGTAAAACTATCATGATAGCCGTGCTCGCAGTTACGAGCGGTCTGGATCCTTCACATTGTGATGTCCTTATGTCATGGTTCATCAAATGTTATTTTGGCATTGATTATTATTATTTGTTCATATAAGCATTATATCTTGTTCACTTGATCATGTGGTTATTGGGCTTATGAAGACCTTGATGCTACTCAAATGCTAAAACTATGACTAATTAAAAGCAAACGCAGTTAAACCCGTGTCTATCCTTTTTGGGCCTCATAAACCCCATAGTTATACATGCTGAGCATGGTGAGCTGACGCTTGTTGTCATCACCTTTACATAAAAATCACGGATGGGTACCAGATGGTGGAGCAAGTGATGTGTTACCAAAGGAGTACTAGGAGAGTGTACCCCTAGTCAACGGTCCCTGTGGAGTATGGAGACCCGAAGACTAGAGTTATAGACTACCTTCCGCGATGCTTTGTTATAGATGTAAGTCTTTTTGTAACTATGTTTCGATATATAATAAAGCATTGACTTTGATAATCTCCATATTTGCATATATGTTTTGTGTGGACATCCTGGGCACACATATACATCGTATTCGGTATTCTTTGGAAAATCGGGTGCTACACGGACGCAGGACTCCGATCGCGAGTCCGGGCGTTTGGATCTCTCTGGATCGGCTCTACGTAGGGTCCGGGCGCAGGAAATACAAAGTCCGGACGCTACTGTTTCACGGGTCCAGAGGTGACGTGTCTGCTCGGAAAAGGGGCACCAACAGGCGAATTCAAAATGGCAGAGGGTCCTGACGCATGCGCGATGGTCCGAACCCCCCCCCATGCATCTTGCGTTCGGAGTCACGCAGAAGACAGTGAAAAGGAGCAAAACGGCTAGCTCGGTTTGGATGGCTATTAAGTGGCTTGGCCGGCTCCTAGGGCTCTCTCTTGCACCTCCCATTCATTTGACATACTTGTGCTTGCTTGAGATAGCCCCAACTCATTCTCTTCACTCTTGTTGCATACTTGTGAGAGTTTGAGTGATCCAACTACTTTGATCATTGCATTGCATCTTAGTGGCACTTAGTCATCGTCATCGCCACGAAGTTTCTTGTTATTCTTGGTGTTTGCCAACACCTAGACGACTTGGGTGATTAAGGAAGCTTCGGCGCAATTGATGATTGTTTGTGGCCGGCTTCGACGATTGTGAGAGAGCTTGTACCCACCTCGACGGAGCGTCAAAGGGTAACTCTAGTGGATTGCTCGTGTCATTGAGTTACTCTCATTTGGGTGGATTCTTGTGGCGCCCGAGTTAGTGGGGTAGGCTTGTCATTGCCTATTAGCCACCGAATCACCACTTGAGTAGTCGACACAACGAGGACTAGCTTGGTGGCAACCAAGTGAACCTCGGGAGAAAAATCGATTGTCATCTTGTCTCCGGCTACTTATTGGTATTCATTGTGATTGGTTATCTACATTGACTTTCATATATCACAAGGCATCGGTATATCTATCACCTCCTCTCTTGCATTTATATTCATTCATATCTTGTCTAGTTAGCTTGCTAGTTAGCTTCTTTAGTAGTTGTTCTTGCTAGTTTGTGCTAAGTGCTTTAGGTTCATGCTATTGATTGTTAAGCACTCTTAGTTAACTAGAATTGTATTGGATAGGTCGCTTTGCACCCCAAGTAGAGCTAGAGAAAAAAGCTTCGCTTAAGTGTTATCTAACCTTTTGCTCTAGTGATTTGTAGAATTTTTATTAGGCTATTCACCCCCCCCTCTAGCCATCTAGAACCTTTCACTTATCCATCCAAACAGAAAACAAGGGGACCCTTTCACACTGTTAACGGATGACGGGTGTAAAACGTCGAACCAAAGAGCTCCTAGGTTACAGAGGAGAATGCTCGGGATTGCAGATGCTATTACAAAGCTGGTACGGTACTTTGTGAAATTTCTTCATCATGTGATTCGTAGTTTTCTGTAACTGCAGATGCTATTTCTATCTCTATTATAATTTAAATCTTCTAAAAGTGGAAACCTGGATCTCACCCCTGACCCCACAGTCAGGCTTCCCACCCTCTCCACCGGTTTCAAACTCTACAACAAAGGATCGATTCATGGAATTTGCAAGTACAAATAACAAAAGGAAACACATGATGTGAACAATAAAATCTCTACTATAATTGAAATCTTCTAAAAGAGTGGGAAGCCTGGATCTCACCCCTGACCCCACAACCAGACTTCCCACCCTCCTTCTCACCTTCTCACCCCACCGGTTTCAAACTCTACAACAAGGGATCGATTCTTGGAATTTACAAGTACAAATAACAAAAGGAAACACACGATGTGAACAATAAAAAATGCACTAATTCTAAATGTCAATCAAGTGATCTCACCACCGAATAAAAAGGAAAACAAATAAAAAACAACGAAAAAAACAGTGATCGATCTTGCCACGGAATAATAAAAGGAAACAAATAAAAAACTACAAAATAAACACACGATCGCCACTGGATAAAAAAGAAACAAATCAAAGTATAAAAAAAACACACAGATACGATTCAGAACCGATCCAAAAAAATGCATGTTCATCTCGCTGGCCACCGTCTCTCAGATCTACCCGAGTCCCGACCATCACGGACATGACGTTCTTCGCCTACAATGCGATGGACAAAGCGCTCATGACAACCACGACTAGGTGAGCAACCGTGCTGGCCGCCCACTACTACTACAGGCTGGCTACGTCGCGACGGACAGAGGCATCGACAGCAACCACGACCATTTTTAGAGTTGAACCAGAGTAAAACGTTAGCCTGCACCGACACTCTGGTGACGATCTGAAGTTAAAGGTAACAAAATCATGGAAATAAGACTTAAATATATGATTGGTAGTCCGGGACACGAAGGACTGGGCTCGCGACGTTGGCGCAAGCGACGATAAGACGGTGGCGACGGACGCAGCACGAGTGACGGGAAGGCCAAGACAAGATGTATTACGACACGATTCAACAATACCTGTCATCACGCCGAGCAAGGTGAGGTTTCACAATTTATTTCTAAACTCCCCGTCATCTAGAGTTGTTGCCGCTTCTCTATTCTTAAAATCATCAGCTATTTGCAATTATCATCTTCCAGTGTTTGATCAATAGTGACGGTCCTATAAAATAATTGAAGTTTTACATGATCAGCTACTTGATACAGGTCGTGACGAGCAACCGAGTAAGACGCGGCAAGTTGTATTGCGACAAGTTTGATACATACGACCATCACGCTATCACGCCGAGCAAGGTGAGGATTGAAAGCAATTTCTGAATTTCTAAACTCATCGTCATTTGAAGTTTTTGCTACTTCTCTGTTCTAAAAATGATCAGCTACATGCAATCATCATCTTCCAGTATTAATCAGCGGTGGTGGACCTATACGCAAATAATGCATGCAAAATCTATCCATTAATTTATTCTCTTCTCTCTATATATCCGTTTGTTTCACTCTTATTTCCTAGCCTTCCTATTTCATACGTACGACGGACCACTTCGGCGTCGCCACATTATGGATCCGCTTCCTCCATTTGTATGTTACAAGGGTAAAAAGTTCACCTACATTTTCACAATATTGCAAAAAAGTTCAATCTCGCTATTAAACCCACAAAGTCTTCGTGGAACAATAATCTTTATTCCTCGAAATGTGAATTCCTAACATATGTTCTAAACAAATATAGACCGATAATCACATATAATATGTTTTGATTTTCTTTCTTATCAAAAAATACTTATTTGCTTTATGCAGAACAAAAAAAATACAAACATGTTGTAAATGAGATGATGCAAGAAATAACTTGATTATGACTTTTTACGCAAAAAATATTTCCGGGATTATATACATGTTCGATTACAATTTCGTAAAAGATCAACTATTGAAAAATATCACTTTCATTGTTTTCATGTGCATCTCTACAAAAAACCGTGGCGTTAGCACGGGCACTATACTAATGTTTTTTTAATATGGTTATTTTAGGTACAGTTGTGTGGGAGGGAGGAATATATTTTAATAATTTTTGTCATATATGATTTTTTATTAAATAAGATTAAATTCTTAATTTATGTTACAAAAGTACATCTATGTCTTTTGAACTTGCATTGCTCTAATTTTTTTTTGAGCCACAACATTATGCTTTTGAATAAATCTTAATGAAATACTTCAAATTTGATAGAATTAACTTTGGATTTAATATAGCCCGTAACGTTAGCACGAGTAAATATACTAGTTACAAAGAAGATAGAAATTGCCAGAGCTGTTGGAGTGATTCCTACAGTATCACCTTAGTTTAATTTTATTAATCAAGTATATGTCCACATCCTTGTTAGATAAATAGAACTGACGTGAAGTGTTTTTCTGAGATTGAGGCAGCTAGCAATGGGCTTTCCAACATTAGAGCCTCATATTGGGCTTGGGCCACGACGGCTGATAGGTTTGTCTGGCAACTGCATCTAATTTTTTTTTTTTTGAATTCAACTGCATCTAATTGTTGAAATCACTCGCCGTCAGCGAGAATGTTCTGCATGTTTCAATCTGGAGGAAGTGACTGAAAAGTTCAGCGACCTTCCATTAATCGCAAAGGCTTTCGGGTGCCATTACAATTGCCGTTCTTGTTATTATCAGTATGATCTTTAACAGCACAAATTATTTGAGATGCAATCTTTCTTGTAATAATAATAAAAAATAATTGTAATGTAGTCATAATCTTCTCTACTCACTGTATTCGCTCCTCTTGCTCACTTGCATCGGCAAGCCGCCTCTCATCCTTAGCGTGAACGAGAGCACCAGCCCGGGCCGCTCTTCGCCGCCGACGAACCGGAAGCTGAACCTCTCGAACGCGCAAGCGACGATGGACTTCATCTGGATGTACGCCATCTCCTTACCAAGGCACATCCTCGGGCCCGCATGGAACACCGGGTACTTGAACGGGCTCTCCGGCCGGAACGCGCCGTCGTCGTCGTCGCCGAGCCACCGCTCCGGCCGGAACTCCTCGCAGTCATCGCCCCATATCTCCACCACCCGCGCCATCGCGAACGCCGAGTACGACGCCTGCCACCCTTCCCCGACGAACGTGCCGTCCGGCAGCACGTCTTCCTTCTCGCAGCGCCGCGAGTCCATTGGCACCGGCGGGTACAGCCGCATCGACTCGGTGATGGCCGCGTGGAGGTAGTGCATGTCGCGGAGCTCGTCGAAGCTGAACGTCGCGGCGGTTCCCTGGCTACTAGCCGCCGCGCGCACCGTGCGGATCTCGCACACGATCTTCTCCTCTACGTCTGGTCGGCCGGAGACGAGCCAGAAGAACCAGGTCAGCGCCGACGACGTCGTGTCCCGACCGGCGATAATGAAGTTGGTGACCACGTCACGGAGGCCCTCGTCGCTGTGCTCGCCACTCACGGCGAAGCGCGACAGCAAGTCGTGCCGGTGCGCGGCGGCCTCCCCTCTGTCCCGGACGATCCGGTCGGCGTAGCCACGCACCGTGGCGAGCGCCTCCCGCAGCCGCCTCTCGGGCTCCAGGTCGAGCAGCCTCTTGAGACGCCACAGAGATCTGGCCGGAGCCATGAACCGGGCCATCACGGCGTCCTGCACGTCGTTGAAGGCGCGCATGAACTCGTCACTCCGCGGCGCGGCCATCCCGCCGTCCTCGGCGACGGCGAGGCAGGCCGGGTCGTCGTTGAAGGCGACGCAGCAGATGTTGTCGAACGCGAAGCGCTCGAGCACGTCCTGGACGTCCATCGTCCGACCGTCGATCGCCGCGCGATCGAGCAGCGGAAGCAGCCGCTCCACGACCTCGAACCGGACGGCGTCGACGACGAAGCTCCTCAGCGAGCGCTTGCTGAACTCGTAGCTGGCCGCCTTGCGCTGCCACAGCCACTGGTCGCCGTCGGAGTTGAAGATGCCGTGGCCGAGGAAATCCTCGATCGTAGACACCGTGGGCTCGCCCTTTGGGTAGTTGCCGAAGTTGGTCTTGAGGATGTGCTCCACGTTCGCCGGGTTGGCGGTGATGGCGGCGCCGGTGAGGCCCGGAACCTTGAAAGACATGGTGTGCGTGGGGCTCTTCGTCACGACGTCGGTTGACCACTCCAGGAAGCGGTGGTGGTTCTTGACCAAGTGTGGGAGCACGCCGAGGATGGGGTAGGACTTGACGCCATGGACATGGGGCTGCTTCTTGGGATCCTGGTGATGGCGCAGGTAGAGGAAGCAGAGCAGAGGGAGGAGAGCGAGGAAGAGAATGAGGAGAGGAGAGGACGTCTCCATGGCGATCTGGCTTTGGGTTGCGAGTGATTTCTTCGTGTTTGTGTGTGCCGGGCGAGTAATTGATTATTGATGCCTCGTGCTCTCGCGTGCAGGAAACAAATTTTCAACTATTTTACACTTTGGCACGGTCTGCTGTCATGTGCGTTCAACTATCAAGTGCTTTGTCTAGTTTAACAGATGTTGTTGCTTAATCAGATCTCTGAATCTGAAGGGACATAAATAATTCATGAAATGATGGGTGATAACTGGACAACTGCGACTAAGGACTTATTTAGATGCCTTCAAAATTTCAAAACTTTATAATTTTTTTTTGTCACATCAAATTTTGAACGCATGTATGGAACATTAAATATAGGTAAAAAAACTAATTGTATAATTTGTGTGTGATTTAAGAGATAAATTTTTTTAGTCTAGTTACACTATAGTTAGACAATAATTACTAAATACAAATAAAAGTGATACAGTGTTAAAATTCTAAAAGTTTTTACATCTAAACAAGGGGTAACTTTGTATATGTTTGATTCCATCCACTAAAGTTTAGTGGCTTCTAAAGTTTAGTAGCCCTCAAAGTTTAGTGGCCTCATGTTTGGTTCCACCCACTAAAATAGTTGTCTCAGAGCATCTCCAAAAGATTAGCCAAACTAATTAGCTAAATTTAGTGATTTTGTTGCTCTCTAAAATGAATAATATGAGAGTACCCCAACAGATTCTGTAAAACTAAAAGTTAGATAGCTAGTGAGGTAGACTATCTAGAAGTAGAGAGCGAATTAGGTGGGATAGGGAATCACTAAATTTGGAGAGTCATTTAGATAGTCTGTTGGAGACGACTTTTCTTTAGCAATAGCCAAATTTAACTTTAGAGAAGGATTTAGCTAGTCTCTTGGAGATGCTCTCATATATACTTTAGTCACTTGTAGCTATCCTTTAGTGGTTAAAAGCCACTAACTTCATTGGCCTCTATAAACTTTAGTTAAAATGTTTGACATTTATGGATTAAAAGTGACTTTGAGGCCTCTAACCAAACTGAGCCTTTGTTTAAGATTTGGTCCCGTAGTTCGGAGCAAACAATAATTATCATATTTAGCCTTGTTCAGCTAATGATTTATACGATTCGTTACAATTGATTCTGTGAGTGAAAAGCAGTGCTAAAAAGTCCGGACGATAAGTTCAATCCAATAAACCAAGACGCGAGCCTCCTCCCTCCGTACCTAAATAATTGTCTTTCTCACTTCTTGAAAAATAATTTGGATTAATTTTATATAAAAAACTATTAATATTGATGATACATAATTGATATCATTAAATAGATCTTTTGATATAGTTTTTTAATAAATTTATTCGGAGACATAGATGTTACATGTATTTGATATAAATCTACGTAAAGTTGTGACATAAAAACCAAAAACGACACTTAATAAGGGACGTATGAAGTATGTCTCGCACCCCCCCCACACACACAAGTTAGAGCATCTCCAATGATTTTGCATAGTTTAATTGACAAAATTGAGAGTTTATCAAGTCCTAAATAAATATGACAAAGATAAAAAAAGTCGGTCTCCAACGGTTTGGCAAAATTAACTTGATAATTAATAATATTGACTTGACAATTACCAAAATTGTGAAAATTAGGGCGGCCAGAGAAAATGCGTGGGTCAAGGGCGGAAAATGGCAAGCGCGATCCGCTAGCCATATATGTCAATCCTTCCCAGGAAATTGCCAAGTTAACAAAAATGCAAAGCCTATTTGCCAAACCGTTGGATAGGAGTTTTTTAGACTTTTTTTGCAAAAACAAGAATGAAAAACCATTTGCAAAACCGTTGGAGATGCTTTTATCCCCACACACATGTTAGACTTAAAGATCTTTCTGATGATATTAATTACTTAACATAATTATTTATATATTTTAATATATAATTACCAGTATTTTGAAAACGTTGACTTCTCAGGAAGCGGGAATGACATCTATTTAGGGAGAGAGAGTACGTAAGTTTTTATTCAAAATGTTATATTTCATATATCCATTGGGTATCGCGGGTAGAAACCGAAACCAAAAGCCTGAAACGGAAACCCAAACCCGAACCCGATGGACCCAAAACCCGCGAATATCCATCCTGAACCCGATCCACTGTCATCCTTATCTCTGAGTGAAAAATTGAGCTAAAAAGTCTGCCCGATAAGTTCAATCCAATAAACCACGAGCATGTCTCCTTCGCAAAATCTGCTCCTCGAGCTCCAAAATCCGGTCAAACTCGGCTCCTACTGCCCCAAACTGCTGTGACCCTTGCTCTTGGCTCTACCTCCCCCCATCTCTACGGAACCACCGTTGACCGCGTCTTCTCCCCCCCCTCCCCCCATCTAGAAGAAGAAGATCCAATTGATCATGGATTTTCAGTTAGTATTCTACTATCTGTTAAATCAAACATGTATTTAATTCATCTCATACAACATATGTTTTTTATTACTGTACATAGCAGGAAAGCCACAGGATGGATTATTCAAGCAGTGGGTTGCCAAGGGACATCACATTCCATTTATTGGAAGAAATTACAGATGGCTTCTCAAAGGAGCGCAAACTTGGTAGTGGTGCGTTTGGAAAAGTCTATATGGTAAGATATATTGTTCAGAGAAGGAAGAAGATAAGAGTGGCCAGATCATGAATGTCGCATTATGTGATGTACAGATTAGTCACTTTTCGTTACTGTGGATTCGTTCGCTGGACAAAGGGGCTATTTCTAGTGAAGCAATTACTACTCTTCTAGTCTTTACAATCTCTTCTGCCATGGTAAAACAAAATGATATCAATAAAGCACAGGGCTAACAGACTAACATTATCAATACATAAATAAATAAACATAGGTCTGTGTTCAGATCCTGGTTCTAATGGTTGTCCGAGCACTACAAAGGAGAGCTTCAATTTTCTAATTTGGTTACATCCTGGTAAAGGATATGCAAGGATTGCAAAGTAGACCCATAGCAAAATGTGGAAGCAGATCGTGCATACCTAATGTCAGGCCAAAATTTGTTCTTTATAAATGTGATATATCACTATATACAGAATATTAAACAATGCAAATTGATGAACAGGGAGTGCATAACAATGGGGACAAGATTGCTGTGAAGATGCTTTATGACATGTCAGGATTTGAAGAGGATCAGTTTCTGAATGAGTTTAACAATCTTGCAAGTCTCCAGCACCCAAATATAGTGCGACTTGTTGGCTATTGCCATGAAATTCAGAAAAAATGTGTTGAGTACAATGGAAGATTAGTTTTTGCTGAAAGAATTCGTAGGGCGCTCTGTTTTGAGTATATGTCTTCTGGAAGCCTTGACAAATATCTTTCTGGTATATGATGGTCTACTTGTAGCATCTTTAAGCAAGTTAGCAAATCCTACTTCAAACAATAATATTCTCTTTATTTGTTGCTGCAGATGAATACGATGGATTTGATTGGAACACGCGCTATGCAATAATAAAGGGAGTTTGCAATGGTTTGAAATACCTTCATGAAGATTTGAAATCTCCTATTTATCACTTGGACTTAAAACCAGCTAATATATTGCTGGATGAGAACATGATGCCAAAAATCTGTGATTTTGGCTTATCAAGGTTCTTTGGGGAAGAACCAACTCAAATCACAAGAAGTTGTCTAGGAACACAGTAAGTTTATATTGCTGTTTCAGTTTAGCTTATTTTTTCTTCAAGCCGAATGCTGTGTTTGCACTGATGTGTTGTTATCAGTAACCATGTATAGTGTGTAATGCAGTGGATACCTACCGCCAGAATACATTGAAAGGAACATAATCTCAAATAAGTTTGACATCTTTAGCTTAGGTGTTGTAATCATAAAGATGATGACAGGACGTAAAGGCTACATCAAAAGTGCTGAAATGCCTCCCCAAGAATTCGTTGAGCTTGTAAATAAAAGCATTTTGCTCCTACCATTTACAAATTGTCATAAATAACCTGTACTTGTTTTTGACAATAATAGTGAGGTTATCCTAATATAATACATTTATTTATGTTCTAAATTGACAGGAACACAAAAATTGGATGGATAGACTACATGCAACAATTCCAGTGCACTTCTTAGAATCATACTCCAAACAAGTGAAGAGATGTGTTGAAGTAGCTTTAAACTGTGTGGAGGTTGACCGGCGCAGAAGGCCAAGTGTAGGGGATATTGTAAAAAACCTGAATGAGACGGAGACTATGATTCACAGATCCTCGCAATTTTCTCACTGTTTAGGACATGACGACCAAGAGTCATCAACAGATCAGGTCTGCTCAGTTTTACTAATCATTTCTCGCTTTTGTTATTATGTTTGGGTACCATCCACAAAAAGAAAATTTTGCGACAATGTTCAAGGCAATAATAAGATTTACTACCAAATAATTTGGTTTCAACTACATTAACAGGATGGACACGCAAGACGTCGAGATTATACGACTTACAAAATGATTTAAGAGACTTTCTTTTATTTCGAAAAAAGGTACTTTTGTTAGGTATACAAGTTAAAACACTTGGGGGTAGTGCAAAAAATGCAGAACAGTTTTCTATCTTGGAAATTAGGTTACAACACAGAAACAAAGCCTAGGACAATCATCTGAAAGAAACCCACAAGAAAGTAACATTACATAGGTTTTCAAGAGACCAGAGTAACAATATATTGCATTTGTTTCTTAATACAACTTTGACATTTTTATTATTGTTGGGAGCGCCACCGGTTGGTCAAGCCTCTAGAGGACGTCTCCCGTGACCAGGGTTCAAAGGCCCGAAAGGGCGAATTTCTGGTTAGCGGTGTGGAAAAAAACCTCCTCGCCTGGTCCACGTTCCCAAAGCATAGGTTTGTGGCATCGGTTTTTTAACCGGGGTTTTCTCGGGCTGAGGTGAGAAGTCGATCTTCTACCTTAAGCTACAATAGCTCGAGGGTTGTCTAGCCCCCTACAGGCCGAGTTTTTTTATTATTATTGGTAGCCTGGGAGCCTTCTTGGATGCATGTATGAACAAAACTACTCATCATTGATAGAACTCCTATGAAAAGTGATTGTGTAAGGTCTTATGGATGTTCCTTTTCGAAGTCTGACTACCGCGTGCAGATCATGTTTCTTATTTTCAATGTTGCAGACATTTTTTTAATAAAAAAATCCAGCCATACTCTTTTACTAAGTTTGCTATATATTGGCATAGTAACGAAGCATATAGGGGATTACAAATAAATTCATTCCTCCTACCTATACAAGGAGGGAAGATGGTGATAGTGCTGACTGTGACATGTCATCTGTAGGTGAGCAAGTTGGTAGAGAGAATGAGTATTTCTGTGGAACGATTCCAAGTGGGACGGCTTGCATTCAGCGAGGCCTTGCAGCAGCGCCTCCAGGACGTTATCGAGGGCTCCATTCAAGAAGCCTGGACGTACGGCGTCTTCTGGAAGCCCTCGTCACTGGCTCCTCCTGCCTCGGTTGGGGTGACGCCTACTACAAAGGCTGCAACGATATAGAGTGTCCCAGCAAGCACCAGCCTATGACCCACGCGGTTCAGGCTGAACAGGAGCATCGCTAGCGCATTTTACGCGAGCTCTACTCCCTAATCCCCGTCCCCGCCCCAGTCAGGTACATCGCATGGTCCAACCTCATGTCCGCGATGCATGACAGCTCACGGGTCACTTCCATTGACGAGGAGGTTAAAACACCGAATGGTTCTTCCTCGTCTCCATGTCAAAGTCCTTCCCAGCTGGGTATGGCCTCCCGGGCAATGCGCTGCTTGCCGCCCGACCATATGGAGCACCACTGCCCTCTCCGACGGCCCCTGTGAACGGGCCCGCCAAGCCTATGCCTTGGGCATCCGCACCATGGTCTGTGTCCCCAGCAGCACCGGGGTGCTTGAGCTCGGCTCCACCAAATTTATCGTCCAGACCGCAGAAAGCATTCCTAGAATCCTCTCTTTGTTCAACCAGGGGGCGACTGAGGTCGTCAGTTAGCATGCATGTGGCTAAGGCCGTCCATCAGGAAACGGCGGAGCTCGTTGTGTGGCTTGTATGTTGCATTTCTAAATCTATCCTATCTGTTTATTGCAATAACTAGCAAGGACTGCAAGGTGAGTTGCGGAGATAGCACGAGTAGCTATTTTTTTATTATAATGTTCATTTTTTTTACTTGAGCTGAAAACATTTTTTTTTATAAATATGTTGTAAAAGGTGGCAGCATCTTTTATTTGATTGTCATTTTGCTATATTTATTTGGAATACTATGTATATCACCTTTGGAATTCAACCGACATCTAGCATAGTTCATATGTTTAGTTCTTGGCTTTTGGGTTTTTGACCCAAGTCTAAAAATCAAATTTATTAGGAGTAGCTGCTATTTGTTGGCCTATATGGTTGAATAGAAATGATATGGTATTCAACAAATCTAAACCATTTTTTTTTCATATAGTTTTCAAAGCAACATATTAGATCTGGTTGCAGCTACATATAGAAAATGAAAGATCAAACATCAAGAACAGTTGTTGGATCTTGGAAACAGTCATTATGGAGGTCTTTACGAAGTTTGGATGGAAGTTCTGGAATACAGTTGAAACTTAGTCTTGGTTCTTTTCCTTTTCTTTGAACTTTGTGTCTTTTTTAAGAGAGAGAGAGAGAGAGAGCTAAACTTGCGTGCTCCTGGATGTAATGAATCAACTGTGTACATATCTTCGGAGTGTACAATCTGGAACTTCATTCCATCATTAAAAAAACTCAATTCATCAATTAACCAGTGTCTGATATCTAATAACTTATGTTTTGTTCCTTGGCCCTTTTTCAAATTTGGATTTGACATGATCTTGTATTTTGGTGGCTGATAAGCCGGCTGATGCTGTTTCGGTGGCTGATAAGCCAAACGAACAGGGTGAAATCGTGGACTCATTATACTCGCCCTGTTCGTTTGTCCGTTTTGGTGGCTAATAAGCTGGCAGATGAGGGGCTAATAAGCCAAGCAAACAGGGCGACTACTCATGTTTGCTGAAGGCACACTTTCAAGCAGCCACTAGCCGTGCACTGTCAACAGTCAACGCAGCCTCAAGCCCTGCTAAAAGAACTATATGCAACCATCGCTGGTGATGTGCTCATCTCAAGTCTACTACCCATATATATACTGCTTTTGCGGTACTATTGTTTGCCATGATGCGATTATATTTGTGTCCACTATGCCTAGCTAGCATCTCGTGACGAAATTAAAGGTTGAACACCATGTCTGCTTACTACGCTCCTCGCGAGCTTTTCTAGGCAAAGTTCCCTCATTAATGAGCAGCAAGTGTTGGAATTAGATCTCCTTCCGTTAGGCCCAACGGACTAACGGGCCCTAGGTTACGCCCTGATCGGGGGCGCCCAACCATGTGGTTGGTGGGCCCCCGTCGCACAGTGTTATATAAGGAAAGGTGGGGGCCGGGGCGCCAGGCACGCTAACCAAGGTTCATCTGTGCGCCGCCACACCCCACCGACATCCCAAACCCTAGACCGATCTAGAGGGAGCGCTGTCAGCGGCGGGAAGCTCCACCAACGCGCCGGCGAGCATCGGATGACGACCGACACGACCACCGACGCTACTACGACGCCCATGGCCGACGGCGGGTTGAACCCTAACACCGCCGCCGCCACTGCGACTCCTCCGATTGACTCATCTGGTATGTATCTCCCTCTTCTCTCTCTCTACTTCTCTCTGCATCACATGAACCACATCTATCTACCTACATGAATCACTTCTATCCTACTGGATCCGCTCCTAGACGATCCTACGAATCTATCAATGGTATCAGTGGCCTCCTACGGAGGGGATCCACTCGGATCAAAGCCTAATCGGCTAAACCAAACCGAAACCCTAACCCTAATCGAAGAACAGTATGGGTTAGGGACAAGAACCAAGAACGAACTCTAGATCGGGATAACGAAACTCAATCCAATGAAACCGTAAAGGATCCCGATCCACAGAAAGAACAAGAAAA
Organism: Microstegium vimineum; assembly: GCA_022036555.1. NCBI lineage: Eukaryota > Viridiplantae > Streptophyta > Magnoliopsida > Poales > Poaceae > Microstegium > Microstegium vimineum. The sequence goes on from CM039133.1 coordinate 45,020,859, forward strand.
CGAAACCCAACCGCAAGAACAACCCCACCCTTACCTCTGCCTTGCCGACGAAACGGCACAGCCGCAGAGCCGCCCGACGGCGGCGAGCTCAGCCGTAGGAGAGCTCGCACGTCGGCGGGGGGCCCGCGACGGCGCCTCACTTCTTCCTCTGGTGCTGCCCGCCTTGTCCTCTCTGCTGCTCGCACGCCGAGGGAGAACGGAGCGGCGCGTGGAAGGGGGAGAGCTCTCCCGGCCAGAATCGCCGCAGGCCGCCGCTGTCGCGCCTCGGGCCGCCGCGGCTCTGAGGAGAAAGGGGAGGGGATGGAATGAAATGATTAGGGTTTTGGGGGGGGGGAGCGGCTGAATCCGGTTTTGATCCCGCGAAAAGGACGCGCAGCCGTCCAATCCCGGACGCCCTAGATCCGACGGCCGCGGGTGATCCGAGGCTGCTGGGCCGCCTTTGAGCCCAGGTGGGACGCGGTTTTCCCGGCCCAGGCCCACGTTGCGGCCTGGGGGAGGGAGAAGACCGCGCGCGTGCGGCCAGCTGGGCCCAAATGGCCTCTGGGCCATTCGGTTTGCCCCAGCCGCCAATGAACAATGATGTTTCTTCAATTTATTTTATTTTCCAGAAAAGATGAATTTCGAATTTGATTGAATTGAACCGAATTTTGATGAATTTATTCTCTGCATAAATTTTATCCAACGATATATTTATGTTTAGAATTATAATATGAATTATATTCTGGAAAATAATTTTGAACAATTTTATTTATTTTATTTTCCAGAAACATTAAATCGAATCACTTGTTATTTGAATGAATTATTCTCTATACAAATTTTATCCAACGATAATTTTGTTTAAAGAACAATTCAAATTGAATTTTCTGGAAAATAAGATTATGAACAATTTTAATTGTTTTCCGCTGCGAAGAAAATATTGAATTTGACTCTTAATTAAATTTGAACCAACAGGATAATTTAATTTTGAGTGAATTATGATTTTCAATAATTTTGTTGAGATTATAATATTGTTATTTTCTGACCAACGTTGTTAATAACATTATTATAATGAATTGCTATGCATTAATTTTACTTCTGCCCAACGGTGGTGTATAAATTTTTGCATAGAGAAATCGTATGTTTTAATTTTGACCAACGTTAACTTAAGGCATGCAATTTCATGATGAATGTTCCTCACTTTTCTTTGGATAAATTTCAGGAGTTAAAGGAATGGTGAACATAAACAACATTCCTCCGCTCAACGGTACCAACTACCGTGTGTGGCGGGAGAAGTACGAACTGGAACTTGCATTGGCAGAGATCGATCTTGCCATCACTTCCCCGTGTCCTACTATTCCAGAGGAACCGGAGAAGAGAACCGATGAAACTGACGAAGCTTTTCACGTCCGAAAGCGTGATTTTGCAGAAGTCAGGATGAAGTATGACATCGAACACAGGCGTTGGATTCAGTCCAACAGAAAATGCCTATTGAAGACCAAATCCGAGGGTCTATCCCAGAATGCATCACCGCCATTGATTACCTTGAAAGGGTAAAGAACCAGTTTACTGGGTCTTCTAAGGCCACAACAAGCACAATAATACATAAACTTATATCTAAGAAATACAATGGTGGTGGTGTGCGTCCGCAAATATTGAAAATGAACACCATGACAGCGAAATTAAAGACTATGGATTTGGGGATCAATGACAAGTTCCTCATTCACTTGGTCTTTCTTTCACTGCCAAAAGAATTCGAAACTTTTGCTGTGAACTACAATATGATGCCTGAAAACTGGGACATTGAAAAGCTCATTGCAATGTGTGTCCAGGAGGAAGAGAGAATCAAGTCCGCACAGGGTGAATTAGCTCATCTTGTCAAGAACAATAAAAGAAAGAACTTTTACAAGAAACCACAGGGGAAACCCCAGTGGAATAAAAGCTCTCCCTCCAAGCCACAAGAACATGCACTTGCAAAGGGAAAAGAAAAGAACTCTCAGGATGAGGACTTCAGAAAATATGGCAATGCTGAGAAAGACCAGTGCAAGAAATGCTTCAAGAGAAGGCATTACAAGAGAGATTGCCCTGTCTACCTGAAAAAACTACTAAAGAAAGGTGATGATACTATCACATTTGTAGATGAATCCCTGTTTTTATGTTATTCGAACACCTCTTGGTGGATTGATTCAGGTGCAACAATTCACGTTTCGAATTCTTTACAGGGGTTAAGTGGGAGGAGAACCCTGCAAAGAGGAGAAAGAACGATTAAAGTCGCGAATGGAGTACAAGCTGGAGTTGAAGCCATTGGCGATCTAGATTTAGAATTAAAAGATGGCTTTGTACTTAAGCTTAGGAATGTACTCTATGTTCCCTCTTTACGTAGAAATTTAATAAGTGTATCGAAACTCGATGATGATGGATTTAGCTGTCATTTTGGTAATGGCAGATGTGAACTATTTGATAATAATGACAAGTGTGTTGGTCTTGCCTTCCGACAAGACAAGCTTTATTTATTATCTCTTGCTGAAAATGTAAATCATGAATGCGATGTTGTGAATGTCTCCCAATCTACAAATGAGAATAAGAAGCGGAAGAGAAATGAAAGCGACTCTTCGAAATTATGGCATTGTCGTTTGGGCCATATTTCGAGGGGGAGAATAGAACGCTTAGTGAAACAATCAATTCTTCCGCACTTAGAATTCTCCGATTTAGAACAATGTGTTGATTGCATCAAAGGAAAATATGTCAATAAAATAAAGAAAGATGCTAAACGAAGCACGAGAGTATTAGAAATAATTCACACGGACATTTGCGGTCCATTCCCAACGAAAAGCGTGGATGGTTATGATTCATTCATAACATTCACGGATAATTACTCTCGTTATGGCTATATTTATCCAATTAAAGAAAGAACAGAAGCATTGGATAAATTTAAGATATTTAAAGCCGAAATTGAAAATCAACACAACAAGAAAATAAAGATAGTTCGATCAGACCGTGGTGGAGAGTATTATGGGCAACATACCCCGTATAGCCAAATTCCAGGTCCCTTTGCAAGGTTCCTACAGGAAAATGACATAGTCGCTCAATACTCCACACCGGGGGAGCCTCAGCAGAATGGAGTGGTTGAAAGAAGAAACCGTACCCTAATGGATATGGTGAGAAGCATGATGAGCTACTCTACACTACCGGTTGGTTTATGGATGGAGGCACTGAAAACCGCCATTCATATACTCAATCAAGTACCAAGCAAGTCGGTGCAGAAAACACCGTATGAATTATGGACAGGAAGAGAACCCTCACTTAAGCACTTACACGTGTGGGGCTGTCCAGCTGAGGCAAAAGTATTTAACCCAAATATTGGAAAGTTAGACTCCAAGACTGTCAGCTGCCATTTCATTGACTATCCAGAAAGATCGAAAGGTTATCGTTTCTATTGTCCTGATAGATATACGAAATTTGTTGAAACAAGACACGCTGTGTTCTTGGAGAATGACATGATCAGGGGGAGCAAGGTAACACGTGAAATTAGACTTGAGGAGAAGCGGATACATGTACCCACTCCGATGGTTGAAGAACCATACTTTACGTTACCTGCTACCGATGTTGCACCAACAGTACAAGACGCTGTGGTGACAACGCCTGTTGTGAATTCTCCCATAACAACAACGAATGAACAAGAGGAACATGTCCATCAGGAGCCTGTAGAACCAAATGTTGCTAATGAGGAAGAACAACAACAACCCATAGTGGATCAAGTGCCAGAAGCCCCTAGAAGGTCTCAAAGAACTAGAAGGTCAGCCATTCCAGATGATTATGAAATTTATGAAACTGAAGAATTTCATATGGAAGGTGACCCTATAACTTTTGAAGAAGCCATGAGAAGCGAACACTCATCGAAGTGGCTTCAGGCCATGGAAGATGAGATGAAATCTATGAATACCAACAAGGTTTGAGTTCTAGAAAATATTCCTAAAGGAGCTAAGAAAGTAGGATCCAAATGGGTCTACAAGACGAAATACGACTCCCAAGGGAATATTGAAAGACACAAAGCGCGACTTGTGGCTAAGGGTTTTACCCAAAGAGAAGGGATTGATTACAATGAAACTTTTTCCCCAGTTTCTTGTAAAGATTCTTTCAGAATTATTATGGCACTTGTGGCTCACTATGATCTAGAATTACATCAGATGGATGTAAAGACCGCATTCCTAAATGGGGATTTGGATGAAAATGTCTATATGGCACAACCGAAAGGTTTTGTCGTAAAAGGAAAAGAAAATATGGGATGTTGTCTGAAAAGATCCATTTATGGTTTGAAACAAGCTTCGAGACAGTGGTACTTGAAGTTTGATAAAACTATAAAGGGTTTTGGGTTTAAAGAAAATGTCGAGGACAATTGTGTCTATGTGAAATTCAAGAATAAGAAATACATATTCCTGATCCTATATGTGGATGATATCTTACTTGCTAGTAATGATGTCAATCTACTATTGGAGACGGAGAAATTCTTGTCCTCAAACTTTGATATGAAAGATCTCGGTGAAGCTTCGTTTGTCTTGGGAATTGAGATCCATCGAGATAGAAGAAAAGGGGTATTGGGATTATCGCAAAAGGCATACATAGAAAAGGTTCTGAAAAGATTTAGTATGCATGCGTGTAGTCCATCTCCTGCTCCGATTGTCAAGGGCGATAAATATGGGGAACATCAGTGTCCCAAGAATCAATATGAAATTAATCAAATGAAAGCGGTACCGTATGCTTCAGCAATTGGAAGTTTACAATATGCTCAAACGTGTACACGCGCTGACATAGCTTTTGTTACCGGGTTACTTGACAGATATCAAAAGAATCCAGAAATTGAACATTGGAAACTAGTGAAGAAAGTCTTACGTTATTTGCAAGGTACGAAAGGTCTCATGTTGACATATGAAAGATCTGATTCCCTGTGCATAGAGGGGTATTCAGATTCTGACTATGCTGGAGATGAAAGGAAATCCACATCAGGATATATATTTACACTTGCTAAAGGAGTGATATCGTGGAAAAGTTCGAAACAAACAGTGACTACATCCTCGACAATGTACGCCGAGTTTGTAGCTTGTTATGAGGCCTCGGGGTAGGTAAATTGGTTGAAGAAATTTGTACCTGGACTAAGAATAATTGAAAGTATAGAAAGACCGATGCGGTTGTATTGTGATAACAATCCAGCGGTAGAATATGCTCACAACAATAGGTCAAGTGGTGCTGCCAAACACATTGACATAAAGTACTATGTTGTGAAAGATAAACTTCGAGATCATATCATAAATCTTGAGCATATACGAACAGAAAAGATGCTAGCGGATCCGCTCACAAAAGGCCTTCCACCCAGTGTGTTCAGAGGACACATAGCCGGCATGGGTTTAAAGGAGAGCCTATGATTCCTGAAGAATAAGAAGGGCCCAGAATAATGAAAACTTTATTTCCAAAATAGAAAGGTTTGTAGTAGCTGTTAGTCTAATGACATGAATTGTTGTGACGATGAAGCATGCTCTATACACTAATCTGTGATGGAATTGAAAAGAATTGGAATATTGAACTCGAAATAGAATTGAAGAATTAAAAGAATTGTATGAGATCTAGGGGGAGAATGTTGGAATTAGATCTCCTCCCGTTAGGCCCAACGGACTAACGGGCCCTAGGTTACGCCCTGATCGGGGACGCCCAACCATGTGGTTGGTGGGCCCCCGTCTCACAGTGCTATATAAGGAAAGGTGGGGGCCGGGGCGCCAGGCACGCTAACCAAGGTTCACCTGTGCGCCGCCACACCCCACCGACATCCCAAACCCTAGACCGATCTAGAGGGAGCGTTGCCAGCGGCGGGAAGCTCCACCAACGCGCCGGTGAGCACCGGATGACGACTGACACGACCACCGACGCTACTACGACGCCCATGGCCGACGGCGGGTAGAACCCTAACACCGCCGCCGCCACTGTGACTCCTCCGATTGACTCATCCGGTCTGTATCTCCCTCTTCTCTCTCTACTTCTCTCTGCATCACATGAACCGCATCTATCTACCTACCCGAATCACTTCTATCCTACTGGATCCGCTCCTAGACGATCCTAGAAGTCTATCAACAAGCAGTAGCCATCATTTTTTTTAAAGAGGGAGACTTGTCTTCGGCTAGCTCGGCCATCACAAGTATGCTATGCACAGTCAGTCAGGTCAACAATAAGTCGACTAGTCCATCCACCCATCCTCAGGCACAAACCATTCGGACAGACATCCGATTGTGTTTCATTCCTCCCTCCTCACCTCACGCTGCTTGGAGACGACGCCACGCCGCACACACATCTTGCTGGAGAGATGATCCCAAGGTAATTATTAAGCCTGTTCGATCTTCCGCTACATGCCATGACTTTGGAAACGCATGAGCTTCATGTTGCAGTTCTGCTAGAAATCTCGCGAACGAAATAAATTCCTGTTGTGTCGCGAAAGAGTGCCAGGTTTACTGCTAAGTGAGAGACACATGCATATGGTCTCTGAATTTCTGTTGGTTGAACCTGTATTTAGTTTTTTTCACAGTATAACGGGCAGTGAGGCTAGCAAGCGTGCTTTCTTACCCATGTCTACAGACTTCAGCGTATATTGGACAGCATGCTACAGGATCCGTGTGCGGCACCGATGTGTCTGCCGATGGATTTTCTAAAAGCCATCACGCGAAATTTCTCCCAGGAGCGACAAGTCGGAAGAGGTGGGTTTGGAGTGGTTTACAAGGAACGCGAAGTAGAGGTTGTGCAGGGACTTCTGAGTCGGCTGGGGTCCCAAGAGCGTGTCGAGCTGGCGCTCGAACCGAGGATAATCGACCCGCGGGACAACTACCCCACGAGCGGCTTGTTCCCCGGAGGGAGACAGATGGAGGTGGGCCATGGATGCGGTGATGGCGTCCATGGCTACCTCGGAGGATGCCGTAGGGCGACGGAGAGCCAGGTCGGCCTCCTGCCCGTGGCACAGGAAGTCCAGGCTACCAAAACGAACAATGGAGCCCGGAGCGAAATCAACGCGGCGATCAGCCATCCGAAACTCGAAAATACGGGTGACACGCAAAGGTCCCCTACCTGGCGCGCCAACTGTCGGTGTCTAAAATGGCGGGGTCTAGACGACCAACGAGTAAATTTCTAAGCGTGTCGGAGTTCGGATGGTTACGCTCGGAGAACACAGAGGTTTATACTGGTTCAGGCACGAACGCCCTACGTCCAGTGTGTTGCGGAGTCGTATTACCGAGCGTGGAGGGCTCGTAGAGGGGAGCTACAAGCTTTGGTGAGATAGGAAAACACCTTCCTAGGTCTCGTGCGTATGAGGTTCTTGGTTCTGGTGTGTGCTCGCGTATGTGCGAGTTTGAGTGTGTGTGAATGAACGTTGGGATGTCAAGAGAGAGAGATTGGAGATCCATTCTCTCCCTTTATACGTAGGGAGAGATGAAAGAGTACACTAGAGAGAGGGGGAGTGAACGTGGGCCCGACTTGGGCTGCTGCCGAGGGGGAGCTTCGTCTTCATTCTGTATTTCTTCCTGAGAAAGATCGCGCCAGTAGACAAATGTCCGGGTCCTGTTCGTCCTTGTTGTGCTGTAGCCATGCGTCTTGTGATCGGGAACTCCGCTGTTCCCTTACCTGGGCATGGGCTGGGGCTGGTCGCACAGGACCGGCCACCCCCGCGTTCTGTCATATAGGGCTGATGACGCCCTAATCCCTGTTGGAGTGTCCGTCGGAGGCATGGCGCGGGTGTAGTGCGTAGAAGTCGCCGGTTAGGCAGCACAGGACCTTGTACCGCAGGGTGAACAGAGGTTGGCATGGCGACTCATGCCCTGAACCCCATCCCTGAGGACGGAGGGTAATGTGGACCTTTTGACTATATGGACTAGGGAATCCCAGGCTGCTGACGGCGGTGAGACTTCCGAAGGTGAGGGACGTCACGTGTGATGTCTCCTTGGCTCGGACGGGGCGGAAGAGCCCCCGAGGGTCTCTGAGGGTTGATGACGTCTCAGGTGACGCCACCTTGGCTCGGGCGAGGCGGAAAAGCCCCCGAGGGTTGATGACATCACGGATGACGCCCCCTTGGTTTGGGCGAGGCGGAAGAGCCCCTGATGGTTGATTTTGTTTTTGTGGAGTTTAGTAAATTGGGTACCCTATTTCTAGGTATCCGACAATATTGTTTTAGGAGTTGGTAAATCACATGATTTACCAAGTAGAATTTGATAAATTCTTAGAGATGTTGTTATAGATCTAAGTTTACATATGCTCTTAGAGTTGTTGGGTCGAGGTTCCAGCCTAACCCATAACAAACCAAGGTTTTGGGTTACTTGTTTTGCCTAGATAAATCCTGAAATCGGATTAAGTTTGTAAAAAATTGATGCATATATACATTGCACACAACGGGATATTGGGTAGTACTGGGTAGTACTAGTGTTTCAAGCCTCGCCATGGAATTTCCCAAGATCCCCTTTACACGCGCCATAGGCACCAACGAGAGCAACAAGTGGCCTGTCCGGCGCCGTCGCCGTAGCCATGTCCGCCGCGTCGTTGCTGTTCGCTTGGCTGGCGGCAGGGACGCTGCGCCGCTACGACACCATGGACGAAGAGGAGGTGTTCTCAGGAAAGCAGTTTTTTTGGTGAACATGTGCTGAGCATGTGTTATCTCAGCCATTCATACTTCGCTTCGAGATGTGTACAATACAAAACAGCAGTGTGAACACATTAAAGTGACTGGATAGCACGAATCTCAAAGCAAGTTTGAACACATTAAAGTAATTTTGTACACCTTGTGTTTCATAGAGTGATTGAATTCATAAAAAATGCTGCTTCCAAAACACAAAAAGCCAACCAAACAGATGAAACTCGAAGCTGCTTTTTCAGGAGTTGTTTTTATGTAGTATAATTTTGACTTTTAGCTTTCTGCTTTTGAAATAGACGGAAATAGATAGATGTTGTATAGTTGTTTTATGTCGGAAACATAAGAGCATCTCCAATAGTTTGGTAAAAATCACTTATCAAATGTTATGTTTTAACAAGTTGCTAAAATAATATACCAAATTAAAAAGAGGTTCTCTTTAACAATTCCCTATTTTTAACTTGCCAAATAAAAAAAGGGCCCACCACGTTCCAACCAGCCGGCTTCTCTCTCCCCTTTCTTCTCCCTCCCATGTCCGATCCCCTTTCTGTTGAGACCGACAGACCATGGCGATGTAGGCCCCTGCCTACCACCACGAGCCAGCAGCCGCCCCCGCCGCCGGACTTCCTCACGTTCCTGAAGCACGGCGCCGTCCTCCCGGCCCGGAACGTCTTCGCCCCGCTCGTGGTCCTCACGGTCGCGCTAGCCGCGGTGCTGCTCGTCGGCAACGCCCTGTCCGTGCAGCCGCTGGCGGGCGCCGTGCTGCTAGACGCGGACGCCATCAGCCACGTTGACCCAGCCACCGCCGCGTACCGGGACCTCGTGAGAGGGGGCCCTCCAGTCCGATCTCCGCAGCTTGCTGCTGGCCGCCGGCGGCTGCCTCCTCGGCGTCGTTGTGGCTGGGTCCGCCATCAAGGTCGCCACTGTCTTCGCCGCCGTCGCCGCTTTCTCCGGCGCGGGAAGAAGCCGCGAAAACTCCATGCTCGAGCGGGAAGGGAGGAGAAGAAGCACGCGCTCGCGATGGCAACCGGTATGCGCACGCGCAAAGATACGCGCGTGGCCCCCGGGTTTGGCAAGCCAATACAAATGGCAAGTTGAATTGACAAACTGTTGGAGAAAGAATTTTACTCGTTTTGCCAAATTTTGAAAAATGACAAGTCATTTACCAAACTGTTGGAGATGCTTTAAGGAGGAGCGTGTTTAGATTTTGTGCTTGTTTAACTAAACAACTTACAAATATTTTCACGGCACATAGCTCAAATTAATTTTTTAATAGCTCACAGCTAAACCAAACAGATTAGTCTTGATAGTTGGTTTAGGGATTCAAGTTTACATATGCCTCTAGGTACGGTTCCAGCCCAAACCGTAAAACATACCAGCTAGGTTTCGGGTCACTTGTTTGTTGGCCTAGAATCCCTAAATGGAATTCAAAAACCTGAAGTCCTGAAAGATTTGGTGATATATATATATATATATATATATATATATATATATATATATATATATTGGGAAGACAAGATTATGTCTGTTTGGGACTGCTTCACGAACTCTGTTCTACAAACTCCACTTTAGAGCTGCTCCACGAACTCCAGGTTTTTGTGGAGCATCTTTTTAGGTGCTCTCACAACTTCACCTTTATTTTTAGAGCTGTGTGTGTGGAGCTGAAACCGTTTAGCTAAAAACGTTGAGCAGAGCTGAAAAACGTGGAGCGGAGCAGTCGCCTAAAGGTACGTATATGGGCGTTTCAAGATGGAAGTTCCCAAGATCCCCTTTGCACGCGCCGCAGGCACCAACGAGGTCAACAAGTGGCCTGCGGGGCTGTCCGGCGCCGGCGCTATGTCCGTCGCGTTGTTGCTGTTCGCTTGGCTGGCGGCAGGGACGCTGCGCCGTTGCGGCGCCATGGACCAAGAGGAGGTGTTCTCAGGCGTGCTGTGGGGCCTGTCGCCGCTCATCTGCGCCTACCTTTTCTGCTGGACCGTGGCGCTCTCTCCGGTACCTTACGCCGCCGGCGCCGCCGTATTTGCGCGCGCCGCGTGGCTGCTCCTTGTCGCCGTCGCAGCGGACAAGCTGATCGCCCCGATCGCCGGCGCGACCGCGCTGATCCTCGCCCCACTACGCTCCGCCTGCACCTGCGGCCGTGCCCTCGCCGAGCGCCGGCAGCGCGCCGGCACGGAGCGTTGGTCGGCCGCCACGGTGGCGTCCACACCGATCTACCAGAGCCGCACGGAGGAGTTGGATGAGCAAGACAGAAAGGCCAACGTCCCCTGTGCCTTGATCATCTTGGCGGTCCCCGCCGCAGTGGGTGGGTTGCTTGTTGCGTTATCGGTTACGCCGGTGACGTGGGGGGCCCCGCCGACGGAGGCCGTCTTCTTCCTCGCTGGCCCCTTCCTCCTGTTCGTGCGGTTGATCCTGCCGTACCATGTCGCGACTCCAGCAGTCCTGGCCGACGTCGATGGTATGCACTTCTTCGCCGCCGTGATTGGCGTCATCGGTTGGCTCGTCGTCGCCGCATCGGCGGGCGCCCTGTATGGCATGATCGCCGGAGCAGTTGTCTTTTGGATGGGTGAGTTGGGCATGCTCGGATTCCTCGGCTACTTCCTCGGCGTGCGCGCACTATGAGCAGCTCTTGGTCATCGAAAGGTATACATATTGTTTGACAGCGAATTACGTACATGTTTATTTCTACAATAAATTTTCTGGCAAGCATTACATCAATATGCAGACAAAAACCAAAAAAAAAAGCATTACAGCAATATGCAGACAATTTCTTTTGCGAAACTTCTCCGCATCTGTAAATTATAGGCAATTTTTCATAGATAATTAATTAATACGGAGTAAAACAGAACTAATCACCTGGCTGAAGGAAGTGATCAAGTCTAATATGAATGACTGAAAATCAAAAGAAACCCTTTTGGTGGCAAAGTAGTTTCTAATATGAGAGAAGCTGGCTCTATAAATATTTCACGCTGGCAGCAAAGTAGCTTCTCATTATGAACTGTTTCGGCATAGCTCTCCACTTCTACTGATGGCAAATACGCCTAACGCCACTAGTATGGGTGCTTGCTCTTCGCCACCTTGAGCGGGCCCAACCGCAGCCGATGACGGGGTTGGGGGGGGGGGGGGGGGAGGTGTAGGCGGTCGAAGCTCCGTTGCCGCGGGCTAAACTCATCCATGGCATCCCCATCTATGGCAAGGTCGATAGCCGGCCATCACACCTACACAGTGGCATGGGTGACCACAACTTCATTTTTCTGCAGTTTGGCAAACAGACACTGACGGACCTAGGATTTTACCTCAAGGTATGCCTCAAAAAAAAATTCTTATGCAATTCGATAAAACCATACTCTAATTCGGTAAAACCATATACACTAAATTATATCATAAGCCTTAAATTCAAACATTAAGATTAAACTAGAAACAACGAAAAATCTTGATATAAATTGTTCAAATAAAATACAAATAGTTTGAAATATAGTCATTGAAGAGACTTACATTATTACTTATTTATCCACTGCTTTCTTAATGACATGAATGTCTCAATTATATCATCTTCATCAACTTCGAAGAAAATATCCCGCTCAATAAATGCGACAAGGCAATCATCCAAAACAGTATCACCTAGCTTATTCCTTGACTTTGTTTTGAGTAAAGTCAATGCAGAACATACTCTTTCAACACTAGTGGTTGCCACCGGAAAAATCAATATCAATTTGAGAAGCAAGAAAACCATATCATACACTTTGTGCCTCTGTGTGGCGACAAGCTTAATTGAGAGATCAACAATGTTGTCTAGACCTTGAAAGCTATCATCTTGTTTAACTGACTCAATATAATTATCAAGTTGCAATTCAAGTTTTAGCAAATCATTGTTGGAGAAGTCCTTAGGATAAAATTCAGCCAATCTACGTACCTTCCGTGCATCAAAAGAAGTAAAGGACTGGGAAGGACTAAAGGCTGACATACAAGAGAGTAGCTCCATATTGATCTCATCAAACCGATTATCAAGCTCTTGACTAATTTGATCAATAACACCAACATATACTTGTCTTCTAAAATGGTCATCATTTGTTTGATTTCGGGCACGGGCATACCTTGCTGATTTTCCATAGGACACATAAGCACCATCCAAAGCAAGAACTTCAACATCATGTCTAATGCAAAAAGATGTAAATTATCCCAACCATCAGACCTCAACTGCCGCATTCTACTCTTTGCAACATTAACAAGTGAGATTGCATTAAGAATATCTTGATCCCTTATCTACAGACACTCTGATAACTCATTAGTGTATCCAAGAATAACATACATTAAGTGTAAAATGAAAACAAACTCAAAGTTTTCAAATGCTCCAAGCACAAAATGTATCCTTGTCCAGTCATCCTTATATGCAATATCATCACCAAGTTCAATGAGCACATCATGAATTGAGGAATACATAGTGATGATGCTACATATAGTTTTATAATGAGAGCCCCATCCAGTGTCACCGGGCCTAGGCAAACCCATTTGTTGATTCAATCCACTCTCGGATTCAAGCTCACCACACTCTAATGCTTTGTTGACATTCTCAAGTCTATCATTTTGAAGTATATCATGACATTTGCAAGAAATCCCAACAATGTTCAAGAAGATAGATACTTGATAAAAAAAGTCTTACAATCAATACTTCCTTTTGCAACTGCAATAATAAGAACTAACTACAATTGATGTGCAAAGCAATGAATATAATATGCAGAAGGTGATTCTTACATGATCAATGTTTTCAGCCCTTTAATATCTCCTTTCATATTGCTAGCACCATCATAACCTTGACCTCTAATTTGAGTCATACTCAATCCATGACTAACAAGTAAACCCTCAATTTGCTTCCTTAAGTGATAAATAGGTAGTATCATCTACATGAACAACTCCAATGAAGTCCCCACAAGGCCTTCCAAGTTTATCAACATAACGCAAGAAAAGAGCTAGTTATTCTTTATGTGATATGTCACTCATCAGCTAAAATTGCATAGGGCTCATCACCAAGTTCTTCTATTATTTTCTTTCTAGTTTATGTGGCACAACAATAAAAAATTTGCTTTTGTATCTTTAGGCTAGTCAAAGTGCAATTACCTGGAGCATTGTTCAAGATATACTTATTGACTTCATCACTATTTCCTGCAAAAACTTCAAAAGTTCAAAAAAGTTGCCTTTATTGCTAGACTCTTCACTTTCATCATGTCCACGGAATGTCAATCCTTGATGCAAAAGAAACTTGATACATCTAAGTGAATATGTCAACCTTTTCTTATAAAGACGAAGATCCTCATCAGTCCACTTCTCAATGTGATAATCAATTGCTACCTTGGGATTAATAAAACCACATTATGTGCCATAGAACCACTATGTTTGAGAAGTGCATTGTTTCCTATATTCCAATTATTCCATCCATCAACGATAAACAAGTAGCATAGAAAGCAAAATGCATAATCCTTCTTGATACTATATTCAAGCCAATCATGATTATACATCCATGCTTAATTGAATCGACGACGTTTGCCTCCAATGTATGTTGATGGAAAATCATGTGTATAAGGTTTGTAAGGACCTCTAGTAATATAATATGTTCTATGGATTGCATATTGATCATTAACATGATAATCTTTAATGGGCATCCGTTCACCTGTGTCATGTGGAAGATGATTGATATCATAAACTGGCGGATTTGATGTAGGCGATGGTGGTGTTGGGGCAGAAGGCACATGATCTTCAACTACCACTCTATCTTGTTCTTGATTCCGATGTTCAACCAAAGGTGGGGCAATGTTTGAAGCCGCAACTACTTTCATGTCTTGCAAAGAAGGCAGCAGCTGCTGCTTCACACATTGCCCCACATTTGGTTGAAGTGCAGAATTAAGAACAAGATAGAGTGACAGTTGAAGATCATGTGCCTTCGGCCCCAACACCGCCACCGCCCGCATCAAATTCACCAATTTATGACATCAATCGTCTTCCACATGATACAGGTGAACGTATGCCCATTAAAGATTATCATGTTAATGACCAAGATGCAATTCGTAAAGCATATATTACTAGAGGTCCTTACAGACCTTATACAAATGATTTTCAATCAACATACATTGGAGGCAAACGTCGTCGATTCAATTAAGCATGGATGTATAATCATGATTGTCTTGAATATAGTATCAAGAAGGATTCTGCATTTTGCTTTATATGCTACTTGTTCAAGAAGGGTACTAGTTTAGATACATTTATCGTTGATGGATGAAATAATTGAAATATAGGAAACAATGCACTTCTCAAACATAGTGGTTCTATGGCACATAATGCAGCTCAAAAAAGATACATTGGTTTTATTAATCCCAAGGTAGCAATTGATTATCACATTGAGAAGTAGACTAATGAGGATCTTCGTCTTCATAAGAAAAGGTTGAAATATTCACTTTGATGTATCAAGTTTCTTTTGCATCAAGGATTGGCATTCCGTGGACATGATGAAAGTGAAGAGTCTAGCAACAGAGGCAACTTTATTGAACTTTTGAAGTTTCTTGCAGGAAACAGTGATGAAGTCAACAAGTATGTCGTGAACAATGCTCCAGGAAATTGCATTTTGACTAGCCCAAAGATACAAAAGAAAATTATTCATTGTTGTGCCTTAGAAACTAAAAAGAAAATAATAGAAGAACTTGGTGATGAGGCCTATGCAATTTTAGCTGATGAGTCTAGTGACATATCACATATAAAGAACAACTAACTCTTTGCTTGTGTTATGTTGATAAACTTGGAAGGCCTTGTGAGCACTTCATTGGAGTTTTTCATGTAGATGATACTACCTCTTCGTCACTTAAGGAAGCAATTGAAGGTTTACTTGTTAGTCATAGATTGAGTATGACTCAAATTAGAGGTGAAGGTTATGATGGTGCTAGCAATATGAAAGGAGATATTAAAGGGCTGAAACAATTGATCAGGCAAGAATCACCTTATGCATATTATATTCATTGCTTTGCACATTAGTTGCAGTTAGTTCTTATTGTTGTTGCAAAAGAAAATACTAATTGTAAGTCTTTTTTTAATCAAGTATCTATCTTATTGAACATTGTTGGGATTTCTTGCAAGTGTCATGGTATGCTTCGAAATGCTAGACTTGAGAATGTCAACAAAGCATTAGAGTGTGGTGAGCTTGAATTCGGGAGTGGATTGAATCAACAATTGGGTTTGCCTAGGCCCGGTGACACTCGATGAGGCTCTCATTATAAAACTATATATAATATCATCACTATGTATTCCTCAATTCATGATGTGCTCATTGAACTTGGTGATGATATTGCATATAAGAATGACTGGGACAAGGATACATTTTGTGCTTGGAGCATTTGAAAACTTTGGGTTTGTTTTCTTTGTGCACTTAATGTATGCTATTCTTGGATACACTAATGAGTTATCAGAGTGTCTGCAGAGAAGGGATTAAGATATTATTAATACAATCTCACTTGTTAATGTTGCAAAGAGTAGAATGCAACAGTTGAGGTCTGATGGTTGGGATAATTTTCTTGAGAGGGTCACTTCTTTTTGCATTAGACATGATGTTGAAGTTCTTGCTTTGGATGTTTCTTATGTGCCCTATGGAAAATCAGCAAGGTATGCGCGTGCCCGGAATCAAACAAATGATAACCATTTTAGAATACAAGTATACATTGGTGTCATTGATCAAATTAGTCAAGAACTTGATAATCGGTTTGATGAGATCAATATGGAGCTACTCTCTTGTATGTCAGCCTTTAGTCCTTCCCAGTCCTTTGCTTCTTTTGATGCACAGAAGGTACGTAGATTGGCTGAATTTTATCCTAAGGAATTCTCCAACAATGATTTGCTAAAACTTGAATTGCAACTTCATAATTATATTGACTCTGTTTAACAAGGTGATAGCTTTCAAGGTCTAGACAACATTGTTGATCTCTCAATTAAGCTTGTTGCCACACAAAGGAACAACATATATGATATGGTTTACTTGCTTCTCAAATTGATATTGATTTTGCCTATGGCAACCGCTAGTGTTGAAAGATTATTTTCTACATTGACTTTAGTCAAAACAAAGTCAAGGAATAAGCTAGGTGACAGGGTTTTGGATGATTGTCTTGTCACATTTATTGAACGGGATATTTTTTTCGAAGTTGATGAAGATGATATAATTGAGACATTCATGTCATTAAGAAAGCGGAGGATAAATAAATAATAATGTAAGTCTCTTCTATGGCTATATTTTAAACTATTTGTATTTTATTTGAACAGTTTATATCGAGATTTGTCATCGTTTCTAGCTTAATCTTAATGTTTGAATTTAAGGCTTATGATATAATTTAATGTATATGGTTTTACCGAATTAGAGTATGGTTTTACCGAATTGCATAAGAAATTTTTTGAGGTATACCCTGAGGTAATATCCTAGGTCCGTCACTTGCAGTAGGTCCTCCCACACAGCTAGTCGGTACAGGCTAGCTGGCCCCATGTTGGCGATGAGTATGTGGACCCCCTCGGCGGGAAGCATACCACCTCAACGTTCTTTCCCACTCCTACTCTCACAAGGTTGCTACCTATAGGCTTCCATGTTGTCTCGTACGTTGCTATAGGTTCCGGTACGGTTAGCAGGAGACTATGAGCCTCAGAGGCAGGCAATCTGCAGTGATGTTGGGAATGGTGAAATGTGTTTCAATTCTTTGTGTGTGACCGGAGGGAGCCAAACAGCCTAGGGATGTCGCATGTGGAAACGACATGGTGTTCGGAGGTCATGCCGTCCTCTCGTTCATTCTAGGAATCCCGGTTGGGGCATAGGATGACAATGATTAAGGTGGACGTTGATGGAAACCTTGACGCTACCAGAGCGATGCAAGGCACTACACTACCATGCCCCAAGCTTGCCTTGATATTCCTTTGGCATGGACTTCTTCGACCCCCTCTCTTTCGATCTTCGGTCTAAACTTTCCTTGAGCGATGGGATCCCATGCGCTTTGAGGGGCTGGTTGGCCTGGACAAAGCCTCTAGGAATGGAGGTCCCGATCGATGCTGATTAGCTCGATGACTTCTCTTGCAAGACATGCTCCACTTTGGGCCTCCTCTTGTGTTGTTGGGCTCAATCCTAGGAAGTGAACAAGACCTTTTTTGATGGTGATGGCCTATGCAAGACAAGAAGTTCACCATCTCCTTTTCTTCAGCGGCCGAGCAATTCACTTGTTATGCGGTCTAGGTTCTGGTTGGGTCTTGATGAGATGGACATGCATCATAGATCACCATCATTAGTTTCTCTTAACGGTAGTGCTTGTCTCTTGGCCAAATACCACTCAGCCAAATACCACTCGCTTGCCGCGAACGCCACCCTACAGGCATCTGTTTCCTTTGCCTCAGGTGGGCATTGCCCTAGGTAGAGAATTTTTGGATGTTCATCATGCAACGATTTCCAACATTGCGCTCACCCTTAGGGTTGCTTAGTCTCCTAGTGTTGGGTCGCCTAGCTGCTAAACCTCGGGTGGCGAACCAATCTTCAACAATATTGAAATATGAGTCCATCTTTGCGAACTTCTATTGAATTCCAAGCATGAGGCTTTCAATGTCCTTTTCCAGAGCAACGCATTCCTGGATGACTTCATCCTGGAGGTTGACGGATTTGAGGCACGCTAAGGAGTTACCACAACCATCATTTGTCGCTAGAGGGTGGGCCAAACAGTCGGGTGCATCACTGTGCGGTTAGGCCAGTCTCAATAGGGTTTCATCAGAGTTTTATGTCATTAAATATGTTGATGTGACAATATATTAATGAAGAGAGAGACAACGAAAGTTTCATAGAAGCAGAAATAGTTTTATCCTCATGAAACTCTTATGCATTGTTTTTAAATTTTTGATGGATTGGAAACTGGGTTATGAAATCCCATTGAGACTGGCCTTAGGGAGTTTATCTTAGGTGGCCTTCGTATGTGCGTTGTTGGCCGGTTTCCGGTAGTCGAGGTCGTCTCATTTGTTTGTATTGGGTCCTTCTTCTCTTTGGTAAGTTTCAATGCTTACCAATGAGTGGGTTGCTTTATTGTTCCCTACTCCTTCCAATGAAGGTATTGTTTGGATGCACATGTATCTTTCTCAAACCACATGTGTTGAAGTGTATTTGAACTAATATACACTTTAATCCATGTGGTTTGAGCTTGATACATGCGCATCCAAACAAAGCCGAAATATATGTCTAGATATATGGTAGGAAAAAATCCGGCACCAAATTACTGTATCTATTTTACTGTAGATGATGAATAAAGTAGAGTAGCTTGTCTGATTGTGTGCGTGTGCCTGTGCAGGGGGAAACCGCGTAGGGCAAAGGACGCCTCCGGCTTGCTCGACGGACGCGACAGTGGCGATGTCTGTTCAGCTCATATCGACGCCGCCGCCGGCGTTTGCGTTGATATTGTTTGGCCGAGACGATGCAAATGCACATCATGTCGAACCCAAATCATAAGCTAGCACATGCATTGTGGTCGTTTGATTTAATTGCTGGCAGTTGCTCACGATCCTGTTTAGTTTTGGTCTACACTCCCTCGACGAAGCCAAATCATAAGTTAGCGCATCGATGGTAGAGGTGCAAACAAGTAACCTTTAGGTGCTCTCTAAACCTTGCTAGTTTAATTATTTATATCAATTCTCTAATTTTTTTTAAGAAGTAGTATAAATAATTGAACTAAAAAATTTGGAAATACACCTAAAGGTTAACTCTTTGCACCCCTAGCGCGCTGCACCCCTAGCGCATCGTGTCGAATGCTGGCAGTGGCATATACGAGTACGTCACGAACCTGTTTCGCTCGGAAACAATTCTAGGTTTTGAATAGTACCAATATTTATCTTTCTAAAATATATTTACTAACACGACCATATAAGCAAACATGAAAGTACACCTACCATGTCCATGTATTCTTATTTAATCAGACAATTTATAACTTTCTCTAGCTCAAATTAATTTCTTTTACTAAACCAAACAGATCCTAAAATAGTCTTGAAGATCCGTTTGGAGATTCAAGTCTACATATGCCTCTAGGTTGTAGTCCCAGGCAATAAACAAACCAGGTTTCGGGCCACCTTGTTTGTTGGCCTAGATGGAAACTTCGAAAACTTGAAATCAGAATAAGTTTGGAAAGATTTGATCCAATATATACATGATTGTACACGATATACAAGATATTGGGAAGACAAGATCAAAGGTACGTATGAGCGTTTCAAGCCTGAAGATGGAAGAAGTTGCCAAGGCAGCGTCTGCACGCGGCCGAGCCATCAATGAGAGCAACAAGCGGCGGTCTGCGGCGCTGTCCTCCGCCGTCGCCGGCGCTATGTGTGCCATGTCATTGTTGTTCGCTTGGCTGGCGGCAGGGGCGCTGCGCAGCTGCGGCGCCATGGACGAAGAGGAGGTGTTCTCAGGCGTCCTGTGGGGCCTGACTCCGCTGATCTGCGCCTACCTTTTCTCCTGGACCGTGGCGCTCTCTCCGGCTCCGCAATCCATGGCCGGCGCCGGCGCCGTATTTACGCGCGCCGCGTGGCTGCTCCTCGTCGCCGTCGCAGCCGACAAGCTGATCGCCCCCGTCGCCGGCGCGACCGCGCTTATCCTCGCCCCATTACTCTCCGCCTGCGCCTGCGGCCGCGCCCTCGCCGAGCGCCGGCAGCGCGCCGGCACGGAGCGTTGGTCGGCCTTCACGGTGGCATTGTCCACACCGATCTACCAGAGCCGCGCGGAGGAGCGAGAGGTGCAAGACAACAAGGCCGCCTTTGCCTTTGCCTTCAGCATCATGGCGCTCGTCGTCCCAGCGAGCGTGTTGTTTGCGTTATGGTTAAGTGATACGCCGGTGACGGAGTTGGACTGGGAGACCGCCCTGCAGACGGATGTCGTCTTCTTCCTCGCTGGCCCCTTTCTCCTGCTCGTGCGGTTGATGCCGCTGTGCATGGTCGGGTGTCCTGTCCTGGACGCCATCGATGATATGCGCTTCATTGCCGCCTTGCTTGGCGTCATCGCTTGGCTCGTCGTCGTCGTATTGGCCGGCGCCCTTTATGGCATGATGGCCGGAGCAGTTGTCTTTTGGATTGGTGAGTTGGGCGTTCTTGGATTCCTCGGCTACTTCCTCGCCGTTGAGGCGCACTACAAGCAGCTCGTGGTCATCGAAAGGTATACATATTTTTTTGACTGAAATTACAAGTTTATTTCTATACAAGAAATTTTAATATTTCTAAAAAAAAAGCCCCAAGTAGTATGCATGCACGTACTAATGCTACGGTGTGGTCGCGAAAAAAATCAGGCACCAAATTACTGTATTCTACTGTAGATGATGAATACTAGAGTAGAGTAGCTTGCCTGATTGTGTGCGTGTGCCTGTGCAGGGGGAAGCCACGTAGGGCAAAGGACGCCTCCGGCTTGTTGGACGGACGCGACAGTGGCGACGCCTGTTCAGCTCGTATCAACGCGGCCGCCGGCATTTGCGTTGATTGTGTTTCGTCGACACGCTGCAAATGCAGGTCGTGTCGAAGCCAAATCATAGGCTAGTAGCACATTGTGGTCGTTTGATTTAATTGCTGGCAGTTGCTCACGATCGATCCTGTTTTGATCTATTCCCTCGAAGCCAAATCAGAAGTTAACGCATTGTGTCGATTGGTTTAATTTCTGGCGGTGGCATATGAGTCACAACTCACGAACCTGCTTTCCTAGGAAACAATTCTAAGTTTCGAGTTACCATGTTTGGTTATTAGGCGAAGAAGTAGAACAAAAATTAAGTAATTATAGCTGCCGTCATCGCTGGCCCCCTCCCTTCTTCGGCATCTCGCTGGGGCTGAAGGGAGTGGGGATCCATTGTTTTTAGTAAGATCTCTTCGGTGGATCAAGTTTCTAGGGTTAGGTTCTCCGGCGGTGCGAGCTTGGTGGAGGAGGCGACGCTGCCATGGTGGAATAAAGTCCTCCCGGTCTTCGTCCACCTCGTCGTCATCTGCTCCGGTGACGATGAGAGGCCTGTGAGGTGCTGTAGGAGTCTGCGGCGGCTGCTGTTTCGTTGTCACCGCGGAGCGGCGGTGCTCGTGCCGCGTCTAAGGTCAAGGATACGGTGACGACTTAGGGCATGGCGGCAAGATGGAGTGCGGTGGATCGAACGCGATCTACCGGCGGCACGGATCGGGATTGAGCGAGCTTCGCTTCACCGCGATGACGGATGTCATCGTCAGCACCACTCTCGTTGTTTCAATCTGGATTGTGATCCTGACAGATGGGCGCTCAAAGACTTCTTCGCTTCCGCGAGATCGAGCGTCTGCTGCAGTTCACCTCAACGCCGGTGATTTCCTCCGGCTTCTGGTGATTCAGGTTTGGCGGCGTCGGCTGGTGTCAGCAGTCTTCGTCAGCAGCGAATGCAACCGGTTTTCTTTCTCGTAGAATATAGGTTGAACAGCTATCCTACGTATCCTTATCCTTCTTCGGTGTACTTGTATTTGGACATATTTTTCTATTAATTAATACATATATACTTTATATAAAAAATTCTAAGTTTCAATATTTATCTGATACTACTATTATTTAGTTATCATAACTATCAATACTTTTTATATGCAATTTTAAATTATTTAACTTCTTAGAACATCTCCAAGAGTTCACTAAATTCCATCCTAATACCAGCCGAAGACATGGCCTGCACCACTTCACCCGTCTTCAATCAGATGTCTAGAGTTGGCTTCGACACCATCGCGGGGCACGACAACGGTGGTGCAGTGACCGGCAACGCCGGACTCCTCACCGTCGTCATCCACCCACCGATAGCTTTTCTTGCATCCTACCACCGATCACCCCATGTAAAATGGGATCACGTTCAACGAGAGAGTGGGCGAGCTGGGGGTGGCCGATGGCTCCACGAAGGCCTGGTGGACGCAAGACCTAGCCGGGCGTGTGTGGGTTGGCGCAGGCGCTGGAGGCGGCGTTTGTGGATGCTCCGGACCTGCTGCTGGAGGCCGCGACGGTGCCAGCACCTGGTCCCAGCATAGCATGGGCGGCGGTGGCGGAGCTGTCGTGCGCGCCCGTGCATAGGTGAAACGGGGGCGCTGGAGGCAGATCTAGGGTGGGAAGAGAGGGGTCTGGGGAGGGAAGGGGAGGGGTGGTGGCCGTCACCGCGAGGGGCGGCGATAGGGAGGGGGCCAGAAGAGGGGAGAGGAGGAGATTGACGGATTATGTATCAGACTAGTATATACCTCTATTAAGATGCTAGATCTTATAGTCTTGATAGTCTGTATAGAGATTCAAGTCTACATATGCGCCTCTAGGTTCTAGCCCAATCCATAACAGAACAACCAAGTTTCGGGTTACTTGTTTGTTGTCCTAGCCTTAGCCCTTGTTTCAGTATGTATGTATTCATTTCAATTCTCAAATCACATGTATTGGACTGGATTAGAGTAAAAATTTGTTCAAACACATGTGTGTTGAGTTAAATACATGATATCCCAACAAGCCCTTAGATGGAAACTTCGAAAATCTGAGATTGGGATAAGTTTGGAAAGATTTGGTGCAATATATTGGCAAATCACATGTATTGTACACGATATACTGGGAGAAGTTCGAAAAGTCTATACGGCATGATTGCCGGAGCAGTTGTCTTCTGGATGGGTGAGTTGGGCATGGTCGGATTCCTCGGCTACTTCCTTGCCGTGGAGGCGCATTACAAGGAGCTCAAGGTCATCAAAAGGTATATATATATTTTGCGAGAAAATTACAAGATTATTTCTACATATATACAAGAAATTTGCTCGCACCAAATTACATCTATATACTGTGATATTAATTATATGGATGATAGATGTGCATATCTGATTGTGTGCGTGTGCAGGAAGGAGCCTCGAAGGGCAAAGGACGCCTCCGGCTTGCTGGACGGACGCGACGGTGGCGACGCCTGTTCAGCTCATATCGCCGCCGCCAGCGGCGTTTGCGTTGATTGTGTTTCGCTGAGACGTTGCAAATGCACATCATGTCGAAGCCAAATCATAAGATACCACATTGCGTCGTTTGATTTAATATTAATATATGCTGGCAGTTGCTCACGATCATGTTTTGCTCTACTCCCTCGATCCAAAAATAGAACAATTTTATATATGTTTGAAATAGGATCAACATTTATCTCTCTGATAAATTGATTTACTATAAAATATACATGTATTCTGTCATTAATCTCATGATATTTATTCAGTACTAGAACTATTAATGTCTTTTTTTATATATATTTGGGTAAACTTTAAATTATTAACTCTAGGAAAAATAAAAAAAATACACTTTCTTGCGTGGGAGAGAGTATTTTCTTGCTTATTCGCATACTTCCTTTGTGTCTCTGTCTTCTAATCAAGTACATGTGTACACATTAACACATACATACACTTAATAATACTTAGAGATTTATGTGTGTCAAATTGGCCTTCTGCATTTTGTGTCAACTTGTCTTTTGATATGAGCTATACTATTATTTTCCATGATGTGTATACTCCCTCCGGTACCAACTACCAAGAGCTATACTATTTTGACCTGGCTATCATTATCCTTCAGAGCTATTTATTATTTAATTTACTCCCTTTATCCCTTTATATATGTCGCTCATGGACCGTATTTCTTTCATAAACATGTTTTCTGAGCGACATATATAAATGAACGGAGGGAGTAGATATATACCAAGGGCGCCAGCCCATCACTTGCATATCTTTTTAACTCGTCCACCCCCCCACCCCCCCCCCCCCCCCCTCAACTCATGTACTCCCTCCGTCCCTGAAATAATAGATTTTTGGAGTTGTCCTAAGTCAAACTTTGACCAAATTTTTAGAAAAAAACATTAAAAGTTATGGTATCAAACTAGTATCATTGGATTTATCATAGATCACATTTCCACATGGTGGTCATTTTAAGTTATCGATGTTGTTACATTTTACTATAAAGTTTATCAAAGTTAAAAAAAGGTTTGACTGACATATATTATAGGAATTGATTCTTTCAAGGACGGTGGGAGTAGTATACAACGGACATGTATGTAAATCGATCGCTGGTCGATTAAGGCTAGTCTCAATATATAGAAGTGTCATAGAAGTTTCATGCATATTAAATAAAATGACTCATCCGCAAAAATAGAATCTTTGCAAAATAGATTGGAGGGAGTATCAAATATGAGACACTCTGTTGAGTGTGTTTCTCAAAAAATAAATATTTATAAATGACAACGGACATGCACACCCTACCACATGAGCTTCTTTATTAAAATTTAATTGATAGATCTCGAGAATGATAAATTTTACTATATACATCTTGTAATTACTATCAATAATCAAAAATATTTGTTAACAATACAAACCCTTTCTTGATAGAACCGTAGAACGTCCCCAAAAGTTATAGTTAGAGATTTAAAATGAAACTCTTAAAAATAAATGTATTGTGCAATTGTGCGAGGAATAGGTTATGTAAACACTACTTGGCTTGATTTGACCGAGTCTATCCCAAATTTGTCATGTACTCCCTCCGTCCTATAAAAAATACGAGAATTGTGCTCGTTGAAGTTTATTAAGTTCAACTAGATTTTCATAGAAAATATTGGCAACAATTGTATTTTCAATAAATTTATTATTAAAATATATTCCACAATTTATCTGATGAGGATACTAATTGTACATCATACATATTCATGTTTGTATATATATTCAGTTAAAGTTATTTTTTATGGGATCAAAGTCAAAGTCAGTATACTCTGCAAAAAGTTCAAACTACATCACCAAATACTGTACTACGCGCGTTTCTAAGCTAGGTCACCTACTTCTTGCCGGCCTGGTCAAGTCATACCTTCACCTACTACTGCTTCATTCATACTGTACTACGTGCCGCCGTGTGCATGTTGGTCAAAGACCAGTCACCGACCAAGTCCATTCAAAAGAGAAACCAATCATACTGTACTAGATAACATATATAAACAATGTGACGTGTCTAGTATACCCAGGAACGAATGTGAAGAAGTCGATTCTGAAAACACGACCTTTCCAGTCGTAGCTTGCTGATAGAGATCGAGCAGCCTGCAAGGCATGCATTTACAATGTGTACATGTACTAGAAGCTTTAGAAATTTCACTGGACATGCATGTTTCACGACATGCACAACTACCCAACTACCACCGCTGCATAAATAGATCCATCATCGCTGCACCTCTCATCACAGGCCAGCAAAACCACCTCGATCTGGCTCATCACAAGAACCAGATCAAGCTTACGGTTTACGGACCATCAGGTGCATAGCATATCATAGCCATGGCTGGCAGTAGCCGCAGCTTCGCAGCCCTGCCCTGCAGTAGTCTCCTGCTGCCGGCGCTCTCCGTGCTCCTGCTCGCCGCCGCCATCGCGTCGGCACAGAAGGAGAAGGAGACGCACCTACGCGTGTTCTGGCACGACGTGGTGACGGGCGGGCCGAACGTGTCGACGATCGTGCAGGTGGCGGAGGGGCCGTCGTCCAACGCCTCCGCCACGGGCTTCGGCACCGTCATCGTCATCGACGACCCGCTCACCGAGGGCCCCAACCTGACGACCTCCAAGCTCGTCGGCCGCGCGCAGGGCATGTACGTCAGCGCCGGCAGGGACTCGCTGTCGCTGATGATGGCCATGAACTTCGTCTTCGTCGACGGCGCCTACAACGGCAGCAGCCTCGCCATCCTCGGCGCCAACCCCGCCGAGCGGACCGTCCGGGAGATGCCCGTCGTCGGCGGCACCGGCGTGTTCCGCTTCGCCAGAGGGTACTGCCAGGCCCGCACGCAGTGGATCGACAATAAGACCGGCGATGCCATCGTCGAGTACAACCTCCACGTCCGCCATGACTGACGACATTACATGCGTGGATGATCGATGCAGACGACGCGTGCAGCTAGCCACACGATTTTATTTTGCTTGTGTTTACTCGATTGTGAATGTGGCACTAGTTTTAATTTTTGATATGCAGTATATATAGCTAGGTCTCTATTCTTGTGAGATGATGTAGCGGGAGAATGTAGAATAACGAGGGATGTTTTGGCCACTGAATATTCAATTCATATTCAAATAAATAATGCATACTTCTAGAAAATGGAAACATTCCGACCTCTGCGATTGCACACAAGTTTTACATGTTGTCAGCTTATTATTTGCAGACACAAATAAAAAAAATAGAGTAAGAAAATAAGAGAAAGGCATATGCAAAATCTATTATTACTTCACTTTATAATTGGAGCTGCATCCCCGTTTGGCCGTTTCTTCGTCCATCATCACTATTCTAAGCTAATATAAGTAATAGTCATGATTTTAGTTCTCACATTAAAGTTACAAATGTATTGTCAATTGTATATATTAATATTTATAAACTTTCCTCACAGGATGTTTATCAACAAAAGGCGACTAACACGAGCGAACGTGTACGCTATAGTTGAGGACTTGTGCTCATTCATCACGAGAGAAGTCATTCCTCATGAGGGGAATTATCACGACAACTCGGGCATCTTAAGCGACCCAAAGTATATAGTGCTCACAGAGATTAGTGGTCTGCAACTTAGTCGAGATGGTTATTAGAGCCCTAGTGAAAACTTTGATGTATATATATAGTGTTTGTGAGCACTAGAGCACTAGTGAAAACTTCGATGTAAATACATTTACTTTATGTTTGTGAGCATGAAACTTTGATGATGTAGATAAGTGTGACTTTATGTTTATGAGCATGAAACCACTTGTATGAAATAGTTAAATACTATATGGGTATAATTGAACATCATCCAATAGGTTTAGGGTAAAATATTGGGTCTGGTTTAAATTTAAAAATTGAAAAATAGGTGGGGGGGGGGGGGGGCTATTTCCACATGTGGCTGACTTAAAGAACCCGCCTGTGGAATTGGGTTTCCACAGGTGGTTTTCTTTAGGTCAGCCGCATGTGGAAATAGATTTTCACTAGCGGTTCTCTTTAGTGAACCGCATGTGTAAATCGATTTCCACGGACGGTTCTAAATAAACCGCATGTATTGTGGTCCTATTTCTACTGGCCTCCTGCGCAGGTGGTTATGAAAAACGCCTGTAGAATTAGGTTTTTAACCGCCGCTATAGAACCTCTGTGTACTAGTGAACACATGTGAACATTAGAAACTTTCAGAGGGATTGCCACAGATTGATGCTCAATCATAGCCAACGCAATGTAATGCTGCTTTTGACAAGTTCAAACCTTTGTACTATGTAACTATAATAGTTGTTTAAAAGCCACTGATCAATATATCACCCAGTAGGTGGGGGATTCTCTCCCTCCCCCCACCCACCCGACGATTATCAAACAAAAAAAATCAAGAGGCCTACCATCATAATTATCAGTGGACAGAACAGTCCTTGTCATGGAACTCGATATTCAATCGTATCAATACATGAAAAATTAAAATTACGATATATGTTAGTAAATATTTTTGTGCTTTACTGAGAGAAAATCTACCAAGGTTGTATTTTAATTTGATATGAACACTGAGAGCATGAGTTTCTGGTCGGCGGTATGGAAAAAACCTCCTCGCCTGTCTCGCGTTCCCAAAGCACAGGTTTGTACACAAGACATGTTACTGGATTACGGGTTCAAGGGTTTTCTCGGACGTAGGTGAAAAGTCATCTACCTAAGCTATAATAGCTCGGGGATTCACTAATCCCCCGCAACATGTTTTTTTTTCAATTTGATATGAACTTAATAATATATTGTCATAATATTTCTAACATAACTAGTAAACTATATTTTTAAAAGAATTATAAATAAAATACAAAGAGAGATATGTACCATTTCATTTTTATTTTTCATTAACGTTTAACTTCTTTTTCTTTGGTTAGATAGAACACAATGGGGATGACCAAAACGGCTGGTCTGGTGAAAGGCAAAGCCAGCAGTCGTGTCGTCATTATTGGGCCTGGCCGAGTGCTATGAGAATTTGTTTTCAGCCCAACAGTTATGCTGCTAGCTTCTTCACCAGGCCTGAAGCTGTGAGTGGTTATCTGCTTTCATTTCTTCGCCATGGGAGACGAGGGAAACGGCCCAATCTTTTAATCTTTATTTTTTTATGAAAGGTTAATCTTCATTTTACTGTTGTTGACACAAAAAGCGTCAGGATCTGCGAACACCTCGGGTTATTACCCAAAGCTCGGTATTCCGGAGGCGTGCCAGTCGATTTGACCAGTTAATCGACAAGGACGATAACTAGAACAAAACGAAACGAGACAACGGCGATGCGCCCAGATGTCAAAGCTCAGATTGATCAAAGATAACTAGAACAAGATCCAATCCAGACAACGGCGATGCGCTCGGATGCTGGGATTGGGGCTTGATCAGGGTAACTAGAGCAGAGCTGAACGAGGCAACAGCGATGCGCCCGGATGCCAAGGCTCAGAGGTACTCCCACGCAGAACTTGTAAGGATTTGACGGAGATCAAGGTGATGCAGCCCGTCGAAGCTTGAAGAACTCGTTGATAAACTACAACTAATGCAGTAAAGGTAAATTACGATAAAAGTAGAATAAGAATAAAATTGGTTTGTTTGATATTGGATTGATTTATTTTCCGTAGCCTTCGGACACATATTTATACTCCCGTATGGAGAGTTGTACAAAGACACAACACGTATCCTTCCTAAAACAAACTCCTAACTTTAAGGAAACTGACTCACGCAGGAGTCGGATCTAAAACAATAATATTTATTTTCCTAAACAAACACACCTATTTTAAAGGAAAATAAACGACTCATGCAAGAGCTGGACTCAAACTACCATAATAATAAAAATACTGGTAAAACACCAGTTTCCTTATATTCCTCCTCGATGGAAACCTTCCATCAGAAAATCCCTGCGACTTCCTTCTTTGGCCACCTGTAGTCTTCTGCTGCCACCAAGCGTTAAGTCACGCCCATCGGCATCGGCAATACTTTCCCGATCGGCAATCGGCAACATTTCCCGATTAGCGACCTTGTGCTGGTAACTGTCTTCACCGATCATTCCCTATCGGCAATCGGCAACCACCCTTCATCGGCAGTCGGCAATGACCCCTCATCGGCAATCGGCAAGGACTCTACATCGGCAATCGGCAATACCTCTTTGTCGGCAATTGGCATCAGCAACTTCATAGCTTAAGCTTTTCACCAATTAACCTTTGTCGGCAAGGACCATCCGGTCTCCATCGGCAGCACACTTGGCCTTCCCGCGACACTCCCTTCGGCAGCACGCTTGGCCTTCCCGCGACACTCCCATCGGCAATATTGGCTCATACTTTACCGATGCCGATGGCGAACGACCGCTGTCCAGTCAAACCTTAGCTCATTTGACACGTGCTGAAAAACGGTGTCAACACATGCCCCCCAGTTTCGGGATGTATAATACTTTACGTGCCGAAATTCTCTCCACTGTAGCCGTTGTTGTAGCCGTTACCTCCGAGACAGATGCACAGTTTCCTCGATCTCTATGAGTGGAACTGCAATTTAATAATAAAATCCCTCGGTTGTAGCACAAATAGTTGCAGACCACCTCGATCACCGCGCGTATCTACCGCGGGCCTCTCCACATTCCTGCACGGTGTGAAACGGAACCTCAAAATGCTCCTGAGCAAACTTATAAAAGTTACCGGGATCCACACTACCTTTTTACCCCGAGCTCATTTTCGCTTTCACCTTCCTGCCTTCGTCTTCAACCTCCAACTGTTCTGAAGAACACGAGCTCGAGCACCCTTCTGCAATCCAAAAACGAACTGCAAGCACCCTTCAACTTCAATGGCGATCCAAGTTGACATCCCAAAGGTAAGGCTCATCTCCACCCAATCCAACCTCCTTCTGGTCCTTTTCCGCCACGAATCTAGATTTATCCCCATTCCTTTTTCTGATTTTCCCCCTTCTTTCCTTCGAACCCTAGGAACTGTACGACAAGGTAGTGATTCCACTCGCCGGTTCCACCTTCAGTTGCTTAGGCCCTATGGGGAATCCGGATCCCAGTTATATAATCAACGCAGAAACCAACCGAATCCCTTTCAGATCTGAATGTTTCGGTCTAGGATTGTGGAAGGACGCTTTCCGATCATGGCCCAAGCCTACTAAGGGGTGGAAAAACTGGTACCTTAGGGTTGCTAGGGCGCAGCAAGTTTACTGGCAAGAGCGCAATTTGGACCAATGCATCCGGATTTCCATTGCCGATATAGAAAGAAATGAGAATATGCTGATAGCTGCCTCCTACTTCTGGTCAGACACCATGAACGCCTTCCTGTTCCGACATGGACCAGCCACCCCAATGCTTGCTGATGTCCATATGCTAACCGGTCTGGACGTGTCTTCTGCCGATACCTTCATTTTGTTCAATAGGAAAGCCGAGTACAAAGTAAACACTCGGAACATCGGCGGTTGGATGGGTTACATTCAGGAATACCAGAAAACAGGATCGGTAAACCAGAGGGAGCATGCCACCTTCTTGAATATGTGGCTGGACAAATTCATTTTCTGTGGTAGGGCAGTCGGACCCACTACCATGTATCTTCCAGCAGCTGAGCCGCTTGCCGATGGGACAAGACTTCCCCTGGGCAGATATCTTCTAGGATCGGTATATCGTCTTCTCCATCAAGTATCCCAGAAGTTACTGCTAGGTGAACACATCGGCAACCTTGGAGGCCCCTGGTGGTTTATCAATATGTGGCGGAACGCACAGATGCAGAAAGCGCTTCAGTTGACTTGTTCGCTCAACGTTTCCCGAGAGACACACCAGAAGACCATCAGTGTGGGGATGATGAATTAGCAACTCGCCCTCCACTCAACTTTGGAGAGGCCATTATAGTGCTACCAGGGACCAATGCCGATGCGATGCAAGTCGGTCTATTCTTTCAGAAGTTTTACAATGGAATTCCTGCCACAGAACGACTCTGGTGGCCATATGCCGATGAAGACAACCAGTTTCCACTGCTATTCAACCTCACCGATGGGAATGTGCCTGAAAACCAGATAATTATGAAGGCCAGCATCACTCCTCGAGCTATTCCAGTAAACATCTTCGGATTGGGAAAGAACGCCCCCCATCATTTGAGTTCTACTACCCATCGGTAGCGGCAAGACAACTAGCATTCAGTCAACTGCCGATCAAGCTTTGTTACTCCAAGGTAGTGAAGCCTAGGTAGACATTCTCCAGTGCTCTAGACTGGAACAAGGTGGTCAACCTTTCTCCCGATGCCGATGTATCAGACCTTGACCTGTCCTCCTGGTCACCAACCTCCTTTATTACAAATGAGTACAAGTGGAGGTGTCAACTGTTTGCGAAATGGAGGTGTCAAATGGAGGTGCCAACTGTTTGCGAAATCGTCGCACTATTATCGGCACATGATTGATGCCGATCACATCATTCCCGATGACGCAGTAAGTTTTTATTCCGACACATTCCTTATTACTTTGCTCCTGTCATCGGCATCTGACGCCTTCACACTCAACAGGTTGACGATCCGATCCCTCCGATGAGCAGGAGTGGCAAGCCCTTCAAGCTCCGAATGATGAGTCCCGTATCACTCATCGGCAACAAGGCCACCACATTAGCCGCCTTCATTCCCTGACAGGTACCTACACCGACACCGGTAAAAGCCAAGGCTACATCGGCCGCTGCTGCTGCCCTGACGCGGGTGTTTGCAATAAACTCATCTTCACTCGCTGATTACATAAAATCTCATCGGCAATATTTTATTTTATATAACTTGTATTGAATACTTTCAGGCTATGAGGTCATCGCAACTGCTCCAAGCAGACAAGCACCTCCAAGTTCAGCTGCCGATGCCCCCCCAGTCGTCGAAACGGGCCGGATCTCCTGCTGCTGCGCCAAGGAAGAAGAGGCGCTTGAGGCTGGCTAGCCCATCTTCGTCATCGGCACAAGTCGCACCACCAACTGTCGGCGCGTCGTCGGTAGAAACTCCATCGGCTCCTATCCCAGATCAGCCGATGGACGACGTCCTTGGTCAGGAGACAGTTCCATCTGCTGCAGCAGCGGAGGCGGCATCGGCATCGGCACCGTCAGCCGAAGCTCCCAATGAAGAAACACCCGCAATGGCAGCGGAGGTAGCATCGGCATCGGCACCGTCAGCCGAAGTCCCCGATGAAGAAACACCCATAATGGCAGCGGAGGCGGCGTCGGCATCGGCATCGGCACCGTCAGCCGAAGCTCCCAATGAAGAAACACCCGCAATGGCAGCGGAGGTAGCATCGGCATCGGCACCGTCAGCCGAAGTCCCCGATGAAGAAACACCCATAATGGCAGCGGAGGCGGCGTCGGCATCGGCATCGGCACCGTCAGCCGAAGCTCCCAATGAAGAAACACCCGCAATGGCAGCGGAGGTAGCATCGGCATCGGCACCGTCAGCCGAAGTCCCCGATGAAGAAACACCCATAATGGCAGCGGAGGCGGCGTCGGCATCGGCACCATCAGCCGAAGCTCCTGACGAGAGCGCAGCGTCGCCGCCACAAGAACTAGGCACTACATTGGAAGCGACACCAGCAACAACGTCACCAGCACCGACAGCGCCAAGTGCTTCCCCGATGGGAGTTCCTTTATCGGCAACTGCCGCCACTCTTCAGGATGAAGCTGGACCATCCACCGTGCCGAGCCCCAGGCAAGAGGATTCACTTCAAGATGGTAAGTTAATCACTTAAAAATTCATAGTATAGCTTCATGATCGGCACACTTTAACCTTTTCATTTTCAGGCTTAGGATTCTCCAGACAGTCTCTTCTCCTTTAGTCTTAACCCTCGGGATGAAGATGAACGCCAAGGCCGCACTCAAGCAGACAACCTATTTTCCTTTGCAGTCGACATCCCCGACGACGACGAGGAGGAGAGCTCTGTCCCAGCCTTATCGGCAGAAATCAAGTCCAAACTTGAAGAATTGCTTTCTTTATTGCTACAAGATATGTCCCAGCTCGTTCAGGATTCATCGGCAGCAAGGATCACCTTCAAGGATATCCAAAGCCATCTCCCTGCCGATACGGCAGAAATCCTTCTCCAAGCAACCTTCCTCGACATCAAGCAAGTCCAGTACCAACGGCTTTCCTGTCGCATTGCTGATAGGGTCGCCCAATCCAAGAGCGAGGAAGAGAAGCTTAGGTTCAAGAATATTGTCGATGAAAAGCACAAGGGCATCGGCCAAGCAGAAGTCTCCATCAACGGCCTTGACCAAGAAATGTCCCAGCTATCGATCAAGAAAGAAGAATTATTAGCTGAGTTGCAAAGGGTAGAAGAGGCTTTGACTGCAGCCAATCAGCAGAAGACCCAATTGTCCGACACCATCAAGGTCCTGCGGTAAGAAAGGGACCAGAATGCCCGACAAGCCATCTTATGGAAGAAGAGGATCAAGTCGGTCGAGGGCTCCGCTGATGCCGATGCTAAAGAGATGGATGAGATAGAACAAATCCGCCTACGTGCGATATCAGCCATCCACTCTTTGTTGTAATCCATTTGTTGTGTCGGCAAAAATGCAATTCTGACACTTGATTTTGGGTCTTGTAATATAATGCTTACATGTTTTTACCGATGTATTATAATTTTCCTTTCATCGGCATTCAAACGAACACGCTGTATGTTGACTCCTTCGAGAGTTCCTAGAACGCAGGCATTGCTGGGAGCAAACTGTCTTATCCAATAAGAACCCCCTTGATTAGGAAACCATCTTCCAAGCTTAAAACTTGGTCCCAATCGGTAAAATCAACTTCCATACCAGAGTACCATCGACAAACTCTTTTCACCCAATTATCGGCAACCAGTACCGACACCATGACTTAAAGAATCGGCTAAAATCCTCCGAGTAATCCCAACTTTTTAACATACCCTGGTATTTAGCCTGATTGTAACAATAATTGGCAACGAGGCTTCATACTTCCATCGGACCAAAATTAGGACAATGCCGATAGACCCACCAAAGAGTACAAGGAGTAACTCCCGAACGCGTGTACCACACACTTAGTCATCGTACGCAAGCGCAACAGAATCATTCTCACAACCACCTTCCTCTGGCAGTTAATGACTTCATCGGCAGTACGGCGTTTCGTACACAAACCATCGGCAGGTGCCCCCAAGTATAATAACTGAAATCACCAGTTTGCCGAGTGCGGCCCCCAAACCAACAGGTTCAAGATTGACCCCGATTAGACCATGGGCAAAATATTGCCGTCTGCTGATGGATCTCCATCCTTGCGCTTTGGCCTCCACTGCTTTCCCCTTGAAGGAACTCCAGTGCCATATAAATCGTTTCGGCGCTTACGCTGAATTCTTCTTTTCTGGGTCTTCGTTAGACCCTTGGGGCACCACTGAGGGAGTTTGGTTTTCCAGACGGGTTGGTGCCGTCTCTCATTATTTGCATCGGCCCCTTCCCCGATGTTTGAATCTCGGGAGAACACTTCCTCATCGGGTGTTCTTGTCTTGGTCTGCTCCTTGTTCTCCTCTTGATCAACTTGCCCGCCAAGCCTGCTATGGGCACTAAGCTTACCCCCCAGCCGGTCATGTACCGATCTCTTTTCTCTGAGCGGCTTGGCGTACCTGGATGCCCAATCATCAAAACGAGGTTTCTTACCTGACTGATCGGTAGTGTGATACCCGTTGCATTCAGGACAGTCATCGGAAGTAGGTAGCTTAATGCCTTCTTCCCAACAATGAACGAAGAAGGAACACCTCCAATGATTTTTCCGACGAAGCCACTCCCGATGTTCTTCTTCTTCCTGCCGATATCGTTCATCTCGTGATTGCCGATAGTTCCGCCTTGGTAGTTTGTGCGTGATTACCATACCAGGAGCCCTGCCGACACAGCCACCTTTATCGGCAATTCTCCTG
Organism: Microstegium vimineum; assembly: GCA_022036555.1. NCBI lineage: Eukaryota > Viridiplantae > Streptophyta > Magnoliopsida > Poales > Poaceae > Microstegium > Microstegium vimineum. Next base: position 45,056,342 of record CM039133.1, read on the forward strand.
CCTTTCCTGTCATCGACAAACTTTTCGACGTCGCGCTCAGCCACTTGATGATCAGGATCTACCGATGCACTCTTTCTAGCAGCGTCCGATGTCAGCACCTTAGTCTTTCCACCGGCTTCCACCATATTATTTGGAAACGGGTGCTGATCAATTTCCTGCGAGTGTTGCGATGTAGTATTTATCGGTTGATGTACTGAAACCTCATTCTGAAGATTCGCTGGACAACACCGCGGAACTCCCGTTACTTGGCGCCCAGGCTGTACAACCTGTTGCTGAATCGGTAATCGGCCGATCCAACCTGCAGTAGATGTTATCGGCACGTGACTTAGTGATGGTTGATAATTAGCTAATTCTTGCAGTCCTTGTACACTCGGATGATAGCCTAGACTTACGGGTACCATAGGCTGAGCAGCTATTGCCGATACAGACTGATTGACACTCGGCATGCTTTGTTGCATCGACCAAATATTTACCGATGGCTGATAGCCAACTGACTCTTGCAACCCTTGTACTCTTGGATGGTAGCTTTGATTTGTGTGTACCATGGGTTGAGCAGTCATGGCCGATGCAGGCTGATTGACACTCGACATGCCTTGTTGCATCGGCCAAGAATTTGCTGATAGCCGATAACCGGCCGATCCTTGTTCTTGTTGTACCCTTGGATGATTGCTTGGACCCACGGGTACCACAACTTGAGCAGTCATTGCGGATACAGATTGATCGACAATCGGCATACCTTGTTGCATCGGCCAAGAAGTTGCCGATGGCTGATAGCCAGCTGATGCCTGTTGTCTTTGTAGTGCCGGATAATTAATAGCATAGCTGCCTTGATTAGCAAGTTGACTTGCAACTGCTGGGTCTTGTTGTATCGGCAAGTGACTTGCCGATGGTTGGGCGTACGGCCCTCTGGGCATTGCCGTTTGCAGATCCCCTGTTGCCAACTGCACCGTTGGAGAAGATGTAGCGTAATGCATCATCGGCTGTACAGATGTTGCCGATGTCATGGGAATCTTCCACCCTGCATGGTTATCTTGGACCAATTTGGAATCAGCAGATAGATTTGGAGACATACCGTATCCCCAGCAGTTGGCTGAAGTTGGCTGATTTCGGATCACAGGTCTGGACATCGTTGAAGCCACCAGATTCGTGTTCACCTGAGTAGTGCTTGTTGGACTTAATCTTGGTGGCGCGATCTCATCGGCAGATCGGCTCATAACTGGTGTAAACACCCTTGGAACCGCCGATGGAATCGCAGCAGATGTCGATCCGAGCTGACGACACTCTGGATCAACATAATATGGTGCCTGTCCCTTGAAAGCTTGCTTGACAACATTGCACACGGTATCGGACAACACGTTGGATTGACTAATTAATACCTCATTAGATGCATAATTAAACGTATTTTGCACTTTACAAGGATCGGCGTATTTTGCTTCTGTACTGTTTCGCCGATCCCGTTTAGGCTGAAGGATCTAAGATATAAGCGCTTGTACTCCTCCATTGCCTGCTCCATAGCCTGCTTCTGATGATCTGTCAGATTTGCTGTGGAGACTTCAATGACACTCCTTGGATTAGTCATGATAAATATATAATTTATATAATCGAGTCCCACCGGGCGGGCCAAAAGAGGTGTTGACACAAAAAGCGTCAGGATCTGCGAACACCTCGGGCTATTACCCAAAGCTCGGTATTCCGGAGGCGTGCTAGTCGATTTGACTAGTTAATCGATAAGGACGATAACTAGAACAAAACTGAACGAGACAACGGCGATGCGCCCAGATGTCAAAGCTCAGATTGATCAAAGATAACTAGAACAAGATCCAATCCAGACAACGGTGATGCGCCCGGATGTCAAGGCTCAGAGGTACTCCCACGCGGAACTTGTAAGGATTTGACGGAGATCAAGGTGATGCAGCCCGTCGAAGCTTGAAGAACTCGTTGATAAACTACAGCTAATGCAGTAAAGGTAAATTGCGATAAAAGTATAATAAGAATAAAATTGGTTTGTTTGATATTAGATTGATTTATTTTCCGTAGCCTTCGGGCACATATTTATACTCCCGCATGGAGAGTTGTACAAAGACACAACACGTATCCTTCCTAAAACAAACTCATAACTTTAAGGAAACTGACTCACGCAGGAGTCGGATCTAAAACAATAATATTTATTTTCCTAAACAAACACATCTATTTTAAAGGAAAATAAACGACTCATACAAGAGCCGGACTCAAACTACCATAATAATAAAAATACTGGTAAAACACCAGTTTCCTTATATTCCTCCTCGATGGAAACCTTCCATCGGGAAATCCCTGCGACTTCCTTCTTTGACCACCTGTAGTCTTCTGCTGCCACCAAGCGTTAAGTCACGCCCATCGGCATCGGCAATACTTTCCCGATCGGCAATCGGCAACATTTCCCGATTAGCGACCTTGTGCTGGTAATTGTCTTCACGATCATTCCCTATCGGCAATCGGCAACCACCCTTCATCGGCAGTCGGCAATGACCCCTCATCGGTAATCGGCAAGGACTCTTCATCGGCAATCGGCAATACCTCTTTGTCGGCAATCGGTATCAGCAACTTCATAGCTTAAGCTTTTCACCAATTAACCTTTGTCGGTAAGGACCATCCGGTCTCCATCGGCAGCACACTTGGCCTTCCCGCGACACTCCCATCGGCAGCACACTTGGGCTTCCCGCGACACTCCCATCGGCAATATTGGCTCATACTTTACCGATGCCGATGACGAACGGCCGCTGTCTAGTCAAACCTTAGCTCATTTGACACGTGCTGAAAAACGATGTCAACAACTGTGGTACATGCTACAGTAAGAAAAGTCAGAGTTCGTCTACTCTTTTTGGCAACAATAATAATAATACGTTGTCACCCTACATTGTAGGAACTCAAGCCAAATGGAACCCTGACAAATAGGAGTAAGGCCTAAAAGTAATTACCTTTGTTAAATACAAATTATCTGCCGAACCTAAAAGTCATCACCTACAGTGCAGTAGCTGAAGCCACGTAGAGCCCTGTAAAATAAGGCCTAAATACAATTGCCCTTGTTAAAGACAAATTCTCTACCTCAACGAATCTCTTCGATCGGCTCTGTGCGTGCATTGCGCTAACACCGCGATATTCCACTCTAAATTACTAATACAGTGCTTTTGTAGGTGAACTGTTCGTTATTTTCTTCAGCTTTAAGTTTCCTCATGCTTCAACCGGCTCTGCTTTCATTTTCAGGTATGCATGTCTTGTGCGCTCTTGTGAGTTGAATTCACAGTGACGTGGCAAACAGATTCAGCTGCAACTGCAAACAAGGAACAAGCATTTTTATATATATAACCACGCCATTCCCGCGAGGAGAATATGATCGCGAAAGGTGAGAACTAAATGTTGCCAGAAGGACAGCACTGCACTCTCTACTGCGCCGTTTGCTTGCCTCTTTGCACAAGTACGAGCGAGTTAGGTTCTTTCGTTAGGAGTGAAATGCAACGTGGGTCCTTAAATTTTTTCTCATTTTTTACCTAGCTCTAGTTATTTTTTTTCGCTCATCCGGGTCTATAAATTTTTTCTCACGTCTCACCTAGGTCCAGGTATTTCTTTTCCACTACTTTGGGTCCATAAACTTTTCTCCACTTCTCACTTAGGTCCAAATCAGTCCATATTGGACTCTGCTGCCTACGTGGTCATTGATGTCGCGCCACCTGTTCTTTTTTTAATTTCATAAACTCGTAGAAATTTTGAAAAATCATATAAATCATAGAAAAATTGTAAAAATTAAAATTTAGTTTTTGTTAGACTTCACATGAATAGATATATGCAATATATATATATATATATATATATATATATATATATATATATATAAATAAAGTTTTTGCTGTAGCGTAGGTCTATGTGTTTCTGTGTTTAATTCATAACTGTAGCTCCTGTGTTCCAATTATGGTAAATTGTTTATGATATATTATTTACTCCCTCCGTTCCAAATTATAAGTCGCTTTGACTTTTTTGGTTCATCCATATTGCTGTGCATCTAGACATATTATTATATCTAGGTACATAGCAAAATGGATGTACCAAAAAAGTCAAAACGACTTATAATTTGAAACGGAGGGAGTATTGTATGCTTGAGCTATGGTAAAAATTCCAGCTTTAGAAGAGCATGACTAAGTTATTGTCTATGCTTATTTATTGTTTCAGTGTTTATGCTTATTTAAATGTAGCTGAAATTTTTATCATAACTCATGCATACAATGAGAAGCATATCATAGAAATTTCACCATAATTGGAGCACAAGAGTTGTAGTTATAATTAAACACAAAACATATAGATCTACAGCTAAAAAAAACTTTAAACTAAAGCATGTCATATTATATATCTATTGCACAGATCTTTTCATGTAAAGTCTAACAAAACTACATTTATATTTTTACGATTTTTTTCTATAATTTAATACAATTTTTCAAAGTTTCGACCTATTTATGAAATTTTTAAAAAAGAGCATATTGCGCCAGCGGCCTGATTTGGACCTATGTGAAGTGGGGAAAAGTTCATGGACCAAGATGAGTGGAAAAAAGGTACCTGGACCTAGATGAGAAGTAAGGAAAAGTTTATGGACCCAGATGAGCGAAAAAAAAACACCTAGACCTGGTTGAGAAGTGGGAAAAAATTTAAGGACCCACGGTGCATTTCATTCCTTCCTTATAATAGGGGCAATAGGGAGATGCTCAGGAACACAAATGTTGCTGCGTACAACACACTAACCACTCAACTCAATATCGAACTCTAAGGATATATACACCAGGACCTCTAAGAGCATCTTCAAAAATACCCAATACTAATTTCTTTCTCAAAATATGTTGTTTTTAACTCCTAAAATATTATTAGAAGAAAATAATAAAATCATCTTCAAGAGTATCTACTAATTCACTTCAAAAAATAATCTCCTTAAAAAATAAGCACGTATATAAAAGTTTCCTGACTTGCATGGCTGCTAGTTTGCCTTCGCCGCATGTCACCTCACCCTAGTTGCAGCAGCCAACTCTCTTCTCTCTACTCCATGTGGCCGCCGCCTCTGTGTTAGACTTAACCTGCTCCTCTGTTCCACTTTGTACCTGCACAGTTCTATTGTTCCATCTAGTACCTATAGAAGCATGGCAATAGTGTCAAGTAGTGGCAATAGTGTCAAGTAGTGGTTGTAATCAGTCAATCATGGTGTCGGGTACAAAGGTAAGGAGTACCCTAAACGTGTGATAAAACTAACGCTCAACATAGCAACCATTTTTAAGGTAGGATCCGATCAGCCGCTCAAGTCAATAGAGGAGGGCCCATCACGCGAAGGCTTACCTCACCGGCAACAGGCACCGGTCATGGGCCGGCCCCTTACTGGAAAAACAGTAGGAGGGCTCCCCCTCCGTCTCTACCTCGACGGACGGACAAGGGTCGAACGAACGACCCCCCGCTTCTACCTCGACTGACGGACAAGGGTCGAACGAACGACCCCTCCGCCTCCGCCTTAACCCCCCGAATGACGGAAGAGGGGTCGATCGAATATCCCTCAACCTCAACGCCTTGACCCCGATTGACGGACAGGGGTCGAACGAACGACCCCCCCGCCCCCGCCTCGACCTCGAATGACGGAAAGGGGGTCGATCGAACGACCCGCGCGCAGGAGGCTCGGTCAGCTCACCTGCTCCCGGTATGGGTTAAAGGGGATCCAACGCGCCTACCTGCCCCCGCCTAACGCTATGGGCGCCCACTACCGCAGTCAAATCCATCAACTCACCGCCCATGCCCTGGACCTCCGTTGACCGTGCGGCCGCTGTAGCCACGTTGCAGGTACGGAATCCAGAGGCACCCCTTCAGGCCATAAACAGGGCAGCCCTCGACCGTGTCTTCAGGGATACGACAGGGTCACGTTGGCCTCGAACCCTCCTCGAGCGGGGGGCTCGACCACCGTCCCCAACCGCTCCGGCATGACTCCCGTTCGATCCGTCCCGCGTCAACTGTGGGACTTGTACCCATCTACAGAAGGCCGACCGCACTGCGCCATGACGTTCGGCAACATCTAGTCTGCCATCACCATGCCCTGGGGCGGGAGCACCGGAAGGACGGGAAGGTCACGCCGCTATAGCAATCGACATCCCTTCGCCGGCATGGCGCCACTGACACGCCTCCCATGCCGCTACAGTTTACGACTCTGTACTCCCATGCCTCCCCTTGATCTATAAAAGGGGACGCCGGGATAGAAGATGGGTATCGGCAATACGAACATACATTCGTTTAAGCTCTGACCCGCATACACCACACGCCCGATTGCTTGATCGACCTCTCAAGCAGTCAACCGACCACCTAGGATAGCCCTGCTAGTCCTAGGCCTCAGCTCGTCCTGAGCACCTCCGTGTAAACCTGCTTGTACCCCCCCCCCCCCTGTACGAGCACTTCGGTGCAAGATAATACAATCCATCCTCCCCCGCTGGACGTAGGGCCTTCTTTGCCCGAACCAGGATAAATCTTGTGTTCTTCTTGCATCACATCTGGGAGAGGGAGCACGTAATATACAAAATTACTAGCCGGTGGTCTTGACCCCCGGGTCATAACACCGACACTTGGCGCGCCAGGTAGGGGGATTTGCATGTCGATCAACTATGAACTACTCTCCCAGATGGATTCGACGATCCCATCACTTCCATTCGCCACCGTCATCTGGTTTGGGAGCCTAGAGTTCATGTCCATGGGCCACGACCACGACATGATTCTAATCTCCAGCAGTGGCATGGATAGCAGCAGCTCCGGTATGCCGGGGCCAAGGAGGACCAGACGACGGTCCCACCACTCGCGCCTATCGCCTGCGACCAGGAGGAGGCGCGAACAACGCTGCCGCACTCTTCACCGCGCGGATCCCGAGACACCGGATGTCGTCTCCCCAGCCTCAGCTGGTGACACAGTTCCTCCCTTCGGGAGCCTGTTTGACCCATGCTTGCGGGTCGGGGGCGGGTGCCTCGCTGAGCCTGACTTTGGCTCTGCCATACCGTCATCTTAGAGGATTCCTGTGGCTTCTCCGACATACTCGGCCGCACCACCGCGCAACCTGTTTCCACATGAACTCTACAACAGCCCCAGACTCTGTTATGCTTTTGTAGGCTCGCAGATGCAGGCACGTTACGGCTCCCCAGGGAACCCTCTACGTACGACGATCAACCTCGTCACCACCCCTCCACTGGACGAGCGCCCAGAGTCACGACGAGCCCCGGCCCTAGGGTGTCACACCTGGGGGACGACACGGCGATGGCTGGAGGAAGAATGCTAGGGATCTTTCCCCAACTTCTACCATGGCTACCCCGACTCGGACTCCCCCGATGAGGATTACGATCCCACTCGGGAATGTTTCCACCTCGACGGTCAGGTTGACTCCCAGGACGACATCAATGACGCCGCGGCCACGGATGAAGGGGGAGGGGGCAACGCTACCCCGACGCGAGACGTCGCCCCCCGGTTCCAGTCGAAGCCGATCCACCACAGGACGCTCAGATCGCGTAAGTCCGAGAGCTGCTCGCCAAGCTCGAGGAGGAGCGTCTGCGACTCCAGCTCCTCGAGCGAGATCGCGGGCGGCCACAGGGTGGAGGAGCCCGCGAGCGGGCCTGGGAAGTCCGTCGACAGATCGTCGAGGAGGGGGCAAACGAACGCCACGTCTACAACCGTGCCAGCCAAAATGTCGTGGCGGCCGCAATGTTGCTTCATGACATGCCGGCACCATCGACGCCCCAGGCGCGACGCATCAGGAATGAAATCCAGGGGCTTCTCCAAACCGCGGTCGTACAGCAGGCGGAGAGCTCAACCTCAAGACGAAGAGGAGCTGCTTCCGAGCGGCGGGACGTGCCCCCTCGACAAGATCGAGAGGTATCTATCCACCAAGACAAGACGCCCCAAGGCAGAGTGGAGCGACAACCAGTTCGAGACCGCATCCTCGACGATCGACAGCCGCGAGACGCGCGATACGACATCAACGACAACAAACGACGCTGACACGGTGATGCTGAGGCTCGAGGTTATAGTGCTCATCGAGGTGGGCGCTACGACAGTGACGAGGATCAACGTCGATCCACGGAACCACCAGGGCCACGAGTCTTCAGCAAGGCAATCCGGCAAACCGCCTTGCCTGTTCGTTTCCGTCCGCCCACCAGCCTGGTCAAGTACAAGGGCAAAACCAAGCCGGAGCTCTGGCTCACTGATTTCAGGCTGGCATGTCAGCTAGGAGGAGCCGACAGCGACCACGCCATCATTGGGCAACTCCCGCTCTTCCTCTCCGACACCGCTCGAAGGTGGCTCGAGGAGCTCCACCCGGACTTGATCCATGGCTGGCCCGACCTGGTCAGGATCTTCGAGGGGAACTTCAAGGGCACCTACGTGCGGCCAGGAAACTCCTGGGATCTCCGCAGCTGCAACCAGAAGCCAGAGGAAACCCTCCGTGACTTCACCCGTCGGTTCTCCAAGCAACGTACTGAACTAACCCACATCTCTGACCATGACGTCATCACGGCGTTCGTCGCCGGGACAACCTGCAAGGAGCTGGTGCGAGAACTGGGACGGAACACCCCCAAGACCGCCAACGAGCTTATGGACATCGTCGCCAACTATGCGGCCGGCGAGGAAGCCGTTGGCGCGTTCTTCTATGCATCCCCGAGCAAGGGGAAGGCCAAGGCGGACGAGCCCGGGGGCTCGAATGATGGGCCCAAGAAGAACAATAACAACAACAAGAAGAAGAACCAGCCGGGTCGACGCGACGTCGAACCCTACGATCTTGTCGCTGCGACAGACAAGAAGAAGCCTCGAGGTCCCCCTCTCGAGGGGGGCGTCTTCGAAAAAATGCTGAAAGAGCCCTGCCCCTATCACAAGGGACCGGCCAACCACAACCTCGAGGACTGTCGCATGCTCAAGAAGCACTTATGTTCCCTCGGCCTCAGGAAGGACGACAAGAAGGAGGACCCACAAGACGAGGGCGATGGCAAGAACGGGGGCTTCCCCGAGATCCTCGACTGTTTCATAATCTTCGGGGGACCCTCGACCCGACTCAGCGCGCGTCAGCGCAAGAGTGAGCGTCGAGAGGTCTTCTCCGTTCGAGCTCAAGGTCCTCGATACCTCGACTGGTCGCACGTGCCGATCACCTTCGATCAGGACGACCATCCCGAGCACGTCCCCAATGCAGGGGTCTACCCACTCGTCGTCAACCCAATCATACTCAACACCCGCCTTTCCAAGGTACTCATGGATGGGGGAAGCAGCCTCAACATCATCTACGCTGAGACCCTTGACCTCCTGGGGATCACAAGGACCATGCTCCTGCCCAGCGCGGGGGGATTCCACGGGATCGTCCCAGGAAAGAAGGCACTCCCTATAGGCCGCGTAAAACTACCCGTCTGCTTCGGTACCCCCTCGAACTTCCGGAAGGAAGATCTGACCTGCGAGGTGGTCGCATTCCATGGTACGTACCACGCCATCATCGGTCGACCGGGATACGCCAAGTTCATGGCGGTCCCGAACTACACCTACCTCAAGCTAAAGATGCCGGGGCCCAAGGGAGTCATCACCGTCGACACCTCCTATGAGCACGCTTACGACTGCGACGTCGAGTGCGTGGAAAACGCCGAGGCGGTCGAGGAGTCAGCCATCCTCGCGGCCCTCGACGACTTCTCCAAGGAGATCCCTGACCCCAAGCGGCACGCCGGCAACTTCAAGCCTGCAGAGGACACCAAGACCATCCCGCTCGACCTCGGCCACGCGGATGGAAAGGCGCTGACGATCAGCGCCACCCTCGAGCCCAAATAGGAAGTCGTGCTCGTCGACATTCTCCGCGCGAACGCTGACGTGTTTGCGTGGGGTCCCTCGGATATGCCAGGCATTCCGAGGGATGTCGCCGAGCACTCCTTGGACATCCGGGCCGGATCCAAACCGGTGAAGCAACGGCTGCGCCACTTCGACGCGGAGAAGCGCAGAATCATCGGGGAGGAGGTCGACAAGCTTTTGAAGGCCGGATTCATCAAGGAGGTACATCATCCCGAGTGGTTAGCAAATCCCGTACTTGTCAAGAAAAAGAATGGAAAGGATAGGATGTGCATAGAATACACTAGTTTAAATAAAGCATGTCCCAAGGTTCCTTTTCCATTACCACACATTGATCAAATAGTAGATTCCACTACGGGATGTGAAACTCTCTGCTTCCTTGATGCGTATTCTGGCTATCACCAAATAAAGATGAAGGAATCCGATCAGCTCGCGACTTCCTTCATCACCCCCTTTGGCATATTTTGCTACCTCACTATGCCCTTCGGTTTGCGGAACGCCGGGGCCACATATCAACGATGCATGCTCCATGTTTTTGTAAAACACATAGGGCCGACCGTCGAGGCCTAAGTCGATGACATCGTGGTCAAATCCAAAACAGTCGGGAGCTTGGTCGGGGACCTTGAAATCGCGTTTGGGTGCCTCAGTTCAAACCACATAAAGCTGAACCCAGAGAAGTGTGTCTTCGGGGTCCCTCGAGGCATGCTCCTAGGTTACATAGTTTCCCAACGCGGGATCGAGGCCAACCCTGAAAAGGTAACTGCAATCACTAGGATGGGCCCGATCAAGGATCTTAAGGGCGTACAAAGGGTCACAGGGTGCCTCGCTGCCTTCAGCCGATTCATCTCACGGCTCGGGGAGAAAGCCCTCCCCCTTTATCGCCTCCTTAGGAAAACAGAACACTTCGCATAGACCGTCGAGGCCGAGGAGTCGCTCTCCAAACTCAAAGCCTTGCTCACCTCGCCACCTATCTTGGTGCCCCCAAGCCTAGCCGAGCCCCTCTTTCTCTATGCCGCAGCAACTACCCAGGTAGTCAGCGCTGCCATAGTAGTCGAGAGGGCAGAAGAGGGACATGCCCTGCCGGTTCAGAGGCCTGTCTACTTCGTAAGCGAGGTACTTTTCGAGACTAAAACGAGATACCCCCACATCCAGAAGCTATTATATGCCATCGTCCTCACTCGTTGCAAGCTCCAGCACTATTTTTTGGGCCACCCGATTACTGTGGTCTCATCTTTCCCCCTCGGGGATATAATCCAGAACCGGGAGGCGTCTGGAAGAATCGCCAAGTGGTCGGTCGAGCTCATGGGGGAAACTCTCTCCTACACCCCTCGGAAGGCCATCAAGTCTCAGGTATTGGTAGATTTTATTGCAGAATGGACCGACACCCAACTACCCCCGGTGCAAGTTCAGACTGACCTCTGGACCATGTACATCGACGGATCGTGGATGAAGACGGGGGTAAGCGCCGGATTGCTGTTCGTATCACCCTTAGGGGTCCATATGCGCTACGTCATCCGCCTCCACTTCCTCGCCTCCAACAACATAGCCGAGTACGAGGCCCTTTTAACGGTCTGCGCACCGCCATCGAGCTCGGGGTCCGATGCCTCGACGTTCGTGGGGACTCGCAGTTGGTAATCGACCAAGTGATGAAAGATTCGAGCTGTCACCACCCCAAGATGGAAGCCTACTGCAAGGAGGTCCGAAGCCTCGAGGACAAATTCTACGGCCTCGAGCTCAACCACATCGCCCGCCGGTACAACGAAGCTGCTGACGAGCTTGCCAAAATCGCGTCCGCTCGAGGCACAGTCCCTCCCGACGTCTTCTTGAGGGACCTTCACAAGCCGTCCGTCGACCTAGGCTCGGGGGCTCCCGCCCTCGAGCAAGGGGTCGATCCACCCCCCTCGACCGATCCCCCTTCGAACGGGGAAGTAGTCATGGAGATCGACGGAACGGCCGCAACACCAACCCCCTCGACGGACTGGCGCACACCCTACCTCGAGTATCTAATACGGGGCAAGCTCCCAGAAGACCGCACCGAACCCCGACGCATAGCCCGACGCGCCAAAACCTACGTCTTGTATGGGGATGATCGCGAGCTGTATCGACGCAGCCCTACCGGTATACTTCAGCGTTGCCTCACCCTCGAGGAAGGGAGGGAACTACGGAAGGACCTACACTCGGGGCTTGCGGCCACCATGCGGCGCCAAGAACGCTGGTAGGAAGCGCCTTTCGACAAGGCTTCTATTGGCCGACAGCCATCACCGACGCTACCAAACTTGTTCGATCTTGCAAGGGATGCCAATTCTACGCCAGGCAGACTCACCTGCCTGCACAAGCTCTTCAGATGATACCCATAACTTGGCCATTCGCAGTATGGGGGCTCGACATGGTCGGCCCCCTGAAGAAAACAAAAGGTGGCCACACCCACCTCCTCGTGGCCGTAGATAAGTTCTCGAAATGGATCGAGGCTCGACCCATCGCCAACATTCAATCTCGACAAGCCGTGCTATTCTTCACCGACATCATCCATCGCTTCGGGGTTCCCAATGTCATCATCACCGACAATAGCACCCAGTTCACCGGCCAAAAGTTCCTGGACTTCTGTGACCACCACCACATCAGGGTGAACTGGTCTGCAGTCACCCACCCTCGAACTAACGGCCAGGTCGAGCGCGCCAATGGTATGGTTCTGTAGGGCCTCAAGCCAAGGATCTTCGATCGGCTAAGCAAACATGGCAGGAGATGGGTCGATGAGCTGCCCTCTGTCCTATGGAGCCTCAGAACGACGCCAAGTTTAGCCACAGGGTTCTCCCCATTCTTCTTGGTCTATGGGTCCGAGGCCGTCCTCGCCACTGACCTCGAGTACAGGTCCCCTCGACTAAAGGCCAACAGCGAGCAAGCCAACGCAGCATCCCGAGAGGACTCCCTTGACCAGCTCGAGGAAGCCCAGGACGTGGCCCTCTTCAAGTCGGCAAAGTACCAGCAAACACTGCGGCGCTACCACGACAAACACGTAACCCAAAGGGACCTCGAAGTCGGCGACCTCGTGTTGCGCCGTCAACAAAGCAACAAGGGGCGTCACAAGTTGACGCCACCTTGGGAAGGACCCTTCATCGTGGCAGAGGTGCTAAAGCCAGGGACTTACAAGCTGAAGAACGATAAGGGCGAGATCCTCACCAACGCGTGGAACATCGAACAGCTACGTCATTTCTATCCGCATTATGTACACTTATCGCATTATGAATGAATAAAATGTTCTCGAAATACATTTCACATTCGTTCATAACTCTAAGGTAGCCTCGACTCTGCTCCGGCAAAGTCAAGCCTCCCTCGGGGGCTGACAGGGGGGGGCCCCCCCTCCTAAGTCCTCTAAAAACTCAAACGTTTTTTTCGAAACTCGGCCTTCTCTTTCCACCTTCGCCCCGAGTACGCTTCATGGCTAAGTAAAAAACGCCTCGAACTCCCTAAGGGTCGAGGGCCGTCAAGCCGGGGACTCTCCTACGCCTCAGGGCTACGGTACCCCCACTCGCTCCCCCCTCCAGGGATACGAGCGTGCGTCGAATACTTAGTCCACAAGCAACGACTCAGGCAAAGAGAAATAGAGATAGCTCGAGAGATAAAAGACGCTCAGATGCATCTCGAATAAAATGCATTAAAGATAAGAAGCCCCCAGGGGCTCGACATCATATTATCACAAAAACTAATCTATTACATGGACCTTCTTGTCCAGATTTGGCTCACAGGCCTCGACTACTCGTCGCCGTCGTCGTCCGGCGGGGGGAAGCATCTCGACCGCGAACAGCTTCGCCAGCTCACTGCCGGGTACCTCTGCGGCGTCGATCAGCTCATGGCATCTCGCCACGTTCTCTTCATCAGTCAGCCTCGGGTCGACGACGAAGCCGCTGGCGATGACGTCAAGGTCGTAGACGTAGCCCGAGCGGATCACCGCGAGCGCCCGCTTCACACCTATGTGAAGGGCGGCACGGACCTGCTCCATCACTTCACGCATCGTGGCGAAGAGCCGACGCAGGAGGGAATCCCCACGCACGTCTCCCGCAACCGACAGCTCCGGCTCGACACCCACACCGTCGCAGAAGGTGGAGATGGCGCCCTCGAGCCTCTCGTTCAGGCTCGTCTCCGCCCCGAGGAGGCTCTGAAGGCTGGTCAGATCCTCATGGGCTCGGGCCTTGTCCCCTTCGAGTTCTGCCAGAACGAACACAGGACTCAATCAAAACCAAAAAGCCAGGGAAGGGTCAAGACCTGGCAAGCTCAATAACACTTCTAAAAAACTCACCTTGGTCAGCCCTCTGAAGTTGACGGCGGACGTCGACAAGCTCCGCAGCTTGGTCGCCATTTTTAGCCCGGAGGTCCTCGATGATCTTGCCAGTACCATCGAGGGCCCTCTTCTGGTTAGCCGCCACCTCCCCCAGAGCGGCGATCTGGGCTCAGGCCTTCTCCTCCGTGCCACCCAGTGCGTTGCGTTCGCGGGAGACGGCTTCAACGTCCCCCTGGAGTTCCCGGACACATTCCGCCGCCAGAGTCAGCTCCTCCCTCAGCTAGGTGGACTCCTCCTCAGCCTTGCGCCGGGCCTCCTGGGCAGCGTCCCGCTGCTGCCCGACCTCGGCGACCTCCATGAGGGTGGCCTCGGCCCTCGACTGTGCCCGGGAGGCCTCCTCCTGGGCAGCCTTGGCCTCCTCCAGTGCGGCCGCCACCTTGACTTTCGCCTGGGCGGCCTCGGCCTCCGCCTTCTCCAGCGAAGCGCGGAGGGTGAGAAACTGCTCCTGCGCCCGGAGGATGAATTGGGACTTATCGTGCGACCTAGCCCTCAACACCTGACAGGGATGAAAAGGAAGGTCATCAGAAAAGAGTAGCCAAGTAACCCAAGCAAGATCAAAGGAAGAACGAGGCTTACCTCCATCCCCCGATGCAGATCCGCGGAAGCAACCTCCGCCGACAGGCGCACCACATGGGCAAGCCACGCCCGGAACTCCTCCAGCTGCTCCCACTCCCCGAGCTCGGCTTGATCGTCGAGCTTGAAGAGGGTGCGCCCTGGGTCTCGGGGGTCGGCCAGCTCGAGGTGCTCTTGTCCTCAGAACTTGCTGCGGCGGTCTATCCTCTCCTGGACCTCCCGCATGATTCCCTAGCGCATATCGAGGTCACCCCCGTGGAGCACCACCCGCTCCTCCAGAGTAGGGAAGGGAGCCGCCCCCTCAAGCTGGGCACTCCTGGCCTCGGGGTCATCTTGCAGGGCCGCCGCCGGCCCCTCCGAGCCATCGCCTCTAGGCGGACGAGGTCCCCGCCGTGAGAACAACCCTGCGCGGTGAAGAAAGCAAACAATCAGCACCCAATGCCGCAAGCTCACTGCGGGTCGACTAAGTTAGAGGACGGATCACCTCGAGACGACGATTGCCCGACCTCGAGACGAGGCCGAGCTAACGCCTCAAACATTATCACGTCCGCCGCGCCGCTTCCCTGCAGCGCCGCAACAGCCCCCTCCGGTTCCGATGAAGGGGCCATCGCCGCGGCCATCTCCATCGGGCCCACCAGCTCCTCCACCATCTCAGCCACCTCTTCATCGGTCGCCTCCACCGCCGTCCCCGCCAGCTTCGCCGTCGTAACCGCCCCTACCGCGGGTAATCCCGAGGCCCCCTCAACGAGGGTCTCCACCGGCGGTGGCACCTCCAACGCGGCGACGGCCTCTCCCTCCTCTCGCCGCGCCCCCTCGTGATCGCACCGCTGACACACCTCCCACGACGCGAGGTTCTCCAGCCACTGTCTTGGCGCCGGGCGCTCCAGCGCCTCTTCCTCGCTGGTGGAGGCCGAGCCGACTACCTCTGCCTCTATGGCGGCTTGGGACTCGACCCCCTTCGTCACGGCCGTCGTCGACGTCGGCTCCACGCCTCTGACGGGTGGTGAGCGCGGCCTCGACCGCCACTACGGCGGACCCCGCCGATGCGACGGATCTACCGGCCCCTTCCTCCGCTCGAGCTCGCTCCGCGGCGGCCTGCGCCTGCCCGCGCCCCATCGCCTCCCGCGCCTTCGCCACCCATGCCTCAACCGGGGCGAGGGTCGAGGGAGACGGGGCAACAGGGCTGGCCCCGACGGCCATCTTGGCCACGGCCCCCGCCTTTAGCCTCATGGCCGGAGTGAGGGATGCGTCCTCCGACAAGCGCTTCGCCCTAAAAAAGAAGCCCATACGCGACGGTAAGAACAAGTCATAACCAACAAAAAAGACTCGGAATCGACAAGGAAGCAACTTACCCCAGCGGAATCGCGGGGGTCCGACCAGTGGACCTCGAGCCGCTCGGGGGCTTCTGCGAGAGACGCCGGGAGCCACTTCTCCCAGCGCTCGACTGGGTGTGCGCCGGAGGCATGCTCGACCGACCCCTCTACGGAGACCGCGACGAGCAGCTACGCGTCTGCCGCAACACCTCACCTTGAGGATCCGCGGGACGATCACCCCGCGACTCGGTTCCAGCAGTTGGGGCCGACCTTGACGTCGACCCCCCTCCTCCGCTACCGGCGGTCGCCCTCTGCTGCTTGGGTGCCGCTCTTTCCTCCTCAAGCCCACGCCGCGGCTCGGCCTCCTGCTCCGACTCCCCTCCTCCTGCATAAGGACGATACCCGTCAGGTCAAAAGCGAAGGGCCTAACCCGGCACCATCACGACGTGGCATTATCTTTAACAACCTCGTCGCCGCTCGACCCCTCATCCTTGTCCTCCTCCGAGGGGGACTCCTCGTCAGGGAGGTTGGCCTGCCTCTGCCGGGCCCGGCGTCGTTCACGCTCCTCCCTCTCTCGGGCCTTTTTGCCCTTATCCTTCTTAGCCTTGTCCTTGGCCTTCTTGTCCTGCTCGGCCTGAAAACGTCTCACCTAGGAGTCGCCCCGCTCCTCCTTCATGGGTGGCAGCGACTTCCGGAAGACGACGTTCCCCTAACGGAATGCTAGGCAGTTAGGACGCAGGCAAAGAAGACAAACAAGACAGACAAGAAGACATTGACGGAGAAAAAGGAGCCGTACCAGCTGGACATGGCCCTGGTCTGGCATCATGGGGACGCCGGCGACGCCCCCACCTCGAACGCGCCGGCGAAGGAGGCGTGTACTCGGCGGACCATCCTCTCGAGGGGCAGCTCGTCCTCCACGAGGCGACACACCGTGAGATCCGCCCCCGGGCGCATCTCGTCGAGGCGTCGCAGGCGAGCCATTAGCGGCACGACTCCCCGCTGGTGGAACGCCGATGCCACGATGGCCGCCGTAAGTCCCGCCTTCTTCAGATGGGAGATCGCGCTGAGCAGGTGGTCGAGGCGCTTCTGCTTCTTCTGCTCGACGCCGTACCTCCAGTGGTCGGGCTTCAAGTCGATCGTCCTCCCGGTGTAGGCAGGGAACAGACCGTCGTCGTTCCTCAGGTAGAACCACCCGGAGTGCAATCCGGAGTGGCTCGACGTGAGCTTCGCCGGGATCCAGCAGTCCGCCCTCTTGAGGGAGATGCTGCAGCAGCCTGCCCGGACCATCCTGCGGCTACAGCTCCCGGCTGAGGCATGGAATAGGCTTGCCTCGAACAGATGGAGCCACAACTCCCAATGCGGCTCCATCCCCAGGTATCCTTCGCACATGGCAGTGAATACCGCTGCGTGGAAAATGACGTTGGGGGAGAGGTGCTGGAGCTCCACGCCGTAGTGGTGGAGGATCCCGCGCAGAAGACAGTTGGGGGGGACCCCAGCCCCGCCGGTGGAAAGCTTCGAAGCTGACCACATACCCCTCCGGCGGGTTGGGCTAAGCGTCCTCCCTTGGCGGCACTATCCACTCCAGCCGGTCCATGGAGGTGATGGGTCGGAGAAGGCCGCTCTCCACCAAGTCTCCCAAGCGCGCCACGGTCGCCGATGACGGAAGCCAGGCGTCAGGGCCGCGCAAGGTGTAGGTGGCCATAGGAACAGGGAAGCGGATGCGCTCGGATGCGGGGGTGGAAGGTATGTTTCCGATCTCTCGTCTCCCTCTCTCGCGCACGCAGAGATCCAGCTCGGTGGGCGACAAAGGCAACGGCGAATGGAATTGGCAACGTGCACGCAGAGACAGGGAAGGCAATGGCAAACGTGCGGAAGCCAGACCCCCACCCCCAGTATTTATAACTGGAAGCCCAACGGGCGGATTCGACAAAAAGGCAAGTAAGTTTCCGCATTTAATGCGCTCACCTACCGCCTCCTCGTATTCCGTAAGATAAGCCGCACCCGTCGCGTCATCAGGCTCCGCGCCGCACGCCTTGCTGCACCCTATGCCTGCCATGGCCGAAGTCGAACGGACATCTCCTAAAAAGACGCGCCTACGGCGGACAACGTGCAACTGTTGACACAAAAAGCATCAGGATCTGCGAACACCTCGGGCTTATACCCGAAATTCGATATCCGAGGGTGTGCCAGTCGATTTGACCAGTTAATCGACAAGGACGATAACTAGAACAAAACTGAACGAGACAACGGCGATACGCCCAGATGTCAAAGCTCAGAATTGATCAGGATAACTAGAGCAGAGCTAAACGAGACAACAACGATGCGCCCGGATGTCAAAGCTTAGAGATACTCCCACGCGGAACTTACAAGTATTTGACGGAGATCAAGGTGATGCAGCCCGTCGAAGCTTGAAGAACTCGTTGGTAAACTAAGACTAATGCAATAAAGGGTAAATTGCGATAAAAAGTAGAATAAGAGTAAATTGCTTCACATATCATATTATGCTACTGTGATGACTACACATATGCATTCAGAATTCTAGCCCCTCTGGCCTGATTGTCTGACCCTTCTGACTTCTAAGGACATATCTAGCTGGTTTTATTGGTTTCAGATAAACTTAAGAAAAAGACAACTTACTAAGCTGAGTAACACTAGGAACTTGTACTAGTTCTGTAGTTGTAACTAGCACCTGAGGTACAAGGTCTTTCGAATCACCTCAATACTCACTTGGAAGCTGAAGGTCCTGAATCCTTGCTTGCTACTCCCTCCGTTCCAAATTATAAGATGCTTTGATTTTTTTTTCACGCAGCCCTTGGGCACATATTTATACTCCTGCATGGAGAGTTGTACAGAGACACGACTCGTACTTTTCCTAAAACAAACTCCTAACTTTAAGGAAACTGACTCGCGCAGGAGTCGGATAACAATATTATTTTCCTAAACAAACATGCCTATTTTAAAGGAAAACAAACGACTCACGCAAGAGTCGGACTCAAATTACTATAATAATACTGGTATAAAATCACCAGTTTCCTTATGTCTTTGCGTCGATGAAAACTTTCCATTGGCAGACTCCTTTAATCTGCGATTTCCTTCTTTTGCCACCGGCAACCTTCTGCTGACGTTAACTGCCACATCACCCTGTGCCCATCGGCAACATCTCCTCATCGGTAACCGGCATTTGCAACATCTCCTCATTGGCAATCGGCAACTTTACAATCCTGGTGACCTGACTTCACCAACTAACCTTTATCGGCAAGAATCATCTAGCTTTCACCGGCAACAAACTTAGCCTTCTTACAGCATACTCCCATCGGCAATACTGACCTATGACTTCCCGATGCCGATGGAAAACGGCTGTCGATCAACACAAGTCTCAGCTCATTTGACACGTGCCGAAAAACGGTGTCAACACATGCCCCCCAATTTCGGAGTGTAGAATATTTTACGCGCCGAAATTTTCTCCACTGTAGCCGTTTCTCCCGAGATAACTGCACAACTTTCTCAATCCCCGCGCGCAGAACCGCAATTTATTAATAAAATCCCTCGATCATAGCGCAAACAGTTGCAAGCCTGACAATATCTCCTTGATTATCGCGCACATCCACCGCAGGCCTCTCCACATTCCTGTACAGTATGAACAGAAATTCCAAAATAGCCCTGACCTATACCTATAAGAGTTACCACGATCCAACTTACTTTTTACCCCGGGCCTACTTTCACTTTTCACTTGCCTTCGTCTTCAACCTCAGCGTCTTCAACCTCGGCATCTTCTCCGAAGAATACCTTCTCGAGCTTAAGCAACAGTACTCTCCCCAAGTCAAGTACGAACCACAAGAACTCCCCAGCTCCAATGGCGATCCAAGTTGACATCCCCAAGGTAAATCCATTTCCTCCTTACTCTTTCTGCAAGTCCCTTGTCCGTATGAATCCATAATCTTCCCCTCTCCTTTTTTGATTCCTTCTTCTCTTTTCTTTTCGAAACCTATGAACTGTACAACAAAGTAATAATCCCTCTCGAGCAGTCCAACTTCACCTGCCTAGGCCCAATGGGAAATCCTGACCCTAGCTATCTGATCAATGCGGAAGCCAACCGTATTCCATTCAGATCTGAAAGCTTCAGTTTAGGGTTATGGAAGGACGCCTTCCGTTCATGGCCCAAGCCTACCAAGGGGTGGAAGAACTGGTACCTTAGGGTCATTAGAACACAGCAAATCTACTGGTCAGAACGCAATCTGGATCAGTGCATTAGGCTCTCCATTGCCGATATGGAGAAAAATGAGAACATGCTGATAGCGTTCTCCTACTTCTGGTCTGACACCATGAATGCCTTCCTATTCAGACATGGACCAGCCACCCCTACCCTTGCCGATGTGCACATGCTGACCGGCCTTGATGTTTCTTCTGATGATGTCTCAACTTTATTCCATCAGAAAGCTGAGTATAAAGTGAACACACGAAACATCGACGGCTGGACCGGTTATATTCAAGAGCACCAAAAGACCGGATCGGTAGGGCAAAGAGAGCATGCCACCTTCCTGAACATGTGGCTGGAGAAGTTTATTTTTTGTGGCAAAACTGTCGGACCGACCACAATGTACCTCCCAGCAGCAGAGCTTCTAGCCGATGGAACAAGACTCCCTCTCGGCCGATATCTTCTTGGATCAGTGTACCGCCTTCTACACCAAGTGTCCAAGAAGCTGTTGTTAGGTGAGCCCATCGGCAACCTTGGAGGCCCCTGGTGGTTCATAAACATGTGGTTAAATGCACACATGTACAAAGTCCTCCAGTTTGACTTGTTTGCTCAGCAATTCCCAAGGGACATATCGGAAAATTACAAATACGGGGATGATGAATCGGCAACTCGCCCTCCACTCAACTTCGGAGAGGCCATCATAGTGCTACCAGGGACCGATGCCGATGCAGAGCAGTTTGGCCTATTCTTCCAGAAATTTTACAACAGAATCCCTGCTTCAGAACGGCTCTGGTGGCCATACGTTGATGAGGACAACCGATTCCCTCTGTTGTTCAACCTTACCGATGGGAATGTGCCTCAAAATCAAATAATCATGAAGGCCAGTATTCTTCCACAAGCCATTCCAGTCAATATTTTTGGGACTGGGAAGAACGCTCCTCCATCTTTCGAATTCTACTACCCATCGGTAGCGGCAAGACAACTGGCATTTGGCCAACTACCGATCAAGCTTTCCTATGCCAAGGTTGTAAAGCCAAGACAAGTCATCTCCAGCGCTATAGATTGGAACAAGGTTGTCAATCTTCCTCCCAATGCCGATACGTCAGATATTGACTTATCCTCCTAGTCACCAACATCCTTCATCACGAATGAATATAAATTCTGGTGGCAAGAATGGATATGTCAATTATTTGCCAAATCATCACACTACTATCGGCATATGATTGACGCCAACCACATCATCCCGACGACGCAGTAAGTTTTTAATCCCGATGCATTCCTCATTACTTTTCATATCATCGGCATATGACCTCCTTATGCTTGACAGGTTGACGATCTGATCCCTAAGATGAGCAATAGTGGCAAGCCCTTCAATCTCCGAATGATGAGCCCAATATCACTTATCGGCAATAACGCCCCCACACTGGCTGCCTTCACCCCCCAGAAGGTACCCAAATTGACGCCTGCAAAAACCAAGGCTACATCGGCTGCTGCTGCTGCCTTGACACGGGTTTTTGTAGTAAATCTCATCTTTACTTATACCGATCACATACTGCTTCATCGGCAATATTTTACTTTGTATAACCTGCACTAAACTTTCTCAGGCAATGAGGTCATCGGCAGCTGCTCCAAGCGCATAAGCATCTCCAAGTCCTGCTGCCGATGCCCCCCAGGCTTCATCAAAACGGGCCGGTTCTCCCACCGCTGCACCGAGAAAGAAAAGGCGCCTGAGACTAGCCACCTCAGATACCGATGCGCCAGCAGTAGAACCATTATCGGCCCCCACCCCTGATCATCCACTGGACGACATTCCTGATCAGGAAATACCGCCTGCTGCAACCGCGGAAGCAACATCGACATCGGCACCTTCACCAGCCAAAATTCCAGATGAGAGAACAGCGTCGCCACCACAGGAACCAGCTACTACAGCGGAAGCAACGCCAGCAACAACGCCACCAGCACCAACGGCGTCAACTGCTTCCCCAACAGAAGCTCACTCATCAGCAACTGCTGCCGATCTCCAGGATGAGGCTGTACCAGCCGACATGCCAAGTCCTACGCAAGAAATTCGCTTCAAAATGGTAAGTTGGTTACCTAAAACTTGTAACATAACCTTATAATCGGCATATCGTAACTTCTTCTTTTTCAGGCACAAGACTCCCCAGCCAGCCTGTTTTCCTTCGGCATCAACCTCCAGGACGAGGATGAACACCAAGAAGGCCCCGCTCGAGCAGACAGCCTATTCTCCTTCGCTAACAACATTCCCGATGAGGATGAGGATGAAGAAAGTTCTGCTCCAGCTCTATCGGCAGAGGTCAAATCCAAGCTCGAAGCACTGCTTTCCTTGCTGCAACAAGATACATCCCAGCTCGTCCAGGATTCAACTGCAGCAAGGACAACTTTCAAGGATATCCAAGGCCACCTCCCTGTCGATACAGAAGAAACACTCTTCCAGGCAACTTTCCTCGATAGCAAGCAAATCCAATACCAGAGGCTCTCCCGTCGCATAGCCGATAGGGCTGCCCAATCCCAGACCGAGGAAGAGAAGCTCAAGTTTAAAAATATTGCCGACGAAAAGCACAAGACCATCGGCCAAGCAGAAGTCTCCAGCATCAATCTCGAGCAAGAAATTACTCAGTTATCGGCAAGGAAAGAAGAGCTACTGACTGAGTTGAAAAAGGTTGAAGAAGCCCTAAGCACAGCCAATCAGAAGAAAGCCCAACTATGCGACACCATCAGGACTCTGCGGCAAGAAAGAGACCAAAATGCCCGACAAGCCATTTTATTGAAGAAGAAAATCAAGCCAGTCGAGGGCTCTGCCGGTGCCGATGCCAAGGAGATGGAGGAAATAGAACAAATTCACCTGCGTGCGATATCAGTTATCCAATCCTTGTTGTAATTTATTACAATTCATTATATCGGCAACTGTAACATTGATACTTGATTTTGCTCTGCGATGTAATGTCAGTACAACTTTTACCGATGTTTATATAACTTCTCTTTCCATCGGCACTCAACTGAGCATTTTATGCATCTACCCAAATACTAGGGTAATATTTCTTTAAGTATTTGCCGTTGATCGCTCTAAGGAATGCAACCCCTTCGAGCGTTTCCAAAATATAGGCATTGCCAGGAGCAGACCGCTTTATCCGATAAGGACCTTCCCAATTAGGAGGCCATTTTCCAAACTTAGAACTCTTAGTCCCAATCGGTAAAATCAACTTCCAAACCAAATCACCATCGGCAAATTCCTTTACCTTTACTTTCTTGTCATACCATCTGGCAACCCTTCTCTTGTTTTCTTCAATACTGATCAAAGCCCTTAACCGATGACTTACTAAATCTTCTAACTCATCTTTCATAAGAGTAGCATAATCATCGGTCGTCAATTGATCTTGAAAAGATAATCGCCTAGAACCAGTTTTAATTTCCCAGGGCAGGACAGCATCGTGTCCATAAACCAACTGATACGGTGAAACTTTGGTTGCACCATGACAAGCCATCCGATACGACCACAGGGCTTCATTCAACACCACATGTCACCTTCTAGGGTTCTCTTCAATCTTGTGTTTGATAAGTTTAATAACTCCCTTATTAGTTGCTTCAGCCTGACCATTGGCTTGAGCATAATAAGGAGAAGAGTTTAACACCTTGAACCCCATACTAGCAGCAAATTCATCAAACTCTCCCGATGTGAACATGGTTCCTTGATCGGTAGTAATAGTTTGAGGAATACCGAATCGGTAAACAATGTGTTCTCTAACAAAATCTACCATGTTTGTCGATGTCACCTTCTTCAAAGGAATCGCCTCAACCCATTTAGTGAAGTAATCGGTAGCAACAAGTATAAACTTATGCCCCTTACTCGATGGCGGATAAATTTGGCCCATGAGATCAATAGCCCATCCTCTAAACGGCCAAGGCTTGATTATAGGATTCATTGCCGATGCAGGTGCCCTCTGTATGTTACCAAACTTCTGACAATCCTGGCATCCTTTGAAATAGTTGAAGCAATCTTCAAGGATTGTCGACCAATAATATCCATTCCGCCTGATCATCCATTTCATCTTGAATGCCGATTGATGTGCTCCACACACACCTTCATGGATTTCACCCATCAACATCTTCGATTCTTCTCCACTAAGACATCTGAGCAAAACTCCATCAATCGTCCGATAATACAATTCATCATCAAGGAGCACCTACTTAGTGGCCTGGAATCTTAGACGCCTTTCAACCTTCTTAGACGGATTCCTTAAGTAATCGGCAATCTCGCTTTTCCAATCATCAGCAACGGTTACCGATGTTACGGCTTCTTGAATCGGCTGATACCCTGAAGCATTCTATGCTAACCGATTGGCCTCTTCATTATGCAATCTAGGAATATGCTCAAGGCGGTACTCTTTGAATTCTTTTAGTAATTGCAAACACCTCTCATGGGTTGCAATTAAAGCTTCACTTCGGCATTCATATGTCCCAATCAATTGATTAATTACTAACATAGAATCACCGAAAATCTCAACAGCATCGGCACGTACCTCCCTGAGTAAATCCAACCCCTTTAGTAGAGTCTGGTACTCAGTCTGATTGTTCGTTGAAGTAGCAACAATCGGCAACGAAATCTCATACTTCCATCCCTGGGGCGAAATTAAGAGAACACCGATATCTGCCCCGTCCTTGCACATAGATCCATCAAAGAACAAAGTCCAAGGAGCAATTTCTACAGAGCTCACCATATCGTAATGCTGAGTAACAAAATCGGCCATTACCTGACCCTTAACAGCCTTAGCCGATTCATACCTTAGGTCAAACTCTAAAAGTGCCAGAATCCATTTACCGATTCTTCCACTCAATATCGGCATTGACAGCATGTACTTGACCACATCATCTTTGCAGATAACAGTGCACTCAGCCAACAATAAATAATGCCTCAATTTAATGCACGAGAAATACAGACATAAGCACAATCTCTCTGTAGCCGAATACCTTGTTTCAGCATCCACTAACCTCCTGCTCAAATAATATATCACACGTTCTTTCCCTTCAAATTCTTGAATTAAGGCTGATCCTATAACGCCGTCATCGGCAGACAAATACAATCTGAAAGGCTTCCCGTGTTGAGGTGGAACCAAGACTGGAGGGTTTACCAAATATTTCTTGATCTCCTCTAAGGCTAACTGTTGTTCTTCTTTCCATGTAAACTCTTGATTGGATTTCAGCTTCAACAACGGACTAAAAGACTTAATCTTACCAGATAAGTTGGATACAAATCTTCTAATAAAATTAATCTTACTGATCAAAGATTGCAGCTCAGTCTTGTTTGTAGGAGCAACCACTTTATTAATTGCGTCAATAGACTTTCTGCCGATCTCAATGCCTCTTTGATGCACCATAAAGCCCAGAAACTGTCCTACCAATACACCAAATGCACACTTGTTAGGATGTATCTTCAACCCATGCTCCCTTGTGCATTCCAATATCTTTCGCAAATTGGCAAGATGCTTTCCAAAATCTCTGGACTTAACCACCACATCATCAATATAGATTTCAACTATCGTGCCGATATACTTATGAAAGATGAAATTCATTGCTCTCTGATAAGTAGCACCGGCATTCTTCAGGCCAAAAGTCATGACAACCCATTCGAATAAACCGACATGACCTAGACATCTGAAAGCAGTCTTGGATATATCTTCTTCAGCCATGAATATTTGATTATATCCAGCATTACCATCCATGAAGCTAATGATTGGATGTCCAGCAGCAGCATCGATCAGCAGATCGGCAACGGGCATCGGGTAACCATCCATCGGCGTAGCCTTGTTAAGATTCCTCAAATCAATACAAACACGAAGTTTTCCATTTTTCTTGTAAATAGGAACCACATTAGAAATCCATTCGGCATATCGGCATTGCCGAATAAATCCAGCTTCAATTAACTTTGTAATTTCAGCCTTAATGTCAGGTAAAATATTAGGATTGCATCGGCGTGCAGGTTGCCGATGTGGTTGGAAACCAGACTTAATAGGTAACCGATGTTCGACTATCGATCGGTCTAATCCAGGCATCTCTGTATAGTCCCAAGCAAAACAACCTTTGTATTCCTTTAATAAATCGGTTAACTGATGTTTACATTGGGAATCTAACTTAGCACTAATAAAAGTAGGCCTATGTTTACTACCATCGCCGATGTCTATCTCGAGTAAATCATCGGCGGATGTGAAGCCCTGCCCCAGTTTTCCGTCGTCAGCGAACCGATCCATTAAAACTCTTCTTCAGGACCGACTGCTTGGATCGGTGTAATGCGGTAATCGGCAACTTTGAGGAACTCCTTGTCCCAAGCTTCACCTGATATGCATCTGGTTTGCTCATAAGTTTCCGATTCTGCCGACGCAACAATCGATGGGGTCTCACTGCGGACGACTTCAATCTTGTCTCCGATCCACTGTACAAGGCTCTGATGCATGGTGGAAGGAATACAGCAATTGGCGTGGATCCAATCCCTTCCTAGGAGCAAGTTGTAGGTGCCTTTGCCACTGATTACGAAAAATGTTGTTGGCAAAGTTTTACTGCCGATGGTTAAGTCAACACATACGGTTCCCATAGCTGTCGATACATTGCCTTCAAAGTCCTTGAGCTTCATGTCCGTTTTAACTAAGTCTTGGTCGCCTTTTCCAAGCTTCCTGAACATGACGTATGGCATTATGTTTATCGATGCGCCACCATCCACCAACATCTTGGTCACGGGCTGCCCATCCACTTTGCCTTTAACGAACAAAGCCCTTAGGTGCTGCCTTTCATCATCGGCAGGCTTCTCAAAGACAGTTGTCATCGGATCCAAGACCAATTGCGCCATCTCTGCAGTTTCTTCATCGCTGACAAGCGCCATGAACTCCATCGGCAATATGACAACCATATTAATTTCTGTCGATGGATCCCTGTCTTTGCGCTTTGGCCTCCACTGCTTTTCCCTTGAAGGATCTTCATTATCATACAAGTCATTTTGGCGTTCGCGCTGAATTCTTCTTTTCTGAGTCTTCGTCAGACCCTTAGGGCACCATTGAGGGAGCTTGGTTTTCCAGACAGGTTGGTGCTGCTTTCCACTGCTTGCATCGGCACTTCTCCCGATGTTTGGATCCCTGGAGAATATTTCTTCATCAGGTACCCTTGCGTTGGCCATCTCCTCAAGCTCCTCTTGATCAACACGCCTGCCAAGCCTGATATGCGCGCTGAGCTTGCCTCCCAGTCGGTCATGTGTCGATCCCTTCTCTCTGAGCGGTTTAGCGTACCTAGGCATCCGATAATCAAAACAAGGTTTCTTACCTGACTGATCGGCAGTGGAATATCCATTGCACTCGGGGCAATTATCGGCAGTAGGCAGCTTGATGCCTTCTTCCCAATAGTGAACGAAGAAGGGACACTTCTAGTGGTCCTTATGCCGAAGCCATTCTTGATGTTCTTCTTCTTCCTGCCGATATCGCTCCTCTCGTGATTGCCGATACTCTTGCCTTGGCTGCCTGTGCGTGATTACAACACTAGGAGCCCTTCTGGCACTACTACCTTCATCGGCAACTCTCTTGCCTTTTCTGTCATCGGCAAACCTCCTCTCACCACGTTCAGTCACTTGATTGTTAGGATCTACCGATGCATTCTTCCTGGCAGCTTCCGATGTCAGCACTTTGGTTTTTCCACTAGTTTCCACCATATTGTTTGGAAACGGGTGTTGATCAATCTTCATCGGTTTCTGGACTTTAGAATTTTCAAACTTGATTCGTCCAGACTCAATTTCTGACTGCAACTGCTGCCTGAACACTTTACAGTCATTGGTACTGTGAGAAGTTGCATTGTGCCACTTGCAGCACCTGATCTTCTTAAGCTCTTCGGCCGATGGAATTACTTGGTTGGGCACCAACTTGATTCGCCCTTCTTGAAGTAACAAGTCAAACATCCTATCGGCCTTGGTGATGTTAAAGGTGAACCTTTCAGCTTCTTTCTGGCCGAACGGACAAGACATAGGTTTCTTATCCTTCACCCATTCAGCCGCACCGATGCTTAGCTCTTCATCTGACCCAGAATCTTCTTCTTGCCCGATGAAGGTCACCTTCTTGTTCCAAGTCTTCCGGGGTTCAAAGGTTTTGATATCTTGATCGGTAATCCTTTGCACCAGATGACTTAGGCTTTCAAACTCCTGAGACGCGTACTTGTCCTTGATGTGCGGCAGTAATCCTTGGAGGGCCAAATCTGCCAGTTGTCGATCGTCAAGTACGAGGCTGTAGCACTTGTTCTTCACGTCTCGCAACCTCTGAACAAAGTTTTCCACCAATTCGTCATTGCGTTGCCTCAATTTGACCAAATCAGTAAGCTTATTTTCATATATGCCAGCGAAGAAGTATTTGTGAAATTGCTTCTCTAGATCGGCCCACGTGATTACAGAGTTTGGATGTAGTGATATAAACCATGTGAATGCCGATCCAGACAATGACGATGAGAACAATCTCACCCTGAGCTCTTCTCTGCTGGTAGCTTCTCCGCACTGGATAATGAAGCGATTGATATGCTCCATCATTGGAGATTGCCTTGTTTTTTACTTGTCATATGTTTTTAGGAGTTGCTAAAATACAATATTTGTCAAGTCATTTTTTCAAAACTCTTGGAGATGCTCTAACAGTCTACCCCAGTCGGCAGTGCTTCCCCAGCCGTCAACGCTGCTGGCGCTTGCCCACCGCCACACCGGTTAGGCGACTAGCCCTAATCGGGCAGCTAGACGACCCACGGGAGTCAGGCCCTAGCAGGGCCTACTGGCTACTGATGTCTGTTAGTCATTTGACATTTTTAAAGGACTTGATCCTAAGGAAATTAAGAGATTTTTCCAATGCATGAAAGATTGGAAGATGAGTTACCATCTCTAAAGCAACCTCGACGTTCTTTGTGTTTTAGGAAAGTTATTTGTAGATATACTTTTTTACATTTTGCAAGGCTTTTATGATTAATGTCATTTTCTAATTGACTTGTCTAATAAAATGATAGGTTTTGTACTTAATTTGTATATTGGAACATCTATTATTCACTAAGTACAAAAAGGCTCTAAGCCAGCGGTGTGCAAAAGTTTCTACTGGCGATTTTGCTTATCATGCGTTTGTAGAAATAAAACGGTTCCGAACCGTCTCTAAAAATCAATTTGTATAAGCGGTTTTGTTAAAAAATCCGCCTGTAAAAATACCCTATTTCTACCGGCAGTTTTCTTAAGGAACCGCATGTAGAAATCGATTTCTACAGACGATTCATTAAGAAATCCGCCACTAAAAATGTCTGGACATTTATTTTTTTTATTTTTAAACGACCTCGGATGGAAAAACTTCCAAAATAAAAGTTGTAGATCTCGAAAAGTTATGAAACTTTGTAGTTTACAACTTTGTCATTTGAAATCATCTTGTCATCAAAAACCACGTTCACATTTGTCAAATTTGAAATTCAAATTTTTGTAAACGACTGCGGATAGAAAAACTTGCTAAATAAAAGTTGTAGATCTCGAAAAGTTATGAAACTTTGTAGCTTACAACCTTTTCATTTGAATTCGTTTAGTGGCTCAAACAATCAATTTATACTCGGTTTATTATAGAATGAGGAGAACTAAAACCGAATCTTGTCACAAGTGACCTATGGGTGGAGTGGTAGAGGAGGGATCACGCGAGGGTGAGGTCTCGAGTTTGAATCCCCGCCGGAGTGCAGTTCACGATTTTACGGGAAAAAACCGCACGATTTGCGATTTCGACGGGCGGGTGGCCCACTTCTCAGCCTTTTTTCTATTTTTAAAAACCGATTTCTAGACAAACATTTCTAACTGCATGTAGAAATGAGCCTTTTGCGATTTCGACGGGCGGGTGGCCCACTTCTCAGCCTTTTTTTTCTATTTTTTAAAACCGATTTCTAGATAAACATTTCTAACCGCCCGTAGAAACGGACAGGCGGTTCGGCGGAAAAAAACCTGTACAAATGCATTCTAAACCGCCTGTATAGTACCAATGTGTACTCGTGATTCGTACTTCGATTATTAAAAAGTAACATATTGATTCTTGTTGTTTGTTCTACAATTTTTGTACAAAACATGCAAGTTGTCAATTGTCATTGGTAACGAACATTTTAGAGTATATAAGTGCGCTCTACCTGAATTCTGGCGCCAGATTCGCCACTCCTTTGGCTGCTCCATTTTCATAAAAAAAAAGGCCAACGGCCGTGCCAGTAGTCTCTAGAGGAGTTTAGTAGCACTGTACCTCAGGTCAGGACTAAGGAGATAGACTCAACAAAAGTCTATGTAAGGACTAAAGAGATAGAACGGCGTGAGACTAGCTAGGAAGACAAATAAAATAAAATAAAATCAGCACTTAAATAGCTAGGGGTTCTGAATAAGACATGAACACAGTACAACGTGGAAACAAAAACAGTTTAGCCGTTCTTCCGACCATTTTGATAGTTTTTCTTTTAAGAGCTAAATGCATCGCAGGTCCATTAACTTTTGGTAGTGTGTCATCTAGGTCCATCAATTTTCAAAATGCATTTTTAGGCCCCTTAACTTTTGTTGGCGTGTCATCCAGGTCCATAAACTTTCAAACAACATTTTTTGTCCATTAACTTTTGGTAGCGTGTCATCTAGGCCCGTCAACTTTTAAATTGTATTTTTGAGTCCCTAAACTTTTTAACTGGTTCACTGTAGATCCATACCCCTTCAATTAGCGAATAGATTTGTCATGACACGTCAAATAAGCTGTCAACATGAAGTAACAATACAATATATCTCTTATTATGTGTTTTTTTGTTTCTTTGTTTAATCTTTATTAACTTATTAGCTATTTAAGCTATTGTTTATCTATATGTATTCATATTATTATTTATTTATATTTCCATTTTTCTTCTTATTTACTCTCTCTGTCCTAAATTATAAGACATTTCAAGAATCTTGAAAAGTCAAAGCATCTCAAGTTTGACCAACAATTATAGAAAAAACTATAAAGATTTATGAAATCAAATAGGAATGCTATGAAAATATAATTGATAACAAATTTAATGATACTTATTTTGCATCATAAATGTTATTATATTATCATATAAGTTTGGTCAAACTTGAGATACTTTGACTCTCTAAGATTCTTGGGATGTCTTATAATTTGGGATGGAGGGAGTAGTTTGCTATGAATATTTTATTTTTCGTCTTATAGAAAACCAAATATAAGGGGAAAATAAATCACTAAAAGATAAAAAAGGAACATAAAATAAGTTAATAAATTATTAATCATTCTTAGAAAATAAGTTGATAAAGATTAAGAAAAACATATGAGAAACACAAAAACATTAAAAAGGACAAAACAACTCCCAATAAATAAAAAAACAATCAAATGCAGATGAATGGAACAGAAAATAAAATATAATATGGATCTATGCATAGCAAAGAATATTTCTACTCTACGATGGTTGTTAAATTGGCATGCCATGTCAGAACTATTCACTAATCGAAGAGGTTTGGACCTACGATGAATCAGTTAAAAAGTTGATGACCTAAAAATGTAATTTGAAAGTTCATAGACCTGAATAACACACAACCAAAAGTTGATGGACCCAAAAATACAATTTAAAAGTTGATGGACCTGAATGACACATAATCAAAAGTTAATAGACCTAAAAATATAATTTTAAAGTTGATGGACCTAGACAAGACACTACCAAAAGTTGTGGATTTAACTCTTCTTTTAATATATCCGTGAGCTCGCGTCAACGTGGCCACATACCCTTGTGCTGTGCGGCGATATGGAAATTACATATAACTATAAAGTTGCATGCAGAAAAAGGGTACAGAGGACTAGTAGATGCAAAGGAGCCGAGGCCCTGAAGAAGATGATGGCGATCTCACCTACCGCCCCAACTACGTACGACAGGCAGACGACCTGCCCCTCCGCTCCAAACCGACCAGACATCGATACCGCATCCGCATCGCACCGGCTGCTCTGCTCTTCACCAACCACTCCCACTCCCACCGTTACATATCATTCTCACACCGCCAGCGTCCACCACCACCATCGCCATGGCCGCCGCCACCACCACAACGCTCCTCCTGCTGCTGTGCGCCACCACCATCGGCCTCGCATCAGCGGCGGAGGAGACGTTCAAGCTCTACTTCCACGACATAGTAGGAGGAACCTCACCAACGGCCGTCCGCATAGCGGAAGCATCCTCCTCAAAGACCTCGTCGACCTCCTTCGGCACGGTGGTGGCGATCGACGACCCGCTGACGACGGGTCCCACGCGGGCGGCAGGCACCGAGGTAGGCCGCGCGCAGGGCACCTACACGTTCGCGGACCAGAAGACTTTCGGCCTCCTCATGGTGATGAACTTCGTGTTCACGGCCGGCGAACACAACGGGAGCTCGCTGTCCATCCTTGGACGTAACGAGGTGCTCAGTGATGTTCGTGAGATGAGTATTGTTGGTGGGAGTGGCAAGTTCCGTATGGCTAAAGGGTATGTTCAGGCTCATACTATTGATTCTGGTGCTACCTCCGGTGAGACTGTCGTCCAGTACACCGTCAACGTCAAGGCTTAGGTAGGTAGTTCTACCTTTTGCTTGCGATTATTCCGCCGGCGCCCATGGCTTCTTGTATTGTACGTCGTCGGTCGATCGATCTCCGGCTGCTGCTTTGTACGTTCTTCGATGTTGTAGTAGATTGAGATTTCAGATCGACTGTTCGTCATTACCATTCTATCCGTGTGCTTTGAGTTTATTTGGAGCGGGATTTATTGGATTTGCAGAACCGAATTGCTAGTGAACGACGACGCTTCGAAATTTGACAGAGTTAAATTTGTGTGTGGAGAACGTATCACATCACAGCCCAATTATTCTAGTTCTAGTTGACGAACAAATCAAGAATTATAGAGCTAATATATATTACGTACATTATTTGTTTCATGGAACCAACCAATGAATCCAATTAAGCAAGCAAAGCATGTGGCTGGTTATGATGATTGCCTGGACTCATCCAGCCAGCCAGCCAGCAGCACAGCAAAGCAAAGCAAACATGTGTGGCGGCGATCGAGAGAGACAGGAAAGCGTAGGTAGCACGCCGGTCGAGTAGGTGGGCACTGGAGCTGGGCGACGACTCCAAGCAAAGCAGTTGGTCGTGCATGCTGCTGGTGGTGGAGCTGTCGGCGCATACATCACTCGCTTACCAGATCCAATCCAACGCATTTATCAGAGAAAGCAACACACCCAGCGCATTATTCGCGTCCGTCGATTCTCTGGACAAAAGCGTGCAGCCGGGGCTCCTGTCTGTATCCAATTTGCAATCATCGCTCCGGCATCTATCGTTGTTCTTGCGCTACAGGTGTGCAAACTAACGTACCCAAATACAGATATCGGTATTTATACAGCAAGAGCTAGATGGCCAAACAACACCCAAGTGTTTCATGTGCGTGGATTCTATAGACTTTTGAAAAATGAGAAGAACAAACTAGTTTATTTGCATGAACTAAACCGGCGCCCCCGTGACATCTATAATGTGAATTATTTGCACTCATGCTTGCCTCACAGTAGTTTTCTATTTACATATTTTGTGTTAGAAATATCCAACTTGAAGATTCCAGCTCCACGCCATCGATTCATGTATTATATATATATATATAATACATATATATATATATATAGTTCTAACTTTAAAGAACCGCTTTCTTTGTTGAAACACCAAGTAGTCACATAGAGTCCTTACCATCTTGTAAATTGTAAATTTGAGTTACAGACACGTGGATTGCATGGGTAGCGAGTGGCAAACCCAAATCGATATAAGCTGTACCCTCAATTTTTTGTTTTTAACCTTTTTTTAAAAAAAACAAAATATTCACATTTGTACCAAAGGCTCGGAAATCTTCATGAATCATAACCGGCACTGTCTTGGCAATGACGTTCCTCCAAACAAAATGTAGCATTGCTGCGATTATGCCGTTCCCTAGGCAAGAGAGGCCGGAGTTCGAGCACACAGCAAACAAGAGTACTCCCTCCATCCCAAAATAATTTATATTTTATGTTTATTCAAAGTGTATCAAATTTGACCAAACTTATATAAATACAGTACTAATATTTATAGCAATTGGTTGGGGGCTCCCACCCAGGGTTCAAATCCTGGGTGCGACACTTTATTCTGTATTTATTTCAGGATTTTCTGACGCTGTGCATTAAGTGGTAGGCGACGTCTCCGTCGACAGCGAGACGCCTGTGATGACTTTGTGAACTTCAAGATTTGCCGGCTCAGTCCTTCGAAGATGCTCATAGGGGTAGGGTTTGCGTGCGTGTGTTCGTAGGGACGAGTGTGCGTACGTGTTGAGTGTTTGCGTTGTAGTACCCTCAAAAAATAATAAATATTATTAAATTTATTATAAAATATATTTTTACCGACTAAAATAATTGTCAAGCTACAAAGCCAAGCAGGTCGGATGATTCCCTTTCAACTCCGTGCCGAGGCTTTAACTGGACAACTTTCCATCGGCCCGACAGAGTTATTCGAAACAAGGCACGAGCATATAGGGCCATGTAAGGTCCACACATAATATGTGGGCTGTGACTCTCTTAGCCAGAGGAGTCCCTCTAATTTTCGTTCAGTGGCCATCCATCGAAATAAAGCCCAAATTCCAAACCTGTGTTGGGCTTAAGCTTCCTCGCAACTGAACGATGGATGGAATTTGGGCACAACAGCATGGACAGGATGTGGTTCTTGGGCTTTCTCGGACTTGCTCAAACCCTTGGGCCTTAGGTTGATCTTAATCTTTGTTGCCCGCTGGGATATGACATGATGCATGCACCCATAAAAGATAGGCTCCGCCGCCAGTGGATTTGGTTTGACCTCGAGTCCTTGCTCCGTGCGAAAATGCCATATATTCTAGCTTCGCTGCACAAATTCAAACCGTTGTATATATGGTTACTCCAATTTGTTACATAAACCGATATTCATAATGCCAAAAATAACTCTTGGCGTACGTGCATGCATGCGCTCTCGCGACTTGTCATGTTTGGACGAACATGGCTTAGTTGTATACTCACCCAGCATCCATTGGCGTACTCTCGCTCGAACCTAATGATCGGATCGTACACGTACGATCGACAACAACGAAGGTGTGCTAACGACGGTAGCTACAAAATTGGTGCATTGGGGACGAGGGCTGTTCTAATATGTGTATGTAGCTCCATTACCCAAAAAAAAGGTGTTCGACGTCAACGACTAGCAGTGCATTCTACTTAATCCGTTTCAAATTATAGTTCGTTTGGTCAACCCTAAATTTGACCACTCGTCTTCTTCAAATTTTTGTATAAAATATCATTTTTTTAGTGTGGCTTACTTATTTAATAAATACTCTACGACTTAAATTTGATTATCTTTGTATATTTTTTTTTGAATAAGGCGAGTGGTGAAAGTTGGGGTAAAAAAGTCACACGGATTATAAATTGAAAGGGAAGGGGTACGTACATCAGGGTTTTTGTTGTCGACCGGTGGCCGGTAACTGCCGGCGAGCGGACGGCCGGTAACCGCGGTAACCGGTCCAAACCGGCCCAAAACCGAACGGTTCGCATTTTGAATTCAAACGGCGTAGTTCAAACGGTTTGGGGTCGGTAACCGGTCGGTTAGGGCCGGTTACCGACCGGTTTGGGCCGGTTACCGACGGTATCGCCCCAAACCGCCCCAAACCAAATTTCAAATTTGAAAAAAAAAATCGAAAATGTTGAAAAAATTCCTAAAAATAGTTCATGATTTATAGAGTCGAATGGTGTACAAATTTTTCAAATTGGAGTTCGTTTGCTATTTATTTTGACGCGTACAAGTTTGGAAAAAAATAGAAAAGATCTTTTTTCTTTTTTTTTCAAACTTGTACACGTCAAAATAAATAGCAAACGAACTCCAATTTGAAAAATTTGTACACCATTCGACTCTATAAATCATGAACTATTTTTAGGAATTTTTTCAACATTTTCGATTTTTTTTTTCAAATTTCAAATTTGAATTCAAACCGGTACCGAAACCGAACCGGTCCCAGCCGGTTTGTCGGTAACCGTTACCGCGGTAACGGAACGGTAAGAAAAACGCTGACGTACATAGGACTACCTATGACCTTGTTTGGATCATAGGGCTACAACTAGTCGTGGTGGAACTAGATTGAGCTAGTTGCAACTAATTTGGGCTCCTAAACATGAGGGCTAGATTGAGCTAGTTGCAACTAGCCCACCCAAAAAACTAGCTCCCCAAAGAGGTGATTATTTGGGCTAGTTTGGGCTCTAGTTGTGGTGGAACGTGGGACTCACCTCATATGCAACTACAAAAAATATTATAACTAACAAACCAAACATCCAAATAAAATTCTGATTAGACCATTGAATTCGTTACAATAAATACTTTAAAATAAGATCTCACATAAATATATTTGAATGATTTATAAAAATAATTTATTATTAAACTAACTCAAACTAACATTGGATCCAAACACCTCCTTTGTTAGAGCTAGTTTATAAACTAACTCTAACATCTAGCTCTAGCTGAGTATCGATCGAGTTCTTGGCTTGCACGCGTGTCGGTGCGTACATTTGTCAAGACGTACGGCGACAAGGGGGATGGATGCACCGCATTCAGGTGTGTGCATGCGTGGGTGAATTACTGGCCACGCGCACACGCACGACGATGGAATCGATCGATGGAGTAGTATATAGAGGGTGTGTTTGGTTCCCTGGTTTAGCTGTAGCTTGGTTAAGATCTTAGCCTGGCTAGACGAAACCTGGTTCCAACAAGTCAACATTAGGTTTTGTTTGGTTATCGGTACCGTTTTAGCTTGGCTAGCCTTTCAACATACTTGGTTGTGTTCGTTTTGACACAGTCACCTCTTCATCAAATTGGTAAGTTTACCAACATGTGGCCGACATATTGGGGGCAGCACCACTACATGGCGAGCACACGCAAGCAGCAAGGCACGGCAAGTAGAGGGAGCAGCAGCACCACGACAGCACCATGGTGAGCACACGCAAGCAGCAAGGCACAACAAGCAGAGGGAGCAACAGCACCACGGCGAGCACACACAAGCAGAAGTCACGGCAAGCAGCAATCAAGCAACACACGGCAAGCACGACGTGCTTGGTGGCTCCCCTCCTTGAGCTCGGCGAGCAGGACCAGGACCGCACTAGCCACCACCAACGACACACTAGTAGAGAATATAGGCCTTACGTCGAAATGAGCTTTAGTTCCCGTTATTTTTTTTGTTCGGGGCTAATAGACATTTAGTCTCAGTTGGTAATACCAACCGGGACTAAAGGTACCACCGGTAGGTGTTACCAACCGGGGTTAAAGGGTTACCAACCGGGGTAAAGGTCTCTCTACGGTGGGTTCAAAACGAAAACGTCTCATTCATTGGCAGATGTGTTACGTAGGTCGGGTGGTAAGCAGGGGCGGATATGGGCCTAAGGCCACTTAGGCCATGGCCCTAGGCATGGGCCAAAATCTCCACGTATCCCTTTTAAGGCCCAGTTCATATGGATCTAGGATCGTGGTCAGTCGGAGCCCAGCAAGGAGCACGTGCGGCCTGCTTTGCCCTTTCTCGCTCGCTACGCTCGCACGAGATGATGCCAGGCGGTGTTTTAGTTGTCCAGTGTCGTGGCTGGTCATAGGCAACATGCCGCACATCTATTTTTTTTTAAAAAAAAAGCCCGCACGTCTATTCTTGAGGAGGCGCACCAAGCTAATGTGGTCTTGTTTGCTTGTTCTTGTTCCGTTCCATATTGACCATTGTTCAATATATACTTCAATTGTGTTACTTTGCAGAAATTAGTAGTCCCTCTATCTCAAATTATAAGTTATTTTAAAAAAACTCGAGAATCAAAGCGTCTCAAGTTAAACTACATTTATATAATAATATAATAACATTTATGATATCAACCAAGTATCAGTAGAGTTTTCATCAATTATATTTTCATATTATACATATTATAAATCTTTATATTTTTCTCTATAATTTTGATCAAACGTTGCTTTAACTCTTCAAAATTCTTGGAATGACGAAAGGAGGGAGTAAATAATAGCAACAGATATTTGATAAATTATGCATTTGATTTTTTACTTATGTGAACTATATTTATGCATGCCATGCCGGTTTTAGATTGTTGGTGCTTAGAGAAAGTTCAATAATAGAGTCAAATGTTTAGTTATAAGTCAAGCTATTAGAGTTAAGTTATACAATAAGTTGTCTCTTATTTGACTCTAAAAAGTTTCTCTTCCCTATTCCTCCTCATAAGATTTACTATTTGAACCCACTATTACCTAGACTTTCGTATCCAGCTTGGTGCTTGCTTGAGAGTCAAACTCTCCTCTTTCTCCTCTTCTCTTTCCTCTGTATCAGCATTTGCTTGGCTATAAGCTAATTATTGTACTTGCTCTTAGATAGCGGCCCTAAGCGTCAAAATCCGCTAGCTCCGCCACTGGTGATAAGCGCACGCGAGGTAGTGCATGAGGTCTTGAGTTTAAAACTCAGGGGGAGGGGGCGCAGTTGGTGGGAGACATTTATTGTTTTTAGCGGAAGGAATCTTTAGCCCCGGTTCCACCAACCGGGACTAAAGGAATAGACCTTTAGTCTCGAATTGCTAGTCCCGATTGGAAAACCGGGACTAAAGTGCCAGAGGTCTAAGTAGCAACGGAGAGCAAGGTGAGCATGATGAGTTGCCAGGGATCTGGAAGGAGCTTGCTGGCTGCGGCGTCCTCTGAAGCTGGCATCGCTGGCATCGTTGAATCACGCCTCCAAGCTCTAGCTGTCGCGTGCCCTTCTCGAGTTCGTGCTGTAATGGACCGGGAAGATAGAG
Source organism: Microstegium vimineum (assembly GCA_022036555.1). Lineage (NCBI taxonomy): Eukaryota > Viridiplantae > Streptophyta > Magnoliopsida > Poales > Poaceae > Microstegium > Microstegium vimineum. Next base: position 45,095,464 of record CM039133.1, read on the forward strand.
GAGGAGGGTCCGAGGCGGTGAGGCGGAGAGGATGAACAGCGGAACTCGGCGCTACTGTGCGGTGATGCCAACTCCATCAAGGCGCCAGGGCCTGGCTAGGAAAAAACGATCGACAGCTCCGTTTTTCCAGGGCCAGGCTAGGCTGTACGGTGGCCACACGGAGCCCGGCCTCAGCCCATGTACAGGCAACCAAACATGTCAAATTTGGCTCCACAAAACCAGGTCAGGAGTTAGCCACCCAACAAACACACTCATAGCGCCGCCACCGGCACTAGTTTAGGTCGGAGGACGACCCTTGCATGCATTATATATTGGACTGTTCGATCGATGCCAAGATCGCTGCTTGCATGCCTTGTTTTGCCTGAGTAAACGTTTAATGCTGACCATCCAGAAGCAGCAGGCAACTAACTTATCTCTCTATCGATACATCTCATCTCATATATAGGAATTACTGTACGTACGGCTAGTATATGCATGCATGAATACTTGCGATCGAGTGCGTGAAAGTATATGCATTCATATGTTAGTTGGGTGTGTGCGTACGTTTTGCACTTGTTCGTCGTTCCCGCACCGCACGCAAGAGTAGCTAGGCAAGACGGGCAAATTGGCACATGCATGATGCTGCATGCACCTGCATATATTCCACACAGTCGTCATCGCCTGCTTCAGCCTGGCACAAATGCTTAGCAGCATGCAGATAACTTGCCCCAGCACAAAACGTAGCATGCTTGCGTACTCCCTTGGTATCTCATTCTTAAATTCCCTAAGAAGTTAAACTTTTTTAAGTACCATTAGATAGGTTATTGATATACTTTTATAATAAATTTAATTAGAGATATAAATGTTGGACCTATTTTCTACAACTATATATATATATATATATATATATAGTTGTAGAATATATATATATATACACACACACACCCTATGTATCTGATTTCGAAGTCGTTTTAGAAAAACTTTAGATTACCGCCGATCCCTGGTCGGCATCGTTTATGGATCTGATCGTCTTCGAGCCCCCAACTTTCGTTCTTGATTAATAAAAACATCCTTGGCAAATGCTTTCACAGTTGTTCGTCTTTCATAAATCCAAGAATTTCACCTCTGACTATGAAATACGAATGCCCCCGACTATCCCTATTAATCATTACTCCGATCCCGAAGGCCAACACAATATGACCGGAATCCTATGATGTTATCCCATGCTAATGTATCCAGAGCGATGGCTTGCTTTGAGCACTCTAATTTCTTCAAAGTAACAGCGCCGGAGGCACGGCCCATCCAATTAAGGACAGGAGCGCATCGCCGGCAGAAGGGTCGGTTCGTGGCTGGAACCGGCAGTGATAATGAGGTTCACTGCCGGTTCGTGTCTGGAACTGGCAGTGAGGAAGCATCATCGCCGGCCCACACAAAACTTTAGATTAAATATTGAGAATATCACTACTACAGAATCAGGCATCACTGTCGGCCCATCACAACCGGTTTTGTTTGGGCCAGTGGTGATGCTTCTTCACTGCCAGTTTCAGGCACGAACCGACAGTGAACCTCATCATCACTGCCGGTTCATGGCTAGAACCGGCAGTGATAACCTGGACACTTTCACTGCCGGTTCCGACCACGAACCGCCACTGATGATGAGCTTCACTGTCGGTTCATGGCTGGAACCGCAAGTGATGTACCTGGACACTGATTTTTTTTGTAAACGACGACTTCAGATGAAAAAACTTGCTAAATAAAAGTTGTAGATCTCAAAAAGTTATGAAACTTTGTAGTTTACAACCTTTTCATTTGAAATCATCTTGTCATCGAAAAATATGTTGAATTTTTTAAATTTGAATTTTGAATTTTTGTAAACGACCTCGGATGGAAAAACTTTCTACATAAAAGTTGTAGATTTCAAAAAGTTATGAAACTTTGTATAGTTTACAACCTTTTCATTTGAATTCGTTTAGTGGCTCAAACAATCAATTTACACTCGGTTTAGTATATAATGAGGTGAAAAAACCAAATCTAGACACAAGTGAGTCATGGGTGGAGTGGTAGAGGAGGGATCGCGCAAGACTAAGGTTGTGGGTTCGAAATCCCACCGGAGCGTAGTTCGCGATTTTACGCGAAAAAATGAGCGACTTCTGACTGAGTCGGGCGGGGGAGTTACTATTGGCCACTCCCTGAATTTAAATCTTTTTTTTCTATTTTAAAAAGACGATTTTTGGACACCATCATCACTGCCGGTTTGACATAACCGGTTGTGATGTCATCACCTCATCACTGCCGAGTTGGTTGTGCATGTTCAAAAACCACCAGTGAAGAGGAGTTTTGAACCGGCACTAATGTCCTTTTTCTGGAGTAGTGTATAATAAATCATCAATAACTTTTAAGTTATAGAAATTGTAAACATGAAAATTATAAAAACAAATTTGTCTTGAAAAATATTTTTTATAAAAGTATACACATATCATTATTCTAAAAATATTTTATACAAAGAAGAAGTCAAAGTTACGCTTAGGAGACTATATTGCTGTCTAAACCACTAATACGGAGAGAGTACACTCTTAGGTACTCCCTCTGTCCTTAAATAACTGTCTTTCTTATTTGCCGAGAAATAACTTAGATTAATTTTATATAAAAAATTATTAATATTTATGATACATAAATGATATCATTAGATAGATTTTTTATCTAGTTTTTTAATAAATTTATTTAGAGACATAAATATTGCATGTATTTTATATAAATCTAGCCGTTAAAGTTGTGACACGAAACCTCAAAACGATACTCAATAAAAGACTGATGAAGTATATACTATATGACATACGACAACACAGCCTCCCACTACTATATACTACAGTGACACACACGGTCACGCACCAACATCACATTGGCGTGCGACGTCGACGCGCGTCATCCATCCATCCTCCCCAGTCCCCAGTGGCCACCACACCTAGCTAGCCAGAGCCGTACGCCGCCGTCTCAGCTCCATGCATTTCGCCGCCGCGTGGCCGGCCGCCCCTGCGCGCGCTTTCTACGTGTCTTCCCCAGGCCAGGCCGCCCACTACGACTATTCCGTGGCCATGCACACTGCTGGTGTTGGGTGGTGCGTGGTGACCACGCGCGCGCGCGCGCACTAGCTAAGCCAGCAATGATGAAGCGAAACCACGGCCGGAACGAAGACTAGTGTGTTGCATGCATGTCTCGTTCCATGGTGTTCTCCCCACTACGAGAAGCAGTAGCTCTGCCGAGTGCTGCAAGCTTTGCCAAGTACCAAATATTAGACACTCGGCAATTGCGTGCTAGTCAACGTGCCACTCGACACAATATCCCACTTGACATATCTATATTTGCCGAGTGACTGGCACTCGGCACAGAGCTGCACTCGACACATCAGGCGTTTTACCGAGTGTTGAACACTCGGTAAAAAAAATCATTCGGCAAAAAATCCAGGCCCTAACGTCATCCATGGCCGTCAGCTTTGCCGAGTGCCCGCCGTTTGGCACTCGGCAAAAAAAGCTCCCTTTTGCTGAGTACCAGGGTTCCCGCTCGGCAACAAACAAGCTTTGCCGAGTGTCAGGGCCGGCACTCGGCAAAGAATTTGTTTTTTTTTTAATTTTTGTAACCAGATTTTTTGGTAGCTTTCACACATCAACATGGTCAACATGTTCAAGTTTGACACTTTTTCAAAACTTTTTGTTATATTTTTTTGATTTTATTTCATTTTCTTGATTTTTCTCAAAATACACAAGTTTGAACTGCGGGTGCATCGAATAATGGATTTCAACGAATGCAAAAATGCTATTCTTGTTCTTGAGTGTATGTTTAGGCCAAATCCGGAAACTGACCCGAAATTTCGATCAACGTGCTCTCGGGGCAACACCTCCAAGTTCCGTGCGGGCGGTTTTTAAATTCTAAAAAATTCAAACGAAATCTGAAAATCAGGAAACTTTGCGAGGTGTCGTTACATCATATGCGTATGCCATGAAAAAATTTGAGAAAGTTTGGAGCACGTTGTCACGTACGATGCTCAGAAATCAGTAGCTTTGCCGAGTGCCGGCCAGGTGGCACTCGACAACTAATTTCAGAAAAAGAAAAATAAAATGGGTTTTTGCCGAGTGTCGGCCAGGTGGCACTCGGCAACGAATTTTTTTTAAAAAAATTGTTTTTCCGAGTGGCTACCACGTCAGCACTCGGCAAAAAATCCGTCAACTTGACGGTCACCGTTCTCGTTGCCGAGTGCTGACTTGACACTCGACAAAGGATGTGCCGAGTACCCGATATTTGACACTCGGCAAAGGCGGCTTTGCCGACGAAATCGTTGCCGAGTGACCTTTGCCGACGGCAAAGGATTTGCCGAGTGTATATGGGTCTTTGCCGAGTGGGTCAATCACTCGGCAAAGCTGTTGTTTTCAGTAGTGCCCACCGCGTGTCCCGGCCACACGCATGCATATGCATCATGTCCTATTTACATCTTTATTTCATTTGTTGGTCACGAAAGCGCGGACTACGATCCGGTAATTTAGTCGTGACCAGCTGCCTTAACCGAGACTAAAGGTCCGCTAAAGAAAATAATATCTATCCTTATCCCTGCGATTCATGGGACTACGAAGGACTGAAAACGACGATAAGAGTGAGTGAGGGTGAATAAGAGTCTAATTTTTTTTCTGAAACTTTTAGCCCATGTCATAAAATCAACACTAAAAGCGCACACACAAACATCATGATGTCCACGACCAACTAGTGGGTGGATATTCCGTAGGAACACATCCGAACACCACGAAATAGCAAGAACCGTTTTCTGAACCGAAGGAGAGAAATTGAGAAACTCAACTCTTATGAAGAAAAAGCGAGTTCTCAAATCTTAAAATACTCAAATCAACTAGCGACGAGAATAACTAGATAGGTTTCTTAGAACGGTAGAAGGCTAACACAAAAAGCGGAACACAAAACGGTGCTCAAACACACAAACCTTGGAAGAGCTACCGCCCACACCAGACACATCCGGTATTCACGGCCGGGAACTGAGCACAATCAGTAAATACTAGACACATTTGGTATTCTAGACAACACAGAGTGAATTTATGAGAAAATACAGAAACCCTATCAAATCGTGTCCATAAATTATGAAATCTTAACCACGGATTCTTATCCAAATTTCAGCTCAAAACTCTAAAGTATAAAATGTCGGACACATCCAATATGGACAAGCAGATTTTAGGAAACTTTGCCTAAAACTTGATCAAATCAAAACGAACTATCACAAAATTTGAAACACTTGTTCACAAGGCAGTAGATGGGTTATCCCTAAAAGATAATTACCCAGTTTGAATCCAGACACAGGAAAATCAATTAAATCCGAAAACACTAGTTTTTCTCCCCTAAAAGCTTGATTCCCCCCGATCTATAAATCGTGATGAATTGGATGATTTTTTCAGTGAAAAGATTCAACTCACGTCCTAGTTCATTTTCATTCAATCGGTTTGAATCAAAACACCTCCAAACTCAAGATTCAATGCAAAATGGGAAAGAGGTAGAAGAGAGAAAACCAAGAACCCGAAGAACACAAACGGGATTGACATAAATGAATCCCAGAGAACACAAGGCCGGTAATTAAGGACCTCTATTCCGCAAAAATATTCAGTTCTTTCACCTCGCCATCGACCACCGCCTCTGAACTCCATACCTAGGCACCACAATACAAAAGACATGTCGCACACTGCTCATGCATATTAACATCACAATCATCATAAATCTAAACAATATGGGTACTTCTCGATTATATCACTACTACAAAAACGACAATCACTGCCGGCCCATCACTGTCGGTTTTGTTTGGGCCGGCAGTGATACCCCTTCACTGCCGGTTCTTCCTCTGACAGGCCCCCAATTATTGGAGGCAGGAGCTGAACCGGCAGTGAAACACCACATCACTGCCGGTTCGTGGCTTGAACCGGCAGTGATGCCTGCCAGTTTGTGGCTTGAACCGGCAATGATGCCTGCCGGTTCAAGCCACCAACCGGCAGTGATGTGGTGTTTCACTGCCGGTTCGTGGTTGGAACCGGCAGTGATGTTGTGTACAGTATAAAGCTTCGATCTCCTCCCTCCCTCCTCTGCCCAACAGTAAAGAACAGTGCGTGAGGAGCTCTCTCTCTCCATTGTTGCGGCTGGTGGATTTCTTGATCTCCATTTTTGGCTCCTCTTCACTCTTGGATCCTCATATCTTCTTGCTCTTGGTTAGTAACAAGCATAATTCTTTAGAATTGTTGGTTTACATTGTTTTTGTGTGTAAATCTATAGTTTAGAGCTATGCTAGTTTTCATGATCAAGAAGAGAGATGTTGTAATTTGTGTCAATTTTTTATACCTTTTAGATCCAAAAGTATTTAGAAAAATTGTAGCACTTTGTTTTTATTAGATAATTATTGTATAATCATTGAATAGCTAGGTTCGAAATATTCATCTCGAAAATTATATATGGATTAAAATTGTAATTAGTTATATTTATTACTTACATTTAATACTCCATGCATGTATTAAAGATTTGATGGGATGTGGAATAGATTCGGTATTTATTACTTATATTTAATACTCCATGCATGCATGCATTTAGTACTTACATTTATTACTCCATGCACGCATTTAATACTCACATTTAATACTCTATGCATCCACCTATTTTGTTGTCTCACTTTTTATAGCGCAACCAAATTCAAATTATAAAGAAAAGAATATTGTTCAAAAATGCTCCCATTAATATGTTCCTATGTTTTCTCTTCTCTGTCCATTTTATCAGTGCAGACATGGCTCGAGGGTGGATGTACGATCTGTCACGTACAGACCCACGGTACTTGACGGGCATCGACGATTTCATCAAGCGAGCTAGAGCCAATGCTGGGGACTCACATCTTATATTTTGTCCATGCAAAGACTGCAAGAATACGAGAAAATGGGGCGACGTGGATCATATACGGTTGCACTTGATCACAAGGGGGTTCATGAGAAACTACACGATTTGGAATTTGCATGGAGAGGTTGGTCAAAATGTTAATGATGATGTGCACATGCCTAGTGTATCCCTGAATGCATTATTGTCTGTTCATGAGTACACAGAATATGTGTCTACCAATGATGATGTGTTTATGAATACATTAGCTAACGACACTGAGGAAAATGATGGCATTTCACAGCTTCTACATGATGTGCATGGGGGATTCCTTAGTGTTTCACAGTTGAAAAAACTGGTGATGATGAGAAAGGATGTAAAAACACCATTGTTTCCGTGCTCCCCAATAAGCAAACTGGAAGCCAACATCATGCTATCGGAGTTCAAATCAACGAATGTATTGAGTGATAAAGGCTTCGATAACTTGTTAGTTATACTACATAAACTATTTCCGGAGGCCGAGTTAGCAGAAAAGACTTACCTTGCGAAGCAAATGATTTACCCAATTGGCCTCGAGGTTGAGAAAATCCACGCGTGTTTCAACGACTGCATATTGTACCGTGGAGAGAAATACAAAGACTTGGATGCATGTCCCAAGTGTAAAGCTCCCCGATACAAGCAAGGGCCATCAAATGATGGAAGCAAGACCAGAGGAGGGCCAGTAAAGTCCGTGTGGTATTTTCCTATAGCTCTACGAGTGCATAGGTTGTTTGCAAATGAGAAGTCAGCCAAGTTGTTGCGTTGGCACGGCGAAGAGCGAAAGAAAGATTCAATGATGAGACATCCCGCCGATGGGTCGGACTGGAGGACTATCAACACTATGTTCTATAAGAACATCGGTGGAGAGGTAAGGCATCTGTGGTTTGCTTTGAGCACGGATGGGATGAACCCGTTTGACCAGGTGAGAACCAATCATAGCACTTGGCAAGTGACGCTATGTATATACAACCTTCCACCTTGGCTTTGTATGAAACGGTCATACGTCCAGATGCCATTACTAATCCAAGGACCAAGACAACCTGGTAATGATATTGATGTGCTTCTAGAACCAGTGATCGATGAACTACTACAGATGTGGGAGACGGGTGTGAAGGATGTCTCGGATGAGTACAAAAAAGAACATGTCACGGTAAAGGCTGTACTTATCGCTACAATCACCGACCTACCAGGGCAAGGTTCCTTGTCTGGAGAGAACACAAAAGGATACACTGGGTGTGTCGAGTGCTTGGACGAGACTGATGCTACACATCTACCAGAAAACAGGAAGATGGTCTACATGGGACACCGTAGGTTTCTACGTCGTGATCACCCTTACCGTAGGAATACAAAAGATTTTAATGGGACTACTGAGAAACGTGGACCTCCAAAGTATCGAGACGGGAAACAACTGCTTCAACAATTAAGCAAAATCACAAATGTTGTCCTTGGGAAGGGGGACGGGGCAGTAGCAGCGCCAACCAATAGTATCTGAAAGAAAAAAATCTATCTTCTGGAAACTACCTTACTGACAACTTTTGAGTGTACGTCACTGTCTTGATCCAATGCACATAACTAAAAACGTGTGCGGTAACACACTTAACACGTTGATGAACACCGGGGGAACAAGCAAGGATTCTCTCGCGACATGCTTGGACATGCAACACCTGGGCCTCAGGAAGGAGTTGCACCCAATAACTCTTGAGAATGGTCACTTGAAACTTCCGGTGGCATCATGGAAACTGAAAAAGGAGGAAAAAGAAATGCTTATTTCTTTCTTCAACGATCTCAAAGTACCGAGCGGCTACTGCGGGAACCCGAAGAGGCTAGTTAACATGAGAGAACTTAAGTTTAACTATGGTTCTATGAAGGCCCATGACTATCATGTCATAATGACTCAGCTGCTCCCAGTTGCCCTGCGAGGTATCCTCCCTGACAAGGTCCGTGCTCCAATCATAAAGTTGTGTTCGTTCTTCAACGCAATCTCTGAAAAGGTCATTGAAGTGGGCAGGCTAGACCGCCTGAAGCAGGAGATAGCCGAGATTATATGTAGGCTTGAGATGCATTTCCCACCGACTTACTTTGACATTTTAGTGCATCTACTTGTTCATCTTGTGGATCAAATAAAAGTCCTTGGTCCAATGTACCTACACCAGATGTTTCCTTTTGAGAGGCTCATGAAAGTTTTTAGGCGGTATGTTAGGAATAAATTCAGACCAGAAGGGAGCATGGTAGAAGGATGGTCAACAGAGGAGGCTATTGAGTTCTCCACATATTATCTGGACATCAAGCGGGTCGGAGTTCTAGTATCTCATCATGATGGAAGACTAGGGGGCAAAGGAACAATAGGTGAGAAAGCTGTCAAAATAGACAAAGTGGTCTCCTTCAGACAAGCACACTTCGCTGTTCTCCAGCAGGCCGACGGTGTGATCACATACATTGATGAGCACAAACAGTTACTGCAAAGAAAGCACATCGGTAGGTCACAGGCTTGGCTTGAGAAAAAACATAAGGAGGAATTTGGTGACTGGTTTCGACGCCAAAGGCTAGGAATGGTGACGGGATGTCAGCTAGATCTCTTAGCCCCCGGACCTTCTACTACGCTAATGACATACCAAGGATATCAAATACATGGTTTTACATTTTACACAAAAAACAGGACGGAAAGAGCACCAACCAAAATAGTGGTGTTCGTTTCGACGCCCACGATGAGTACGACATGGTGGTGGCAACATACTATGGTTTCATAGATGAGATATGGGAGCTAGACTATGGACATCAGTTGAAAGTTGCTCTTTTCCATTGTCTGTGGGTCTGGCTGAATGAAATCAACACCGACAAGGATGGGTTCACTACTGTTGATCTATCCAAGACCGTATACAGAGATGACCCCTTCATCCTTGCAAAGGATGTTTTGCAAATCTTCTATGCAAGGGATAACAATACAAATGGAAGACGACATGTAGTATTGCAAGGCAAAAGGAAGATTGTCGGTGTCGACGGAGTGATAGACGAAGAAGACTACAAAGGTTATGAAGAAATGACTCCTTTTGGGGCGGATGTTACCCTACATGTCCTTGAAGAGGGTGACGAACCTGCTTACCTCCGGAGTGATCACGATGAGGCCATCATCGTGCCTGCACCTTGAATTGTTAGAGTATCATAAACTATGTAATCCTTAATGAAGTTGTAGATTGATGAGTTGTACCATGTTGTTGATTGATGTATGCCATGTCAAAAGGAATTCAAAAACTATAAAGAATTAGACCTTGAGTGTATAAGCATTAATGTAGAGCTCTTCAAAACTAGCAAAAGCTATGTTGGAAGATTTTCAACTTCTATTCAAATTTTTGGAGTAATTACAAAGGGGGTAATTGAATTTTAAACCCTTATTCAAATTAAAAATGGAATTAAAAAACTATAAAGAATTTGAATATGCTCCTTCAGCAAAAGTTGTAGAGAATTAAAAATTATGCAACTTCTATGTTTGGAGTTTTTCATGTTCTAGTAAAAAATCAGGAGTAATTTAAATTCTAAAGAAAAAGGCAGATTTAAAAAGATACACACATCACTACCGGTTATAGAGCAACCGACAGTGATGTGCCTCTATCACTGCCGGCTCTAATTACTAACCGGCAGTGATGCGCCCTCATCACTGCCGATTGTGCTCCCTCATCACTGCCGATTCTTCTTACAAACCGGCACTGATAAGGGACATCACTGCCGGTTTGTAATAAGAATCGGCAGTGATATGCCACCCTATTTAAAGAACTGGCGCGCGTCCGAAAATTTCAGACGCGTGCCCGTTCCACACTTAGCAATTCTGCTCCAGCCCGAGCTCGCGATTGCACGCCGCCGCGAGGAGCTCTCTCCACTCCGCCGCTCTGCTCTGCTCGACGTCGCAACTGCACGCCGCCGCCCGCTCTACTCTACTCGACGCATGCCGCCGCGAGGAGCTCCCTCCACTGCATGTCGCTGCCGCCCGCTCTGCTCGACGCCGTGACGCCGCTGGTCGACGCCGCACAGGACCGCCAGGGCCGCCACGACATCGCCGGCCGCCACATCCACGCCGCAGGAGCACAGGAGCAGGAGCAGGATCACATAGAGGAGCGCGAAATCCGGCCCTAATCTCCACGCGGTGAGCTCCATGTCCACGCACCGAAGGTGTTCGACGAAATGTGTACATGGACCTGCTCTGCTTTTGCTTGCTTGCTTGGCATGGAGATAGATTATGAGATGAATTGAAGGTGGGAGAGAAAGGGAGGAGATGGAATGCCCTGCTTTTGCTTGTTTGTTTGCTTGTTCGATGGAATGCCATAAAGAAAAACCATATATCGAGATAGATATAGAAAGAAAGAGAGAGAGAGAGATGGATTACATATAACTAGAGATATAGATAGAGGATAGATAGAGATAGAGAGAGAGAGTTAGAGATATACAATCATATATATCCCATCTCGTTATATATACAATCATTTATTTCATGATATATGGTATGCTTGTAAACTCTTTGATCACTTATAGATATATAGATAGATATAGATGGAGAGATAGATAGAGATAGAGAGATAGAGAGAGAGAGAGATACATACATATATATGTCATCTCTTTATTTCATATTGTGTCTACCATGATTCAAATTTGTGGATAGATCAAGATAGAGATAGAGATATAGAGGCTTCATATTGATAACATCGAGCATGAATTTATAGTACTTATAGATAGATGACAAATTTCATATCATATATACATGGCTTATAGCACAATTTGTACTTATAGCACTTATAGCACTTATAGTACCTATGAGCTAATACCAATATCCTTGTATATACTTGTAGCACAATTTGTGTATAGCATGACTTGTACCTATGAGCTAATATCAATCACTCTTCATGCTAGATACATGACTTGGCGTATTTTTTGGAGATACATGACTTATCTATATACTTATGCTACCCATAGAAATATAACAATAATGGAGCCTATGCTTGTATATATGTTATGTACCTATGAGTTAATACCAATACTCGAAATTATTGTCCAGAAACATGACAATTAAGCGCCGATTCACCACCTGTCGCCCTGCGACCGAAGCCGATGACCAAGGAACTAGTGGTGGTGGTGCTGAACGTGACCAAGGATCCGATGACAATCAGCAAGGGGATCAAAGACCTTGAAGCCCTAGCCATATGCTAAACCTAGAAGAGGGCCAAGGAGACGGGGTAATAACTTAGGTCATACCTAAAAACACAGTAGGTCAAGTTTGATGGGGTATTCATAAATTTTGAAGCAGGTTCCGTCGGAAGGTCCAAGTACTGGTGAGAGTTCCAGAAGGACTAAGCGTGGTGCAACAAAGCTCCCTCATACAAATAGACACTGGCACATCTCTCAGTTCGATCAACTAGGGGAGCCGGTGGAGCCACTTAAAGCATTTGGCACATACAAGAGTACCATCAGGGCACTTGTAAGGGACTTCAACCCGATCAAATACAGGAAGTGGAATGGCAGTGAGCAAGACGCGTGGAGGGTTCCAAAAGTGGAGAAGGAACTAGTTTGGAACAAGCTCAGAGGGTATTTCACTTTCCCTAATGATTGTGATGAAGCGACAGTCAAGAAGAGGGCCAAGGAAATCATGGGTCACTCCTTCAAGAATTTCAAGGGAAAGTTGCACAAGCTCATCAAGGAGGAAAAAGAACCGAAATTTGCGGGAGGTGAATTCAGCAAGCAAAGGGACTTCTGGGAGGAATTCAAGTCTTACAAGCTATCCGATGAGGCCAAGGCATCAAGCGAAAGAAACAAAGCAAACTCGCTTAGGTCAAATAATCCTCACCGCCTAGGATCGCGTGGGTACGTAAGGAAAATTCCGGATTGGGATGTCCAAGTCGAAGCACTAGAGCGGAGCGGCATTACGCCTCAGACAAGCGATTGGCAGCCCAGATCAGTGAACTACCTACTCGCAAGGGGGGCACAATACAATCCTGACGGGAGCCTTTCCGCCAGTGCTGAACCCGTCACCGATCTCCTCCAGAAGATTTCCACGATCACTAAGGAAGTGCATAGAGGGGCCCGCAGGTCGGATAGAGAAAATGACGTGCTCACGCAAGCACTTGGAACCAAGGAGCACCCCGGTCGCACTAGAGGAGCCGAGATAATTCCTTGGGAGAAAGCATTTGAAGGTGAATCTACTTCCTATAGGAGCCGGGTCAGGGTTAGAACGCAAAGAGAAGAGGAGTTCCAAAGGAAATGGAGCCTAAGCTGCAAAAGAAATAGAGAGCCCCATTCAAAGTGGAGTATATGAAGAAGGTCAAGCACCTAGATCAACCAATGGGGAACAACGAGTGCGGGTTCTTGTTTCAAAGGAAATGTGGAGCCTAAGCTGCAAAAGAAATGGAGAGCCCCATTCAAAGTGGAGTATATGAAGAAGGTCAAGCACCTAGATCAACCAATGGGGAACAACGAGTGCGGGTTCTATGTGATGTGGGCAATGCTTGCCTACTTTGGCGCAAAACTAGGAATAGGAGATGGCATGGTAGGTACGCGTCACATTTTAATTCTATTGTTTTGTCTTACGTATGTGCATCTCAATATCATCTTGTATCAATTTACAACGCAAAGATCAGGGCCACAACAGGTTGGTAGATTTTGAGATAAGAGGATTTCAAGAGGAGATAACAGCTCTTATTCTGGACGAGATAGTGTATAGAAAAGGATATCTGTCCATTGTGTAGAGTAAGGACTTCAAGAAGATCTACGGAAAAGACCGCCTCGAAAGGCTATTGTAATGCGACATTTAATTCGATACTTTAAGTTTTGTTTGGATGTTTTGTAATAATTATTATAAATGTGTGATGGGTTTGTATTGTCGCTAGTCCACAACCACCTTCAATTCACATTGATATCAAATGGTTCGATAGCAAACACCTCCACGATCTCCCACCCCACCCCACCACCTCTACCCTAAACCCCAAATGAAAATAAAACAAATAATAAATGCAAATTTAAAAAATAATATCACTACCGGTTCAATTAAAACCGACAGTGATGACTCAAGCATCATTGTCGGTTGGTGGAACAAACCGGCAGTGATGGCTCAAGCATCACTGTCGGTTTGACATAACCAGCAGTGATGGCTTGGCCTCATCACTGCCGAATTGGCAGTGCCGGTTCAAAAATCGTCACTGAAGCGGGGTTTTGAACCGGCACTGATTGCAGGTTCTGTAGTAGTGTATGTTCGCAGATTGCCTCGCGCATAGCTTACCATTACACTTACATAACTCACATGACTTTGGATAAGATGCTCTCCTTTTGATCTAGCCAATTAAAGGACTTTTAGTCCGGGTTAGTAATATCAATCAGAACTAAAGGGGTAAATAGGCTTTTAGTCCTAATTGATAACATGAATTGGGATTAATGTAGACTGTAATTCATTTGGGTTGGTGTTACTCATTCGGATGACTAAAGGTCCTCTAAAGTCGATAAAATTTAGAACTGGAATTAATGCTTACATTTATTTTGGTTCCAACTCTAAGCGAGACTAATATGCTCAATCTACAATAATTCATTCTACCAGTGCCAATACATGCTCTTATTGCCCTGTCTAGGTCTGACCGTGGGCACTGGGCATGACGCCCGGCATCGCACGGCCAGGCTAGCTCTAGTCATCGTGCTTTCATGTTCGTGCCTTAGCCTGCCAACTGCCAGGCCCATGCCTAACATATTTGGGCTGTGTCGTGCCGGGCAGCCCACCTGGCCTACATGTATACCTCGCTTACTCGCTTTGAAATTCAAATCCACGTACGACGACCAGCTTGACTAGCCTTTAGAAAACAAAATTTATATGCGTGTATTAGACACGCACGAATGTAAAAGTAAAAATCGTGATAAAGGGACATGGTTGTTATATAATTATTATACTATTATGGTCACACGTGTAAAATAAAGGCCGGCGCTAGCACTAACGGTACGGTGGTGCAAGGATCGATGTCACTCTATGGTCCACTTGTTTTAAGCTACAATATCTCTCATTATGTATCGATCAGAGGCTAACATTGGATGATTATTTACGATAACAATACGTACAGATGGTGGCACGATCGATCCATGCAACAACATTTGTATATATATAAAAGAAACTTTCTGTCTACGAGTGCCCATTGTCGACACGAGACGCTGGCTTCTGATTCTGACATATATATCAAGCGACTGATGATGGAGTACGTACTGGACAGTGAAATGTGGGACATGTTATATATATTGCCGGCCATGCATGCAGACTACTGCAACAGGGTAATATAAGGTAACGAACAGGCCTGCATGCCGAGCGAAGAGCGATGACTGGACCAGAGTACTCTGAAATGTGTGATAATTAATTATGTGGTCAGTATTGAATTCGTAACATGAGTGGAAGTTCAGTTACCATTCAGCAAAAAAGTTTGTATGCTAATGCGTTGCATTATTATAGTAGTATATATATATATATATATATAGCACAAGGTCGGGATGATATGAGTTTGTCAAAAACCTACTGTTCCCTCCGTCGTAAATTATAAATAATTTTAGGAATCTTGAAGATACAAAACATTTTCGGTTTAACCAAATTTATATGATAATATAATAAATACTTATGGTGTCAACTAAATATTATTTAATTTTTCATCAATTATATTTTCATAGTAGTATGTCTATTTAATGTTATGAATTTTTATAATTTTTTCTATAATTTTAGTTAAATAAAGTTGAGATGCTTTGGCTCTACAAAGTTTTTGGAATGACTTATAATTTGGAATCGAGAGAGTACATACTTAATTACTTACTTCCACATCCTAGCTGCATGTGTGTGCCCTCACATTGTCTTTAAGGTTTGAGGACTACAAAGATAACTGAGGAACCCCTGATTGAGGACTTCTAAATTTTCTTAGTTGGCATAATTTTTTTGACCACTACAAACCATTATATTCATATTTGGGACAACAACTTAGCCTCTAAAATGTATACTTTAATTGTAGGATGACTATGGTTATGTGCTTTCTTATTAAGTATATTTGTCCTAATCCATTTGTGCACTAGGTTTCTTCTCATACAGTTGTTTCATTAACTTGGGTTTCTCCTCTCTTACATCCCATCAAGAGGGGAGCCGCCGCCGCCACCACCGAGAGGCGCCGCCGCCGCCACCATCGCCCGCGGCCCCCGTTCCCTCGCCTCCGGCCTCGTTGCCGGTGGTGACGCGGAGTGGGGGTCCGCCTCGTTTTACAGTTTTTTTTGTCTCCACAGGGTCTTAGTCGAGTTCTAGGTCTAGGGTTTGCTCGCCGTCGATGTTCGGCGGCGGAGTTAGGCTTGGCCGGAGGAGCGTGACTCCTTTTCGGCTTGGTTTTCCTGGTGACGCCGGTGATGCGGAAGTGGCGGCGGCGCAGCGGAATAATTTCTTCCAGCTTCTTCCGTTCTCTTATGGCGATCTACTCCGACGTCAACGGAGAGGCTGGGGAGACCTCTCTCGGAGTCGAAGGCCGGCGCATCGTTGTCTTCAGGTGATGATGCTGTTGACCCTGTTAATCTCGAGGAATATGTTCTTTGGCGAAAAGCTGAGCACTGCTCGGGTTGCCGGCGATGAAATCGAAGGATGCGTCGTGGGTATAGGAGTTGTCCGATGCGCCTGGGAGGCAACGTCGGCTGATTCGCCCAGAAATAAGTCCTCGTCTGCGGCCTCCACCCTGTGGAGTTTGGCTCTGGTGCCTGACGACGATTGGTACGCGGTTTCGATGGCGGTGACGGATGGATCTCTGAAGGCTTCGAGGAAGATGAACATGAGTTGTAAACTTCTATGTAATTTTCCTTTTCTTTGGAGTCCTGTCTGTAAAAGGGCTGGTGTAAGACACTAAGATGAATACATGTTGCTTCTCAAAAAAAATACAGTTGTTTACTCTGTAAGATCACTTTGGTCATGCACAATATCTTTACTTAAAGTTTCTTGGTAGTAACGGTCCACTTACTGCGGTAAGTGGTCCTACACCTACTACATCTATCCAGAAATGAATGTAGTTCTAAAGTGTCCAAAGTTTGATCAAATACAATGTTATGATGCCAAATATGTATATTATCAAAATATCTCTCACGACAAATATAATAATACGTACATGATATCATAATTCCTTATAGTTTTATATATAGTTAGCCAAATTTGAGGTACTCTAATTTGGTACTGTACTAAAATTATACTTTTTCTCAAAACTGAGGGAGTACAGTCCTGACAACCTTGCGGTACATACCGACGACGACTATCCATAAATTAGCTTGACACATTAGTTAATTGTTAGCGTTAGCACGCGCCAATGGAGGGAATGGTTGGTGGTCAATTGATTTAGGAAAAAACCCTGATGCTTACTCACTTGATATGTGGTGATGACACGATGGCACTGTGGTAAGTGGCCAGTAGGATGGATCAAGGTTTAATGTAATATAAGATGGAAAATATAATATAAAGCATAAAGGTGCCGGGAAAAGGAGAACACTTTTATTTACCTTTGAGCTTTTTGTCCAGAAACCCAACGCCCCCAAATTACAACAGATCTAGATTTCCATGCACATGAATGAAATTGAAGAATCTGCTCCGAAGAAGGTATCAGAAAATGACATCACTGCGCATGTCATTTACCTTAGTGTTACGTATCATGGTTTGTGGGCCGGGGGTCCTCCACAACGAAACCTTTTTAGCTATATTGTCACTTTATTACCTTGTTGGTATGTTATATATGCCAAAACGTCAGGGCCGGACCCGCAGCATATCATGAATATTTGTGTCAATGAAAATTCATATGGCCTTTTTAACAAAAAGGCATACCGGCCTAGTGATCAAGGCACAAACGAGCGATTGATAGAACTGCATCTCGACTTTTTTGAAATGCTACGACCACCGAGTTAGATTACATGGCATATGCCCTATTCGGAATTTGGAATGTTGGGGGTCCAAAACATACTATAATATATAGAAGTAGCATTGTAGTGAGCAGCATGATCAATAATTTTTTCAACTAGTTGCTAATTTATTAGGATATGTTTCACACAAGGGCTAATTACTAACGGCTAAAAAATTACGGGCCAGGTGGGCTAACGGGTGAACTAAAAGATTATTAGCAAGTCTTTGGGTGATTGTTATATTCCATTAACCAAATACTACATTTTAATGATCCAATGCACTCCCATTTCCATTGCTCAGAGAATAGAAATACAAAAGTTTAAAGATAGTCCAAAGAGCCACTCCAAGAAAAGAGAACAGATCTAAGACCTGAACCCGACAGCCCGTGTACTTTATGGCCATCAGATTCAGATGACTACTTTCAACATGTCAACATTCAGGGCATATCGAAAATTTATAGATTTTAAATTTCAAAGTCTAATAATTTCAAACACATTATCTTGGCCACTAGAAAGTTGTAGGCCACATTGCATTGAGTATTACAACTTTAGTGTAGACCATATGTCAACATCTAGGATTAAACAACAAATCTTAAACTTGAATTTAGAATTATGAGAAATTAGAACATATCAACTGTGAAAGCATCTAGACCCCTAGTGTTTTGGTGATTAACGATAATGCAAGATTACTATGACTAACGTGTGTTTTGCAGAGGCAATAAGAAAGTGAGGTCATGGTAATGGATGATGATTGGGCTATCATGGTATTTGTGCCTCTTAATGGAATCATTTCGGTTTTCAAAGGATTGGCGACGAGGTTGAAGCATAGACTAGGTCTAAGTGTCGATTGAAGTTGAGAGACACTTAGAGTAGTTTAGCACCTTTATTTTTCCTTTAACCGTACTATTAAGGGGGGTACTATCTAGTAGCTTGACCTAGGAGAGGCTAAGTGATTAGGTGTGGTGCACACTTGTGAAAACTAGCACTAGGCAGCTTTAGAAATAGTCCTTGGATCTTGTAGAGCAACTTTCATTTTGGAAGTGTGCTGGTTTGACTCTTTTTGGGGCTCCGAACGCTAGCATGAACACTGGGTCCGGACCATTGGCTGTGCGTCTGGACCCTAGGGTTTGCTCGGCCAAGTCAGTTGGTCCGGACGGTGTGAACAGTAGAGGGTCCGGACATGCAGTAGAGTCCGGACCCTATGCAGAGAGCTCCAGAGAGCAGGTTTCGATCCGGACGCGGTCCGGAGTGCTAGGTCCGGACACTAGGTAGCATCCGGACGCTATGTAGAGATTTCCAGAAAGTGGCTTTTGATCCGGACGCTATCTGGAGTCACGCGTCTGGACAACTTTTAGCGTCCGAACAACATGTTTCTTCTGTGCTGAGTACAATGATCTAGTGAGGTCCGGACGTATGCTCAATGGTCCGGAACCCACATTTAGAGAGCATCCAGAGTGACGCAGGAAAGCACAAATTGTGCCTAACGGCTAGGGAAATGGTTGAGAGGTATTTATACTCTTCCACCAGCCCCTTGGCCTTACTCTTGCCCATTCCAACAGTTGAGATTTTCTTGTGAGAGTACAAGAAGTGCAAGAGCCTTAGTGAGAGAGTCAATTGACATTCCATGGTTTGATCCTCACTAGTTGCTTAGAGATAGCAAGTGTGCATCCATTCAATCACTAGACTAGCCTTGGTCAAGTGAGAGTTAGTGCTTGTTACTCTTGGTGATCGACATCACCTAGACGGCTTCGCAGAGGTTTTCTTGGTGATCATCTAGTGGAGTTCATTGTGGATGACCCAAGCTTGATTGTGATTGGTTGTGGGCGATTCACCGAGCCGGAGTGGCGAAGAATCAGACCATAGAGAGCACTTAGTCCTTGCGCGGACTAAAGGGGAGCGATACCCTTGCGCGGGTGCTCCAACGAGGACTAGGGGGAGTGTCGACTCCTCGATACCTCGGCAAAACGCCGTCGTGTCATTTCTCCTTCCTCCATCTCCTTACTTATTGCAATTACATTCAAGCATTACTTTCTGCATTACTTTTGTGTTGCTTGAGTAGAATTGCAAAGGGCTTTACTGCTTTCATTGCCATGTCTTGCTTGTGTAGCTATGACACACTTGGGAAAGCACTAGGGGGTTAATTGACTCTTGTTAGGTTTAATACTTGCTTAGAAATTTAAAAGAGCTCAATTCACCCACCTCTTGGGCATCTTGATCCTTTCAAACTATATAGTTATAGTCACACCAATCTCTATAGTTTTGGTATAAAGTTCATTTTCATTCAACTTCATATGAAAAAGTTATGAATTGTTTTTGTTGTGCAACTATTTCAAGAGGCGGGTCTATTATAGAGTGCTGCCTCTGTTAATTGATTTCTAGAGGCATCTTTAGAATGCCCAACTCTGCTAAGATCTATTTTTAGAGACGGGAATAAAAAAAATCCAACAATCTAGGAGAACATCCATGTAAATAGTTGATTAACAGAGACGGTCTTCTTAAGGTATCGGTCTCTAAAAATGATTAATAGAGGCATCCACTTATTTAAGACTGTCTTCTTATAGACAAGTCTAACTCCTAAATTCATTTTGTAGTAGGATAACTCTAGCTTGGATTCACTATGGGAGAACGGTTCTTGGCCGAGTGCCCGGTGCTTTGCCGAAGAGCTTGCTTTGTCGAGTATTGGAGCCCAGGCACTCGGCGAAGGGGCTTCGCCGAGTGCCGCTGAATACATAGCACTCGGCAAAGACCAGCACTCGGCGAAGAATTGCTCCCGGCAAAAAAATGCCTCCCTAACGGCCGAACAACCACGCCGTCAAACTTAAAAAAAATAATTTTCTTTTTTCGTATTTTTCGACCCAATATTTTTTTAAAGACCTCCCACGGTATTTAAAAGTACATGTTCAAATTTGGGCCAAGTTTGACTTTTTTTGCTATATATAGTTGATTTTTAGCTGCTGTCATGTTGTTAGCTGTTTTGATCCTACACCAATATTTCACTATAGAAGATTGGTTGTAGTAGTGCTGTCATGTTTATTAACTGCTGTCTTGGACAACTGTTTTGAGTCGAATAGCCGCTGGTTAGTTCTCATTTTCTTATACAAGTTGGCAAATAAGATATGGCAGATTGTGGGTGGATTAGGGGGCCGCTGCTTTACCATATGGCCTTCGATCTTGTTATATTTGACACATATATATTGAAGTGAAAAATGACCTTTAAATTTACTAGTGCACAACACGTCTTCTAGTCATATGTATGGATATGGAATAAAAAAAATAAACTTGCTTCAAAATTTAATTGTCTGCTGCACTTCCAATCCTTTAGCTTCAAATTTACCAGAGCATATATTCATTTCCTGAAGCAGACTGTATTTGAGAAATATGCATTGCCTATTCACCGCATGCATGCTTGTGCAGGTGGCTGAATACAACATGTGCGCTTGTGTTGAAGTGTCTGCATACAACCATCAAATAGAAGCTAGTTGGCACTTGCAGACTACGTACTCAAGGATCACCATGTTGATTTTCTAGATGTCATAGAATCTACTCATAGAAGCTAGCTCTTGTCTCACACATATGTATGCATTATTGTTTACTCGGTAAAGAGTTTTTTTTTAAAAAAACAAACATATATTCTTTGCCGAGTGCCTGGTTTGTGGCACTTGGCAAAGATTTTATTTAAAAAAAATATATTTTCTTTGCCGAGTGCCAGGGTTTTAGCACTCGGTGAAAAAAAAAATTTAAAAATGAAAATTCTTTGCTAAGTGTTGCACTCGGCAAAGAAAAAAAATAAGACGGACCTCGACCATCGCAGACGGCGTCAATTTTTTGCCGAGTGCCAGATAGCACTCGGCAAAGCCTTTGCCGAGTGCTCGAGATTTGACACTCGGCAAAGAGGCCTTTGCCGGCTTCTGATTTGCCGGAGCCTCTTTGCCGAGTGCTGCACTCGGCAAAGGCTTCGCCGAGTGCAAAAGGCACTCGGCGAAGAGGCAGTCTGCTGTAGTGATTTTAGATGTTTCTTTCTTTTATATAAAATTTATTAGTAAAACTAAACAAGTTTACTTAAGACAAAAGAACAATATTTATATATCATCTATATTTTTAGGACCGTCCGTGCAATTCGATCTATGAATCTGATCTCTCCACTACAATTGATCATGTGAGTCATGACCACAGTCACTGTGAGCGGGGTATGATGCCATGTTCCGCGTCCTAGGATCATGTGTTCCCGTTCCGGGACTATGGTTCAGTTTCATCTTGATACTGGAAATTTCTTTCTCAAGGAGGGTTCCGAATCGTGCCACGTCCTAGGACGGCCTTTGCACGATCGTTCTAGGAACTTTGTGACTATGGTCACGACACGTAGGTTACTTTGGGGAAGAGTCGAAGAGAGGATGGTTTATACATGCATGTCATGGCTGTGTCTGGGTTGCGCATTCTATCTGTCGAAGTGTCGCGCAGCCGTCCATGTCGATGTAGATCATGTCGTGCAAAAGCAAGTTGATGAATAGGGACGTGCCTTGGCCGCTTCAGTACACGGAGAAAATCTGCCTTCCAGGATGGTGTACCGACCATTGATGCAATTATGCAAAATGCCACCCGGACCGGCCCGACATAAAGCAGACAGAATCACCGTGTGCAGCATATCCACATCTGATATGAGCGATAAATATGAAATTCTCTGAATGGTGATGAGCTAGCTGAGATTGCAACGGGTCAGCTGCAGGTGACAGGTACGGCGAGATGATCTGAGCTCGCAGCTCGCTCGACATGCCCGCATCATGCATGCTAGCTGTAGATTTTCCCCTTTCATGTCATGTCTTGTATGAAAATGCATCTGCTTTTCCACGCAAGTATGCTGCTTTATTTTGAAATTACATGCAAAATTAAAGGTGGTGTTTTACTGGAATAATCCATCCACAAAGATATGAGATATGATATATCTTGATCGCCAAGCTTCTGCAGATATATTCATGTGATCGAGAGACAAACGTAACCATGTGTCGTCCATGTATATTGCCGTGCAACTGCAGCTAACACCACCTGTGACCTGACGTCTGACGATATGTTCGTTAAAGCCATTATGTAATATTAAAAGTAAACAAAAAAAGAGGACGAAAAAATTGCTGCTTTATATTTTGATAACATGCATGGCTGCTGCATGATTTTGGAGGATGGCTACATGTCAAGCGCCTTGCAATGGAAACGAGAACAGATCGATGCAACAACCTAACCTAAGCGACGGCGACACGCAAGCAAAGTGTAAGCATCTACGAGTACTAGATACTACAGTATGTGATTGGTTGCTTGGCTTGGCTAGATAAACTAAGCCTGGTTTACTTTAATCTGGTGTATGCGATGTAAGAGGCTACTAGTTAAGCCTGCATTGTCTAGATCTTGTTTGGTTGTCTGACTAAATTGAATGCAATCACTCCTGGAGGTGACCTGAGCCATTGGATGTGGACCAGCATTGCTAGCACAAGCCAGGCTTGCTGGAAACGGTGGGATGGAGTGTTTTCAGCAAGCCAGACCAGTTCCCCTCTTTTGCATTAGTTAGACCAGGCTTAGAGCCTTATCCAGACAACCAAACATGAGAAAACTGCATTAGGAAGACTGGCTAGGCCCTTATCCAGCCAACCAAACATGAGAAAATTGCATTACGGAAGACTGGCTAGGTGCTATCACCCTGTCGTATAGCCTGCAATGCATAGATACCCAACCAATGATTGAGGCCATGCACACTCAGGTCGGTCCATGCATCCAGAAAGCAAATGGGAGATCTCTTTGCTTGAAAGCATGACAAGTTTGAGAATCCTGATCGATGATAGATTCAGAGCATAAAAATCCTATTCCAAGCATGATAAACGTCATGTCATGTCAGTTAGGGGATGTTTGGATCCACTTGACAAATTGGTAAATTGACAAAAGAGCAAAAGAATTGCTACTTTTTGGTAAATGGATCCAAACATGCAAGGCAAAAAATGGCAAAAGAGCAAAAATTTGTCATTTGCCATTTGCTATTTGCCACTTTGGAGTGACAAATAAAGGCAAATAGACAATCCTTCCACTCATACCCCTCCCTCCTATGGATGACATGTGAATGAGAGTGTAATTATTAGGGATATAATTGTCTTTATATGTGTTATTTGCCATTTGCCATTTGCCAAGGGATCCAAACACTAGGAATTGACAAAAGATTTGCCAACTTTATTTGTCATTTGCCAAGAGATCCAAACATGCCCATATTATATATATGCTCCATCAGTCGGTATGCAACTACTACTGTAGCGGCATGCTTTGAGTTTGAGGAATACTTGATGCATGATCAGTTTTAGTCACTAGCAAAGGACAAGAACTGGTTTTGCATGCCTTTGTTCATTGGTGGGTACCATGCATGCATCTCGTCGTCCAAATATATATATTCTTCCCTATACCTAAAACGCATGTAATAATTATGTTTCAACATCTTTGCATATTATTGTATGAAGTATGTATTTCTCTTGACGGCCAAATGTGTCAATAGAAATTAACCGAATCCAGAGTTGTGTCGGGCAGAAATATATAGGCTTAACTGTGGTTTCCCGAACCAGCTGCTACTTAGCATGTTTTTGCACTTTGTCATAATGTATAATGAACTCCACCATTGTATTTGTCTTGTGGAGACCATGTATATGGGAAAACATATATATGGATTGACCATTTTAGAGTCTGGATGAAGAAGACACAATTTCAAGAGGACTGATCCAAGAAAAACAGGCCTGTCCGTTTTTTCAAAACCGGCTGGCCAAGCCAGCTTTTTTTACTTATTCAAATGCAAAAATGAGTTTCACCATTGCATTTCGCTCGTTGCTCTAGTCAAGAAATATACATACAGATTGTCTAGTTTGGAATCCAGATAAATGAATTTTTATTTTCAGAAGGTTTTTATCTGAAAATTGTCCAAGCTAATTTTGAAAACCAGTTAGGTCGGTTTTCTGGGTCCGAGCCTGAGTTGAATCTAAACTCGATGGAAACTTGCCCAATGTTGTGGGAAACATATAGATTTTGTTTGTGAGATGTTTCCTACTGTGTAAAGACCACCCTCTCTTTTCCATCTACTACCTCTCCGTATTCTTCGTTGTTGCTGTATGGCCGGGGGATCGACGACGACGATGTTGTAGGGCGGTCATGCGGCTAGGCCAGCCCATCACCGCCACATTCCCCGACAGGTGTGTCTCAAGTTTGTGGTGTTTAGAGTTTCAAGATATGTTGTTAACGTGTCTGTGTTTGCGCTTCCAACAAGGTTCTTCCAATGGTGTGTCACTCTCATCGCTGGAGGCAATAGTTTTGACTTGAGGTAGGCTGATCTTTTGCGTACTTATATATACCAACGATCTAGCTACTTACCGGTGTAATGCCTAATTAGCGTCAACAGTATTATATGTTTGAAAACATACTATATGCCCTACCAAGAGTATGTTTCATCACTCAAAAACTGTTTTTTTTGAAAGGTCCGGTTGCCCGGCATATCATTAATTAAGGAGAGGAGAAGGTTTCGGGATCATGCGACCCCAATACAAGCGCGAGGTGCGCTACCACATACAGTAGACCACTGTAGTGGTTTAGAGTTCTAGATTAACTAATTACTCAAAAACAAATTGCGATCTAAAAGGGGTCGAAGAAAACTCCCTCCCGCCATGAACCAAAGAGAGCAGGCGTCCTTCACTTCCATGGATACTGCATGTGTCGTGCGCCTCGATTGGCGGAAGATAACCGCATTACGTTGCTTCTAAATGCACCACAAGGTGAGTATGGCCAGGGTGTGCGCAGCCTTGGTGCCTCCTGTAGTCATAACCATGAACCAACATTCACAGTCTGACTCATCTGTCCATTGTGGCGGCCACAGATTCTGACAACCACTCCATGTTGCTACCTTGCTCCATACTGAACGGGAGAATGGGCATTCAATAAATAGGTGGTTGGCGGTTTCCAAATTCCTCTCACATAGAGCACAAAAATAGCCCTCAACTGTAGTCATGCTGCGGTCCAAAGCCTATTGCGCAACAAAAGCCACATGAAGAATTTGCATTTAGGCGAGGCCCAAGCCTTCCAGATCAGAGTTGGCGAGGTGGAGAGGATGTGTCCAGAAAATTGAATCTCATGGGCCGATTTTGCTGAGTATTGCCCAGAGCTTTCCAGTGTCCAAGTTATCGTGTCCTCCTGTGGGTCACTCAAGTCTAGGTGCACCGACTGTACTAGATCCCATAAGCTGAAGAACTGGTTGGTCATTGTTCAAGGAGTAGGCCACATCTCTGATCCATTTTCCAAACATTGTTGATTTCATTAGATAACGTTGTGCCATTCGTACCACTATTACTCTCACTGTCATAAAATAAGTGTTGCTATGGAATATATGTTGGTCAAACTTTTTCAACATTGACTAGGTTTATAGAAAATATGAGCAATATTAATTCCCATATTAATATCTCCAGATAAGTTTATTATGATAATATATTCAACGATTCATCTAATCTAATTATATATATGCACCATAAATATCAATCTTTATCATATATGGCCAAAGTTAAACATATTTGACTTTCGGAGAGTGAGAATGACACTTATTTTGTGGGACAGAGGGAGTATATTAACTTAAGAAATAATCATGTCAAAATGCAATAAGATCGTATACAAACATAATATTTCAAAAGACGTTATAATTCGGGGTACATGTAGAAAGTTCCTTCATCATCGTAGAATAGAGAAGTTTCCAGGAGTATCTGTAAAGAAAACCAGTGATCTCTGAACTTTTGGCATTTGATTATTATTTCTAACATTATCTCCGCCCTTCTTGTGCCACCAAAAGTGACAGTACTAATTAGATATCTGGCCAACTATTTTGGACGGCCAAAATATGCAAATGCCATTGGCCTAACCTTATTCAATCGTTTCCAATAATTCCATTCACGATCGATCCATCCATCTGAAACACAGAAGCAGGATATGACTTGTAGCATAAAGAATCCATCAGCTATATATTATCCTTGTCAAGCACTCAAGTGATTGATCGAGTTTGCGTTTTTGACAAGTTTGACAAGTGAAGCACGCATCCAAAGCATCTTATTATGTGATATGCTGTTAAAGATGATGCGTTTTTGCACAAAATATCGGTGATCATGCATTGGTCTTTGGAATACAATTATTTAACCTTATTGGTTTCGAGCACCTCATGCATGCATACAAGTCCTTTCTCAACTTGCACATAACACGAGCGATGATTTGTCATGTATGATTGATGTACCATTCTAGATGAAATTCAATAAATAATCATGAGGAGCATGCATGATCTATGTTATTAATATTAAGTTTAAACCAAACAAAAACTATATAATTGCTGGGTTTTAATACTTTATAATGTAGTATAGCATTGTTACCAGCGGTCAATCTATCAATCAATGTCTCAATCTATGAAGGATCTCCATGGTTTCATGCCTTCCAGGTGTGATGCATGACCTCATATGCAAATGCCACCCGGCTGGCCCGACAAAAAGCAGACTGAATCCACGTGCAGCATATCCACATCTCTGGTGAGTGATATTCATGATATGGGGCGTGTTTGGTACGCGGCCTGGGGGTGGCCCGAGCCGAAACGGTGCAACACACCATGTTCGGTGCGATTGGCCCGCGGGCCGGCCTATCTCCCCGCGTGCTTTTCCTCTCCCCCGGCCTGGCTCCGCAGCGAAGCTTCCCCCCTCCGTTTTTCTAGGGCTTGGCTCTGGCGGCGCTCTCGCGGGCGATTTCGGCCACTTTCCCATGGCTCCCGCGAGCTCTTGCGGGCTCGCACGGGAACTGGAGGTTTCCTCCCGCGCTCCCTGCCTTTTGTTTTCGCGCGTCTACATAAGCCCCTCCCCTCCTCTCTTCCTCCCCTTGCCTCCATCCCCACCCGCTCCCGTGAGAAACCGGCGCCGTGTTGAGGTTGTGGTGTCCGGCGACGGTCCTTGGTGCTGCGGTGGTGTCCCATTGGCCGGATCTGCTCGGTCGCAGCGCCGCTCCTCCGTTGTTGCTGGGACTCCGGAAGGCGGCGGTCTTCTTCCTCTCCTCGTGGATTGCAACGGATCTTGGTGGTGCGGCGGATCGGATCTGCTTCCTCTCCTTCCGGATCTACGTCATCTCCATCGACCGAATCTGCTTCCTCTCCTTCCGGATCTTCGTCGTCTCCGTCCAGATCTGCTTCTTCCGTGTTCATTCGTCTTCTTCGCCGTCATTCGTTGGTTTTTGCTTCATCCCCCGAGCACCCGAAGGTGAAATCAAACCCTAACCATGTCTTTTATTGTTTTTCTGTGATGTTGGTACCTGATATGGTACATGCGCTTTACGGTTAGGGTTTGAGTTGGTCATTTAAGCCATTTGTTGGTCTTTGTTAGGGTTTACGTTCATTATGATGCTGCTTTACTGATGATTTGGTTGATACCTGTCACTGGGAGGCATTTCAGTATGCAGTCATGACTTGTGGTGCATGTACTAGTTCGTTTTTGGGTTCATACTGCTCTGCTATTGCAGTTTTGTGTGTTCATTCTTTACGTACTGTCACTGGGAGGCATTTCGGTATGCAGTCGTGGCTTGTGTTGTTTGTTCATATGGATTATGCTCTGTTGTATGTCACTGGGAGGCATTTCAGTATGCAGTCGTGGCTTGTGTTGCTTGTTCATATGGATTATGCTCTATTGTATGTCACTGGGAGGCATTACTTTGATGCAGTCGTGACTTTTTAAGTTCTTTCATGCTTTGTTTTCCTACCTCTATCAATGATGATGTCCATGCTATCACTGATAGTTGAATCATGCATTGTTCATTACTCAATATGATGCCTACCTGGGTCAATTAAACTTGGTTTATCTGCAATTGTATGTGAATGTAGATGGATCCTGCTCAGAAAAGAGATGAGTTGGCCAAGCAAGCCTCTTCCTTGGTTGTAATCATGGTGTCCTATGTTGCCAGTAGAATTAGGAGGCCTACCCCTGAACCCGACCCACTTGCATACAATTTGAGAAGTGATGCTAACCAACATAGGCAGCGTACACTTATGGCCATTTATAGGTCCACTGATAGAGAGTGTCTGCCCATGATTAGGATGACCAGAGCACCCTTTTTTGCCCTATGTGACCTATGTCGAAATAGAGGTCTTGTACCAAACAACAATGGTTCCTCTGTAGAAGAGCATGTAGCTATGTTCCTGCTGATTGTGGGACACAACCAAAGGTTTAGGGTTGTCCACCAAGCATTTAGGAGGTCAACTGAGACTGTGCATAGGCATTCCACCAGGTGTTGTATGCTCTAGGTGAGCTTAGAAGTGACTTAATCAAGCCCCCCTCAACTGCTATTCATCCAAAGATCCTGGGGAGCCCTAGATGGAACCCTTATTTCAAAGTAATTTTGTCTATGTAGCACTGCCTCCATAATTTATCTCCAAACACTTGCCTTAACACCAATCTACACATCTGTAGGACTGCATTGGTGCCATTGATGGCACCCATTTCTTGGCTAGGGTGCCTAGGAGAGTACAGCAGGCTTTCAGGGGTAGGAAAAAGGAACCAACATAGAATATAATGGTTGTTGTTAACTGAGACCTCAAGTTCACCTATGTCTTGGCTGCCTGGGAGGGATCAGCACATGATTCCCATATCCTAAATGATGCCATTGAGAGGAAGATGGGTTCACTGTGCCTGAAGGTAACACAAATCACCTGTAATTTGCACTTATGTCCATACCACCCAGTACACACTTATGATGCCCCTTCCAGTGCTCCACTTGTAGGTAAAATGTACCTTGTAGATGCAGGCTATGCTTGCCGTAATGGTTTCCTACCTCCTTACAGGGGTGTTAGGTACCATTTGTCTGAGTACAACAGCACCAACAGGCCAACCAATGCAAGAGAACTGTTCAACCTTATGCATTCTTCACTTAGGGTCACAGTTGAGAGGGCTTTTGGGGCTTTGAAGAATAGATTTCGTATTCTAGACAACAAGCCCTTTCACCCATTCAAGACACAGGTTAAGCTAGTCATTGCTTGCTGCATCCTGCATAACTGGATCCTTGGGTTTGGTATTGATCACTGTGTGCCAGATGAGGACTGGCTTCCACCCAACCAACTTGTCCCTGAGCCTGTGCCTAATTTGTTGACAGAAGAAACTGTAGCTATGACTGCTAAGAGGGATGAAATCTGTAATGCCATGTGGGAGGGTAGGGGGAGACATAGGAATTGAGGTTTGGATGTCTATATGATGAACTATGTTTGTTGACCTAGTGTTGGAACATTTGATTTGTGAACTGTGTTTGTTATGTAATTATTCATGGATAATCTGAGACCTTTCTTTCTATGTTCTCTTCCTGACTGTTTGGTACTTACACCAGTTAGGATGGTTGAACAAGTTGAGGCTTGGTTTGTGGCTGCTGCTGATGTTGAGGCTTTTGTTGGAGAGGCAATGCCTGTTGCACCTGCAGCTCTAGCAGCCCCTGTCCAAGGACCACCACCACCAGCAGCAGGGCCCATGAGGTGGAACAACAATACCTTAGGCTTTGTGCTAAGGAGGATGGCCCAGCTGCTGACTGATGGTACTAGGCCAGATAAGGTCTTTAAGGACAAGGATGTGAATTATGTGGACAAGTGCTTGAAAGAGTGCAATGGTGATATAGTAAGCCCCACTCAGGTGTATAACCACTTGAGAAAGTGGAGGCAGAAGTGGTCTAGGGTGGCTAAGCTCAAGGAGCTAAGTGGTGCCCTATTGGACGATGACACCAGTGCTATTATTCTTGACCAAGACCACTACCTAGGGCACTGCAAGGTAGATAACGGTTTTCCATCCTTCCCTTCTCTTTGCCCACCTAAACAGTCTTCCTTCACCTCACTTATCTGTAGTCATCTTGATCTGTCAGGACCCACCCAAGGATGTTGAATTCTTGAACTGCCCCATAAGGTTCTATACTAAGATGGAGGCCATATTTGACCACTCCATGGCAACTGGTAGGTATGCTGTAGGTTCTGGTGAGCCCCTTGGGGTCAACCAGGCTGACAGTCAAATTGCTAAGATAGAGGGTGACTCTCAAACTGAGAAGTGCCCTGCTGAGAGGGGAGAAGGCAGCAAGGTTACAGCCACTCAGTCCCAAGATGCAGCAGCTGGCAACAAAAGAAAGAGGGGGCATTTATTGAGGATGAGATGATCATGATCACCAACATGTCTGATGTTGTTAGGGATGTTGCCAGTGCACTTAGAGAGACAGGGGCTGGCCATGTAGACCCAGACTTGTACCTTGTTGTCCTTGAGATGCCTGGCTTCACCACTGAGGCCCTTATATGTTCCTACACTTACCTTCTTGAGAACAAGGCCCTGGCCACTGGGTTTTTGAAGATGGAGAGCAACCATAGAGACATCTGGATCAGGAACTACCTTGCTAAGAACTACTTCATGTAGTTCTGTCCAGCTTGGACTACAAGGTCATGAGGCGGTTGACTGTAGAGATGCATAGTTCCTCCACCCCCCTCTCCCACTCTCTCACCTTTTGTTTACACTTAGGTGTAGCTTTTGTGTAGGGCTCTTGGATGGTTGACCCCTAATCTTTTGAGTTAGTCTATTTGGGTATTGACTTACTCTAGTGGAGAGTTGGATTCTATTTGTGCCCACAAGGTTGAGGCACCCCTGGACTGTAACTGATAACTTGCTACCTTACTGTTATGGTCTATGATTCATGCTATGTTGATTTACTCTGTTGGTTTTCATTGTTGGTTTACTCTGTTGGTTTATGTTGTGGTGTTTACATTTGAGATTGAAAAGGCATATGATGCAAAAACAATTTAAATATGAGGTGGCTACATTTTTTTACTGATGGTTGGTTTCCTTGTTGTTTTTTCAAGGCTGTCATCTAACCCATCTGAACCATCCATTTCCTGCAACTCCTTTGGGTTGATGGCAGAGAATGGATGGTCAGATGGATTACATGGCTGTCTTGTCTTTGCATTGAGTTTATTTGGAGTTACTTCCATGTTATGTAGCCACCTATGATTTGCATTGAAATGAAATAAGCACCACATCCTTGAGCTGAGGCCTATCTGTTATCCAAACTGACATGTCCATCATCTGGTCTGATGGAATCATCCACTGTTAACCACCTATTTGGTGAACAACAGTGAATGCTTCATCATACTACATGGTTGCCATGTATCTGCTCTGCTCTTGTTGTTTCCTGTTTTGTTTGTAGTTGTTTGACTCTGTTGGTTTACATTGTTGGTATTCATTTTTATGCTATGGTGTTTACATGTGGGATTGAAAAGGCCTTTGATGCAAAACAGTTTAAATATGATGTGGCTACATTTTTTACTGATGGTTGGTTTTCTTGTTGTTTTTTCAAGGCTGTCATCTAACATGTCCATCATCTGGTCTGCTGGAATCATCCACTGTTAACCACCTGTTGGTTGCCAACAGTGAATGCTTGAGCAGACTACATGGTTGTTATGTACCTGCTTTGCTCTTGCCCTTTTCTTTTTTTTAAATTCTTTTGATATCCTGTTTAGCCACCAATGATATGAGAGAAAAGTTCAAATTAAACTCTTAACCTGTCCAGCTGAGGCCTACAATTTGTACAAAATTTCTATGTCATGCTGATCATTGGAAAGGAAGTTGAGATATACTGATTTCATATGAGTTCAATCTGCATATATTCAAGTTCCTTACTAATATTCAGTTGTGAGTTCATTTATGCACTTTGCTTCCTATCTATGGGCATGCTACACATCCATATAGTGGTTTAACCATAGATTATCTATGGTAATGTAGCTGTATGGGTGTGTTCCATGACCACAATAGGTTGCACAAGTGTACAATGCTTCTATTCAGTTTTCTTGCTGTGGCCTGTGATGCAGATATATAAAACTTTAGGTGGATTTTTCATGTATGGCCTGTGATGCAAAACTATGTAGTAGAGTGTGGCTGTTATCTTTGACATGTCTTTTTTGCTATCTTTTGTGGCTGTTATCAAGCCCTACTTGTGCACAACCACCCATTGCAACACCAGCTTCTACTAGTTGTTGTGTGATGGCAGTGAGTGAATGTGCACAATAGGGTTCCATAGCAGGCATGACATGCTATTTTACTGATGCTGTGTTTTCTTTACTATGCCACACACTGACTTGAACCAAGGTAACTATTAAGCTGAGGCCATACTTGTTTACTTTTAAGAAAATGGGCAGTTACTATGTGGTTTTTTATGGGAGGAAACCTAGGATTTATATGACATGGCATGAGTGCAGTGACCAAGTGCTTGGCTTCAAGAATGCTAAATTCAAGAAGTACTCTGACTATGAACATGCAATTAATGATTTGAATGCATATTTGGTTTCCTCATCTTCTCCTACTTGTTCATCTGTTGATGGTAAGTTTGATGGGCCAACTATGCATGGTCCTGAAAACTCAGTGAAGAGTTTGGTTCATTGGAAGGATGTCACCATTGTTGCACTCTTGGTTCTTGTCTGTGCTCTTTGGTTCAGGTTGTCGGTTTGCAGATCCTGAGGTGCCCTCTGTTGGCTTGTGTTGGTCTCTGTTCAATCTGAGGATCTGTTTTTGTTGTAAGACTTCAATTTGTAACCTATGATGTCCTGTGATGCAAAACTAGTACTTGGTGTCTGCTTAAACCTTTGTACTATGTGTTTCTTTCATGTCTGTCATCAAACTCTTGTGAGGCATCACTCAGATGCAACACCAAGCTATTGCTTGAGATGATGGCACTGAATGATGTCCACAGGAGTTCCATGACAACCATGAGTTATTACTTCTTTGTTGTTTGTCGAATTTGATTCTGCTCTTGGATGGCAGGCACCTATGCTATTGACTATTCGAATGAAAGAACCTACCAGCTAAGGCCAACAACTTTTGCCACTTCTATCAATTTTTTGCACTGACTATTTGCTGAGGCCAGTTCTGTTTAGAGGGAGACATTCTAGTTGTAATCTGATGTTCTTATTGCCATATCTGCAAGGAAACTGGTCCTGCCCCCCCCCCAAAAAAAATGTAAAATGTGTACACAATTTATCTGTCATCTTTGACATGTAAACGGATGTTATGTTTGATTTACAAATTATTGTCATATTGTCATATTGGTTCAAGAATGTGTCAAATTTGGTTCATATTGCACTTGTTGTGGTGTTGGTGCTTGCTGAGATGCTTGGGACCTTCCCAGTCAGGCCACCAACCAAACACAACCTCAATTGGACGGTTGATGATAGTTGGGTTGTTGGTCGGGCTCCAAGGTGGCAACCAAACAGCGCCACAGCTCGGCTAGGCTCTAATGGGCCAAGAACCAAACATGGGAGGGTGCCCCTCCAAAACCAGGCTATGGCTGGCCACAGCCTAGGCGCTGGGCCTGGCTGCCCAGGAGCCTCATACCAAACACGCCCATGATGAGCTAGCTGAGATTGCAATGGATCAGACGCAGGTGACAGTGAGATGAGAGCTCGCTCGACCTGCCAGCATGCTTGGTAGCTGTCTCACTTTTTCATGTCATAGTTTTTCCACACAGATATATGCTTTCTTTTGAAATTAAATCGAAAAGGTGATGTTTTACGTACTGGGATGATAATCCATCATCCACAAAGATAACTAGATAAGACGTGTATATTGCATTGATTAACCAAGCCTTGCTCGTTCAGTGCTCGGCAACTGTCCTCTAGCTTGGGCCCATCCAGGCCGCCCCTCGTTGCATGCCGGTGAGCGATGGTGGTGGCTCACAGTGAAGCTGAATTAGGCTGACCGTAGCAGCTTCCCCTTCCCACACTTCCTCTGCTCTTCACCAAGCCCTGCAGGACTCCGTTGGTGGTAGACTAAGTCTTTTTTATACTAAATAGTACAACTCAGACATTCACAACACTTGCACACTCATGTCTATAAACACACACGTAAACCCTACTACCACTATCACTACCGGATTTGCCTGATTTGCCGAGTGCCCGGCGCACTCGGCACAGACTATAAAACTCTCGACAAAGGCTTCTCGGCAAAGGGCTCTCGGCAATAAAATAATCGGCACAAGATCCTTTGCCAAGAGCTGTATTTCGGGCACTCGGCAAATCCTTTGCCGAGAGCTTTTCCGGCTCTCGACAATAAAATAATCGGTAAAGCATCCTTTGCCGAGAGTTTATTTCGAGCACTCAGCA
Organism: Microstegium vimineum; assembly: GCA_022036555.1. NCBI lineage: Eukaryota > Viridiplantae > Streptophyta > Magnoliopsida > Poales > Poaceae > Microstegium > Microstegium vimineum. The sequence continues at coordinate 45,130,457 of CM039133.1, forward strand.
AATCTTTTGCCGAGAGCTTTTCCGGCTCTCGGCAGAGAAAAGTGACGAGACAGCGTTTGCCGTCGCCGTCCGTCCGAACCGTTGATGTGCCGAGAGCCCTGTCAGAGGGCTCTCGGCACAGGATTCCCCTTTGCCGAGAGCCCACTAACAGGGCTCTTGGCACATCAGCGGTTCAGACGGACGAACATAATTCCCCTTTGCCGAGAGCCCTCTGATAGGACTCTCGGCAAAGCATACATTTTTTATTTTTTTTAAAAAAAAATCTTTGCCGAGAGCCCCTCTCGGCATTCCTGGGAACATGGCCATAGAATGGCCTCTATTTGGCACCTTTGCCGAGAGGGGCTCTCGGCAAAGGGGTCATTCCCAGGTATGCCGAGAGGGGCTCTCAGTAAAGGGGTCATTTTTTTCCCTTTGCCGAGAGCTACACTCGGCAAAGCGACCATAACCCTGTTTTTTTCTGATTTTTTTCATTTTCCACTATAATATATCAGATATATCATATCCATCACATGTATCACACATTCATCACATATATCACACATTTCATCGTATCTATCTCACATTCAACACTTATATCACAAACAACACCTGCAAGTGACATACACAAGTCCACAAGTCCATCCAAAGTCCATACACAAGTCCACAAGTTCACAAGTCCATCCAAAGTCCATACACAAGTTCACAAAAACATCTACAAGTTCATATCAATTCCAACAAACGAACCACAAAGAAAAAGACAACTACTGTCAAACTAGCCAACCACTCCAAGCACCCCTCTGAGACGGCGGTGTATTCTGACCTGCATTCGAACCCGCCGATATAGGCTGCACAAATACAAACACGTTGGATGTGTCAGACAAGGAATCCAATATAAGTAGGTTAATTTTGAATGTCGGCTTGACCCTTAAGCAATCGTAGTCTACTTACAGGAGTGCCGAGCCCGATCGATGGAGGTAGAGGTAGAGGTGGCAGTGGTGTCGGTGGAGAGGGCGGAGGACCGTAACCCGAGTGTTGCGAAAGCCCTTCCATGTACACCATCATGGATGCCATATGTCTCTGCGTCCTTTGCAGCTCCTGCTGCTGCCTAAGTAGAAGGGCCTCGCGCTCGGCATCCTTAGCCGCCTGCATCTGCCGATCGGCCTCCCTTTGGGCGTCCATAGCCACAATTTGGGCCTGCAACATTTCACCAATTGATTAAATAATATAAAGGTAAAATATGCAACAACTCAGATGCACTACTAAGCTGAGAAAAAACATGAATCACCTGGAGTGACAGAATATGCTGCTGTGAGGCTTCTGGCCGTGGGCGTATGTGAATGCTAGAGTCGTTGCTCCGAGCCCGGAGCTAAGAGAGGGAGGGAGTAGACGCCGGGTCGATGACGCCGTCACTAAGATAGTACCGCCCATGCTTCTTGCCACCTCCAATCCTCATCACAATCTCTGGATCTAGGTCCTGAGAGCCCGGGTCATAGTCCTGTCCATACTTAGACCTTGTTGCAGAGGTGTACTCGGTGATGCGAGCGTAGGCGGTAGGACTACAGTACGCAGAGGGCAGTACGTCCCCGCTGTAGGAGATGTTAGATGTCGCCATCCCCATTTTGGACAAAGCAAACGCCTGGATGGTGTTGCACGACGCGCCCCCATGTGAATCCAACTGCGAGATAGACATCAGGAAGATTAGAAATCATATGAAATTGAATGTCGAAATTAAAACAATGAATTGAATTACCCAAACTTTGTCGAATGAGGCGAGGTTGTGGTTGACTTGATGGTGCGATGCCTCTCCCATCTGTAAATGCCGCAACCGGGCAGCCTCGTGCGTTGCAACCCACTCGTCGGAGCACCACTTGTCCACAATCGCCCGCCAACACTCAGGATAATTGGCGCACCACCAAGGACACATCTACACATCATCAGTTATTTGCATATTACATGAAAAAAAATATTAATATTGTTTATCTACCTTCGTGTACTGGTCTTGTGTAAGCCTCATGTCTCGTGCATCGTTCCTTTTAAGAGTTTCTCCGAGCTTGGACCTATGGTAGTTGACAATGGCTTGGATCCTTGACTCGTAATGGGTGTCCACTACGAGCTTTCTGCATGCTTTTGAAAGCACCGCATCCGCCCTGTCCTCAAATCCCTCCTCGCATTTGAAATAAAGTTGCATAGAGACACATATGTCTAGAGAATCATTAGAAGACAAAGGCAATGAATTGAGCAAAGTGGTCCGAATAACACTTACCCAAAAGTCATGCTTCACCCGCTACTTCTTGTTTTCAACTATGTTGTCGGGGGCGCTAGCGTAGTGCTCGAAGGTGTAGGCTGGCTCGTTCTTCCTGGCAAACTCAACCAAGCTAGGGAAGTGCGTCTTGCACAGAAGACCGAGGATGCCATTGATATGGCGCACTTGAGCAGCAACACCCGACACAAGCATCCAGTTCCTGCTTAAGTGATTGACAGCACATTATTTTCATCTTCATAAGTGAAAACATTAGTTCCTTCATAAGTGATTGAAAACATATTAGTTTCAAATTGCGAACATATGGTGGATAAGTACCCATGTATGTTCAGCTTTGATGATGAGTGATCGTCCAACACGTGAGTGTTTCAGTTTGAGTGGCTTACCCTAACCTCTGCGAAAGCAGAAATGTGTGCTTGTCTATCGGCTTGTGGTGTGCAGGTGCTATGCCTAGTGACAGTGGTCAATGGCGTGGAGAAGGTCGAGTAGAGGCTTGCCGTGCCGATGGACTAAGAGCGGTGAAGGGCGGAAGCGGGGCTCGGACTGAGGGACCATGGGCGTCGGCGGACTAGCTGTGGTGGCTAGTACTTGGCACCAGCGAGTGCGAGAAGACATGAAGGTAGACCGAGTTGACCAAGTCAAGACGGTGGATGCGCGAGTCGAGTGGAGGCTCAAGGGACTCGGAGTCCGACCGGGCGAAGACAAGGTGGCTCGCGTCGAGTGGTTTGGTGGTTTGGGCCTCAAAACATCCGCGTCGATTTCCAAGTTTGGGCCGCAAAACTCGAGGTTCGGTAGTTGAGCCCAAAGCTACCGGTGGCGGGTTTCCTGGGTTTGGGCCTCAAAACCTAGACGGAGCTTCCGAGGAAGCAGGGATGGCACGTGGCGGAATCCTATAGGTTGCGTCGAGGCGACGGCGACTCCCGGCAGGAAACAGGGTCGTTCATTCATAATGCGGGAGATATTTTCCAGAGCTTGGACTGCAACGCTTAGGCTAGGTAGTTCACTCAATGTATCTAGGGGGTCTTTGGGAAATAGCCAAAGCCCGATAAGTAGGGGGGTGAAGGGGTATCCCTCATCCCATCTCTTGAACCCTAATCATTTGCCCCAACTCTCTCTCTAGTTCATGAGATCCCTAGGTTGCTTCCACCAACCTTTGTAAGAACTTAAGTTTGTCGCGAGGAATCGGAGGCCGTAACCTCCGTAAGCCATGGTGGCTTCGATTTCGTGATTGTATCCTCGTTTTGCTTATTTTCTTCACGTTTTGTTTTTGCTCCTTATTTTCCCGAGATGATTTCTCTTTGTAGGGAGTAGCTCTTCCAAATCCGTTTGAACCAAGTTCTTGGTACTCGTGAGGAGCAACTTTGCACCGAAGCAATTTTCCTAAAACCTCACGAGCACACAGATCGGGCGTTTTCTTTGCGGCGTTCTTCGTTTTGCCTTTTCTCCCCCAAATCTGAGTGTTCCCGTTTATCCTCTCCAAATTGAGAGGTGATTTCTTCGGGATAGCTCCCCAGCTGCACAAGAATCATGCCTACAAAATTTGGTTGCAGTTGGAGTTCATTTAGTTGAGTTTTGGAAAGATTTGGAGGAGAGAAAACTATTTTCGCGTTTCTATGCTCTGCTCGAGGGCGCTGGACGCTCTGAGTTTTGGCGTCGGACGGTCCGTCGAGGCGTCTGACACAAGGACGTTCTGACGTTAGCGTCCGTCGCGTTCGTCCGCGTGTGTGTGAGTTTGGCGCCAGACGCTGTCCATCGTCCGTCGCCCTGTGTCCGTTGCTTTGCTGTTTTGTCTCGATTTTCAGCGTTCACTGGAAACCCGACGGACGCTCCCTTAAGTGTCCGTCGCGCAGCGTCTGACGCCAACGAACGCTCACCCAAACGTCCGTCGCCCAGCGTCCGACGCCCTGCTTTCTGCTTCTCCTCTGCAAGGCTTTCTGGAAGGCCGACGGGCGATCTCTCAGCGTCCAATGCCTAGTGTCCGTCGCCCTGTTGCCCAGCGTCCGTCGCTTGTCTTTTGGATTGTTTTGCTTAGGGTTTTTGCCTCTTTCTCATAGGGGTTGAGAACTCTATCTTGGGGGTTTCCGGTGAGTTTTCCTCCACTGCCGGTGAGCACCCATCAACTGGGTTTGGTTTTTGGGAAGAGTGACCCGAATATTTCGAGAGAAATGAGACTCCCATTCACCCTCCTCCCTCTGGTCGTCGTTCTCAGTCCTTCACAAATTTACTTACTTTTGACCTTCAAGATAAATCACCGGGCGTCGTGCAAGCGTAGAGGGAGAAGGGAGGACCGCGGGACCTCGCAGGTACGGAGGTTTCCGAGTAGAGGAACTTGCAGGCTACCTGTCGTCTCCGTCCTGCCCCTGCCCGTCGGCGTCGTCCTCGTCCTCCTGCAACGGCTGCTGCTCCTGCACGTCGTCGTCGCCGCCCTCGTCCTCGTCCTCCTCCTGCTGTTGGGGCTCCTCCGCGACCTCGTCCTCCACCAGCGTGGGAGGACGAGGAGGCTGTCTCCTCCTGCGACCCCTGCCGGTCCCGGACGACGTCTCCCCCTCCATGGGACGTGACCTCACGTAGATCGAGTTCACGTTCCTCTGACGTGATCACACCATCCTTTCTTAGTCACCTGTAATTGGAAATAATAAACAATAGATAATTAGTAAATAATTAGATTAATTAACAAGCAATTAAAAATAGAGTAATGTTACATGTATTTACTAAATCTTACATGTTTTTAGAAATAATCTGCATTATCCGGATTAGCTGGATCATAAGACTCATCATCACTATCAACCATATCCAAATAATCAGTTGTATCTGAAGTAGTAATGTTGTCTTCGTTGTCATTGCCAACATGTAATCGTTCAAGCATTTCTAAATCCTTCATATTTTGCACCTCATGTCCTTCCTCCACGTCATCAACCAACTCATTATCTACGTCCATTACTACCGCTTCGGTTAAGTCTATCTCGAACCTCCCTTCTAGCCCATCTTCTTGAAAGAATTCTCCATCATATGTGTTTGTGTTGAAGTTGTAATCTTCATCGTTCGGAACAAGTAGTTTACCGTGTGGAGATACCTTGTGCACAATAGCCCAACCCTTAAGATGCTCGTTGGTTTGGCATGCGTATGTGGTATAGTAAACCTGTGTGGCCTGTTGAGTCACAATGTAGACATCATCTTCTTGATAGACAGAATCTTGTCGAATCTCAACTAGGCCAAGATGAGGGGTCTGTCTCGTCACTCTAGGATCAAACCAATGGTATTTGAATATGACAGAACAGAGAGGTTTTGTACCGATGGAATTTGCAAATGAAAGTTGATATATTCCTTCACATCTTCTATAATAGTCTAGGCCATCAGTGCCAGGTGTACAAACACCGCTATTTATGGTTCGTTGATTTGGTCGACTCTGCTCGTAGCTTGTTGTGTGAAAACGATATCCATTCACATCATAACTAGTAAATGACTTCATCCTATAGGCACAACCATTTGCAACCTGTCTCAACTCGCTACTAATAGAGTCGTCGGTTTGAGCCTGCATTCAAGATAGATCGTTATATTATGCAAACATACCCACAACCTGAAAATTCAAAGTGGGTACAAGCTAAATTAGAAACTACCTTGGTTTTGAACCAAGAAATGAAATCAGGACTTCCTTGTCCAGCACCCTTCACAAGAAGGGTATCTGATTCCTGCGGGGTAGGATCCCGTGATTGATTCCAAAAGTGATGAAGGAATTCCCTGTACCAACGTGAAACAAAGGGTTAGCAGAGAAAAATTGATGCCATATTGAAACAAGATCGGGCTGAACTTACCCAATGTACGACGCCACCTCGTTAAGGTTGGTCAACACATATAGCATGATGCAACACCACTCTTTATGTGTCAAGGACTTCGTGGTACCTGCACTTGCGCTTCCCAGTTGCCCTCGGAAAAGAATGAGGTTTGATTCATTTTCACCAGCATTGTAACGAATAGGTGGATTATGCACGCTTGAAAGGTTCTCGGTGCAGTATTTCTCTGTGAAGTTGGACACCTCCTCTAGAATGAATGCCTCGGTAATGGAAACCTCAATCTTGCTTTTATTTTTACATTTCGTGCGAAGAGTCTTTAGACTTCTCTCAAGTGGATAGCACCAATGGAATTGGACGGGACCCCACATTTTTGCCTCATAAGCCAGGTGCAATATCAAGTGTTGCATTGGATTGAAGAAACCGGGTGGAAAGATCTTCTCTAACTTACACAACAACACCGGCGCCACGTTTTCCAAGTCCTCAATCACGGTCCGAGATAACTCTTTGGAACATAGCTGGCGAAAGAAGTAGCTCAACTCTGCCAGCGCTACCCACACATGCTCAGGGATATAACCTCAAACCATCGCCGGAAGAAGCCGCTCAATCCATACGTGGTAATCATGACTCTTCATACTATGGACTCGCAGAGTAGATAAGTTCACTCCCCGCCTCAGATTCGCTACATACCCATCAGGGAACATTAGCGTCTGTATCCATTGAAGTACTTCCTTCCTGTGTTTTCTGGCAAAGACAAAATCAGCCTTAGGCCTTTTCCATGTCTTGCCGTTGCCAGGAGGTTGCATCTCCTGATGTGGCCTATCACACAACGTTGCCAAGTCTACTCTGGCCTTAGGGTTGTCCTTTGACTTTTCAGTTTCCATGAGGGTTCCCCATAGCGACTCGGCCACATTCTTTTCAGTGTGCATTACATCAATTGTATGTGGCAGAAGGAGGTCATCAAAATAGGGGAGTCTCGTCAACCCCGACTTATGAGTCCACATGTGTTCCTCACCATACCCCGCAAAACGACCATCTGTATTGGAAACAAGAGCCTCTATTCGAACCCTATCCTCAGCACTAGTACTCATCAACGGTGGAGGGTCATTCACTATGACACCTTTTGTAAAGTTCTTTATGTCTTGTTTGAATGGATGGTCAAGAGGGAGGAATTGACGATGTTTGTCGAATGACGAATATTTGCGGGTCTGGCAAAACCGGCAGTGATGAATCTTCACTGCCGGTTCCAGCCACGAACCGGCAGCGAACCGACAGTGAAGGTCCTCATCACTGTCGGTTCGTAATTTGAAAAAACAGATTTGTAAATTGATTGTTTGAGCCACTAAATGAATTCAAATGAAAAAATTGTGAACTACAAAGTTTCATAACTTTTCGAGATCTACAACTTTCATGTACAAAGTATTTTCATCCGAGGTCGTTTACAAAAATTTGAATTTCAAATTTTACACATTCGAACGTATTTTTCGGCCACTAAACGATTTCAAATGAAAAAGTTGTGAACTACAAAGTTTCATAACTTTTCGAGATCTACAACTTTCATGTAGAAAGTTTTTCCATCCGAGGTTGTTTACAAAAATCAAAAAAGACAACTCTACAGGTATATCAGTGCCGGTTGCAGCCACGAACCGGCACTGAAGCTCATCATCACTGCTGGTTCGTGGCTGGAACCGGCAGTGATATCATGTCCACTTTCACTGCCGCTTCTAGCCCCTAGCCACGAATCGGCAGTGATGATGAGCTTCAGTGACGGTTCGTGGCTGGAACGACACTGATGTACATGTACACTGATTTTTTTTATTTTTGTAAACTACCTCCGATGGAAAAACTTTGTACATGAAAGTTGTAGATCTCGAAAATTTATGAAACTTTGTAGTTCACAACTGTTTCCTTTTAAATCGTTTAGTGGCTGAAAAATACGTTTTAATGTGTCAAATTTGAAATTCAAATTTTTGTAAACGACCTCGGATGAAAAAACTTTCTACATGAAAGTTGTAGATCTCGAAAAGTTATGAAACTTTGTAGTTCACAACTTTTTCATTTGAATTCGTTTAGTGGCTCAAACAATCATTTTACACTCGGTTTAGTATAGAATATGAGGAAGGACTAACGAATCTAGAAATAAATAAGTCATGGGTGGAGTGGTAGAGGAGGTACTGCACGAGGGTGAGGTCTTGGGTTCGAATCCCGGTCGAAGCGTATTCGTGATTTTGACGTGAAAAAATGCGCGACTTGCCTCTCCCAGATTTTAAATATTTTTTTTCGATTTTAAAAACACGATTTTGTTCTAGACATCCATCACTGCCGGTTCGTAACAAACCGGCAGTGATGTGCACCCTCGTCACTGCCGAAAGCTCAGTATCGGTTCAAAATCCGGCACTGATTACGCATTCTGTAGTAGTGCTGGGGCACTTGACAACCGTCCTGTTTCCGATAGTGTATAAGCATCTTTGAAGAGAAAGCTGACAATTTTGAAAGACTGACGAAGCTAAGTCACCGTACAAATCTCGCTGTCAATAAGAACATCGCTTACACTACTATAGGATTGATTTACCGCAGCGTTGGCCTTTGGCGCCCGGAAGCGGACGTCTTAAGCGTCCGCTGCGGTAAACCGGTGGCCGGCTTGGGCAGCTGACCACTGCGTTGCCCGCTGCGGTTATTCTATTTACCGCAGCGGGCCACATTTACCGCAGCGGGCGAATTATGTTGTCCGCTGTTGTAAATGCTCATTTACCACAGTGGGCGAATTATGCTGCCCGCTGTGGTTATCCCCTCCCAATATATAGCAGCAGCCCTCCATCCTTCTTCCCCACGACTTCTCCTCTTGCAAAACGTGAGGGGAGGTTTTGTCCGAATTTTTCACCAAATCTTCAAATTCAGTTTTAGAGCTTTGATTTAGGGGAGTATGACACAAATAGAGGTACATGATTGCTCTCCCACCTCTCTTTTTCCCTCGTTTTCTCTCTTTTTAGTGCAATTCTCCTCATGTGGATCTAGATCTAGATCCATGGGATCCACATGCATGGATCTAGATCTAGTTTGTGTTTTTAGTCTAGTTTCTTTATAGATCCATGTCTAGATCATATAAAACATGTGTTTTTCACTCTAGATTCACCGGTGTGGCTAAAGTTTTGTCGATTTTGATCTCTCATCTTGTTGGGGGCGGAGTTATTGTCGATGTTTTCACTAAATCATCAAATTGAGTTTTAGAGCTTTGATTTAGGGAGGAGAGGACAATAAGAGGTACATGATTGCTGCACACCTTTATATTTTCTCATTTATTCTCACGATGACTATTGCGATATGTCTCATCATGTGTGTACTCTAGATTCATGAAGTAGATGTTTTTTATATAGCACTTTGTTGTTTTGTCGTGTGTTAAGCTACGATGGACAGGTCCGAATGGATGTACCACATTGATAGAGTGCTTGATCTTCGGTACCTTAGTGAATTGAGGAAGTTTATGGCATATGCGAAAGCTCATCGTGCTAGTTTGAAGCGGACGACAACCGTATGTCCATGTTCTAAATGCCGGAACCTCAGAGGCTACTTAGATGGTACGGTGCAATCACATCTGATTGTCAACGGGTTTATGGAGGGTTACACGGTTTGGACTTCTCATGGTGAACAAAGTCTCGATGCGAGTTGCGGTGTATTTGGAGTGAGCTCGTCAACGGCGACGGTGAACAACCAAGATCATGTTCGACCACCACCACCTTTCGTTCCAGTGTCAGCCGCCACCGACGATGGCAACAATTCTCGTGACTACATCACAGTTGAAGAATTATCAGATGATGATGGTGCCGATGATGGTGACACTACTGAAGATGCTACTCTGAGGGAACCCAAAGATGTCCAGCTCTTTGAGGATCTAGTCAACCACATCGACGAGGATGATGTTATGTTTGGCAACCCAAAGTGGTTGGATAATTTCAGGGAGATGAAGCAGGCGGCAATTGATCCTCTGTACCAGGATGGTGGAAAATGTCTGGAGGGGTGCACGGCGCTCCGTTTCAACCTCCATATGCTGATGATGAAGGCTCAACATGGTTGGTCAGACCTTGGCTTCAACGAGCTGTTAAGCTACCTTTCTACGACGTACCCTACGGGAGGTAACAAGGTGCAAGCTAATACATATCGAGCGAAGAAGCTCATCCGTCCAGTGGCGATGAAAGTTAGAAAGTTTGATGCTTGCCCTAACCACTGCATCATGTACCAGGGCGAGAAGTATGAGAACATGACGGAATGTCCACACTGTGGATTCAGTCGGTACAAGAGGAATGCTGGTTGTCGCGTGGATGCTGACAACATTCTTCCGAACAACAAGAAGAAAAAGCCCAGTGTTGCGGCCAAGCAGATCTCGGCTCAGCAAGACGAGGAAGAAAAAGGTTACACGCTGAGGAAAAGCCCTGCGCTATCCGTGTGGTACCTACCTGTGGTTGATCGTCTACGTGCACTGTTTGGGAATCCATAGGATGCGAAGCTGATGTCATGGCATGCATCTCCTGATCGGGTCAAGAACGATGGCAAGCTACGACACCCCTCCGATGCACAGCAGTGGAAGGATTTCGATAATGAGTACCCTAAGTTTCGTGACGAGTCTAGACATGTCCGATTCGCGCTGAGTACCGATGGGATGAAGTCGTTCGGTGAGCTAAGCAGCTCGCACAGTACTTGGCCAGTCGTCCTCAGCATCTACAACCTATCTTCATGGGTGTGACTGAAGCGCAGGTACCTTATGTTGACGATGCTTATCTCTGGACCGAGGCAACCCGGCAATGATATAGATGTCCTCCTAGAGCCGCTCATGGAGGAAATGCAGATGTTATTCGATGTTGGGGTCGAGATGATGGATGCGTACAAAAAGCAGAGCTTCACACTTAAAGTCATCATCTTTGTCACCATCACTGATTACCCCGATCTCTTCTCACTATCGGGGCAAATCAAAGGGAAGACTGGATGTGTAGTTTGCATCGACGGGACTTGGTACACTTACCTTTCGAGTTCCACCAAGCTGGTGTACACTCAGCATAGAAAGTTCCTTAAGGCCAAACACAGGTATCGAAGAAGTGATATGAATGAATACTTTGACAATAAGGATGAGCCACAACGACTTCCAATGTCGCAGACAAAGTGGGGTCCAAAGGTGTATGAGATGGTGAAGGAAATGGATGACATCGAGTTCGGTAAGAAGAAGAAAGCAGAGGAAGGGACAAAACCGACTAGGAAGCGAAAGCGCGACAAGCAGGCATCTCCTGATGACGATGTCCCAGTCATCTCTTTCAAGAAGAAGTCAATCTTCTTCAAGTACCTGTCGTACTGGAAAACACTACATACACCTCATGCAATCGACTGCATGCACCTCGAGAAGAATGTGTTTGAGAGCACGATCGGTGTTCTGCTAGACATCCCAGGCAAGACGAAGGATGGGATCAAGTCACGGACCGATCTTGTCAACCAGGGCATTAGAAAGGAACTCCACCCTGGAAAGCCTCAGAACGGTAAAGTTGATATCCCATTGGCTGCATACAACCTCACGCATGCTTGAGGGGTATCAAGGTGCCGACCGGTTTCTCCTCCAACATCAAGAGCCTGGTCTCCATGAAAGACCTCACAATGACCGGCTACAACTCACATGACTGTCACGTCATGCTCACGGTGTTCCTTCCAATATTAATAAGAGCTATCAGTCCAAAATATGTGAAGATGGTGGTAACCCGTATATCATACTTCTTTAACTTCATCACGCAGAAGGTCATCGATAAGGCAGAGTTGCCTGCCTTAAAGGAATTCATCGTGGAGACCCTCTGTCAGCTCGAGATATGCTTTCCACCGGCTTTCTTTGACATTATGCCACACCAGATGATGCACATGGTTGACCAGATCGAGCAATTGGGCCCAGTGTACCTACACCAGATGTGGATGTACGAGCGCTTCATGTCCACCGTGAACAGGTACGTCCATAACCGTGCTTACCCTGAAGGTTCTATGATCGAGGCGTACACAACCGAGGAGTCAATCAACTGGTGTATGAGGTACATTAAAGACGCGACGGCGATTGAGTTGCCTGTTCACCCGCACGAGGGAAGAACCGAAGGGAAAGGGTGCGTGGGCCGGAAAGTCACTACAGCATGCCCCTTCATACAAGGCATTTAAAAATGCCTTCAAAAACTTTTTGAGGCATACTAAGAATGCCTCTATAAACTAGACTTAAAAGGTCTTTTGAGGCATTTTTTGAGAATACCTTCTAATATCAGGTCTTTTGAGGCATTTTTTGAGAATGCCTTCTAATATCAGTATATACAAAGGCATTTTGTAGATGCCTATAATAGTTTTTGAAGGCATTCTCTATAAGCTTTCAAACATTAGTGGAGGCATTATTAAAATGACTCCAAAAACAAGCTAAATTAGCACAAATCATTCGAGAATGAACCAATGTAAGCATACATTAATAATATATCCATCCAAATATTAAAATCTTCCATACAGACATAAGTTTCTATCTCCAAATTATTGGCAGGTGACCATCATAGCATAGTCTAAAACAATACATGCAGGAGACAAGATGACAGAGGAAACCTCAGACTGAACAATGGTAGGGCGAGGATGTTTAGAAAATGCAAATCAACAAGACACCATAAGACAAGTCGCTAAGGCAATACCTCAACTAGTGCTAATGTATCAAATGGATGTCGATCCATCACATCCTTCTCTGATTCACGGCGTTTTGTGAAAGGTCATGGCAACACTCTAGTCCTGCAACAATGGTACGGTGGTTTAGAAACAGAGTTCAACAATGTTCGTTCACCAACATGAAAAAGTGACTTCACCAACATGAAAAGTAAATTGCCAAGCATGGGAAAAGTCACAGCAAGAAGATTTTAGTGTAAGACTTATATTTCAAACTACAGTACTTCAACGCTAGCTGTAGAGCAAGTTACAAAACACAGATAGTAAAGCAACAAGTAGAGAAGAAAAACTCATGTGCCGACACTAGTAGTTGGGACCATATTAGCACACTCCATGATTGATAAGAAATTGTCATGGATAAAACAGTGTGGTGTCTAAGCATGCCTGTATGTACTATAAATCAAGTGTTTTTAAAGACAAATGGAACACCAATTGTCTAGGTGACACATAGACACTCATGTGGCACTGAAGGAAACATTCAATAAAATTGATTGTTAAAGTACAACAGACTACGATCGCAAAAGAAAAATCTCACATTCTCACTAATCCAAAGCAGAGCGCAATGTACAAGTCCAATCATGCCTGCACCATTAGCATTGATAGTTCCGGATATCTATAAATCTATTAGCAAAACATCAAGACACTACAACTTCGATTCATATTGATATCATCTATGAACTAATTAGTCGTGATGACGACATTTAGGCTCTGAACTAATCATGCCTGAGTATAAATCCCTGAGATTGAAGTGGTTAAGGATAAACAATATTTACCTTTCCCACAAACCATCAATTTCTTTGGCTGGTAAGGACCATCTTCACTCAGCTACAACATAACAAAATGAGCTTGAGGTGAATAAACTGGACAACAGCTATTGCATTGAATGGATACAAAAGGTTTGGTAATATAAGTATGAAAAATTGGTGAATGATTTTTTTTAAGGAAAAACTACATATTTTCTCATTCACTATATTCAGGACTGGACCAAAGTCCATATATAAGCTTCTGAAAAGCACAAACAGGCACACACATATAGAAAAAAAAATACAATAAAAGATGCCACTATAAGGTGGTGTAGGTCTTACCAGTGCTCCTCCATCCTAGAGGACCAACTCATTTGTTACTGGATCTTTCTAGATAGCAGCGCTAAGACCAACGCCACTGCTCCCTAGCCCAGTGGTCTACACTCCTCTTGGTGCAACATTGGTGATAAGCTTCAGAAGTGGACTCTTTGCAACACTAGGATCTCCTATCAACCTTATGTGCAGATCTCCTCTGATCTGTACATTTTTCAGTCAATAATGAGATATGAACAGTTGAACAGTTGGAGAGAACAAAGCCTTGGTTGGAAATGAAAGTCATACTGTAAGGAAAGTATGCAATGAACTTGTACTGTTAGATTGTCTTAGTCTACAACATAACAAAAAAACACAAAGAGAGTCCACCATTATTAATTGCATGTCTCATATGGTAGAACAAAAACCAATATGAATTGACTGAATATTGAAAATTTTGGAGGGCTGATAAAGCTCCAATTCACAGCTCAATGCTTCATATGTTCTGCATTCTCACATTTACTAATTCAATGACACTAAGGTAAATGGGAAGAAAATTTTAAAGATTGGGTATGTCATATGCTGCCTTAAGAGCACATGTTAATATGGTTAATTTCTCTGCTCGAGGTGCTATTGTCTGCTATAGCCATGCATCCTCCAGGGTGAAAGCAGAGGTGCAGAGAGTAAGCACGTCATGGTGGAGCAGTGAACTAGAGCAGTGCAAACTAATCAGTCATACAGAGCCTTAGTTGGATGCACATCTTATCCTACAAAATTTGAAATAACACAAAATTTCAATTACTTTTCCACCATAACCATACATTGCATTGCCCACAACTATACAGAACAGCTATATGGAGGGTTGAGCTCTGATAGGGAAATGTTGCATGCAAGGAAATCGATTCAGTGTCCAGGATACATGAGACTGCAAGTCGGATTAGTAAACAATAAAAAAGGCAATACAAACCTAAACTTAAGTGGAATTTCACCAAGCATGTTACCTGCATAGAACATCTCTCCCCAAACCAATCTCAACCAGTAACCCTCTGACGTGTCAAATATCTCTCCACAACATGCCTAACTACCAATGTTAGGCCTTCGCATCTATCCTTCTGGTATTCCATCTCTGTGGGGGTGGGGATAAGGGGATTGGAGAGGACAACATGGAAGAGAAATCAGAAATCAGGAATCAAGAGGTGCTGACCTTGGCCGTCGAGGTCTCCATGTAGATCGAGATCGATGCAGCCCAGAGAAGGTGGACGAAGCGCATCAGAATCTCGGCGAAGCCCAAAATCTCCCCGCACCGCCCGATGTAGACGCGTCGTCTCCTCGCAGCCCGGACATCCCTTCGCGTGCCGCCCGACGTAGCCGCGCCACCTTCTCAAAGCTGCACCATCCCTTCCCACGCCACCCGATGCAAGCAGGCAGCCTTCTCTTGTCGCGCCGTCCTCCCTGCGCTGCCCGATGCAGGCATGCCGCCTCCCCGCAGCCTCGCCGTCATCCTTGCGCCGCCCGATGCAGCCACACCGCCTCCCCGCAGCCGCGCGGTCCTCCCAGCACCGCCCGATGCAGCGGCGCCGCCGCCCCCACAGAGGCCCGCGCTGTATCGGGTCCGCCAGAGCAGGAGCGCAGCACCATCCCTATCGCAATTCGCAAGTTGTGTTTCCTTTTTTAATAATTATTAAAAATATAAAAGTAGCTAGCCTGCACGATGACAGGGTGGCCCGTGTCGTCCAACACAAGCTGGTTTGAGAGCCGGTCCAGTAACGATAAAAAAAAAGAGAGAGCCGGTCCAGTATTTTTTTTCTATTTAAAAAAAATCGTAAAGGAACACACGCCGCGCCGTTACGTTACCGTGTGATTTTTAGATGGAGCCGGATGCACGGAGCGGAACAGGCTCTTACGTTACATACAGTACATACAACAAAGAAAGACGGTTTGGGAAAACGCCTCAAAAGGTTGCATGTAAAAAGGCACTTTTTAAAAAAACGCCTCTAATTATTGCAGGTATTTAAGGAGTTTTTTTTGTTTTGCCTTTAAAAAAATACTTTCAAAGGCCTTTTTGAGAGAAATGCCTTTACATAACAAGAAATTAAGGCATTTTGAAAAAAAATGCCTTTATAGAACAAGAAATTAAGGCATTTTGAAAAAATGTCTTTAACAAAATGCCTTCTATGAGTAGATATGTTGTAGTGAGTGCGCACTGATATATCTAACAAAGAGGTAGAAGAAGCTCATTATAGCATCCTCCATCAGTTGGTGAGCATGGAAAAATACGTCGAACAACACCTAGAAGAGCTTCGCACCGCTCATGATGGAAAGCGCACGGATTAATGGGTCCAGAAAGAGCACAGGAAGAGTTTTGTACAATGGATGAAAGAGCAAGAAATATCGCCTGATGACGATGACAGAGAAACTTTAAAGAAGCTTGCGCAAGCCCCGTCGACCCAAGTCATCACGTGACAAGGGTATGATGTGAAGGGGTACAGGTTTCACACAAAAGACAAAGATAAAAAGAGTGCGGCACAGAACTGCGGTGTTCGATACGAGGGCGTAGACGAGTTGACACAAAAGATGACACAATTCTATGGGCAGATCGAACAAATATGGGACCTCGACTATGGAGTCAACTTACGCATAACAAACTTCAAGTGCGATTGGGTCAACCCGAAATCAGTTATAGTGGACAATTACGGGTTAACCACCGTGAACCTCAAAACCAATGGGTACTTGCAACCAATGTAGCGCAAGTGACGTACTATATCTATCCACCGGATACAAAGAAGCATGTGGTTGTGTCCGGAAAGCAACGGGGCGTGGGAGCTGATGGGGTGCAAAGCCCCGAGCAGTACAACAACTACGCGGAGCTCCAGCTTTTTACAGATCATGAAAAGAAGATCAAGGTAGTCGAGGTCGGTTGCAAGCATAGCAAGATGAAGCCCTGGGCACGGAGTGGTAATGAGAACATAGTCGTGAAAGCTCCCGCACCAAAATGAGATGTGTGTGCCACACTTTTTTTGTAATAATGTAGACCAATACAAGTTTGTGACATGTAAACTTGGTTATAAATATAGATCTTGATGAGTTTGACAAACTTTGTATTCATAGCTTTTATATTTGAATGCTTTTAGAATTTGAAAACTTGAAGTCAAAAAATGATTACCACAGTTGCCAGAATACAATGCCCGCTGCGGTTAATGATTTACCGCAGCGGGCAACCTAAATGCCCGCTGCGGTAAATCATTTACCACAGCGGGCAGCGTAAAGTGTCCGCTTCTACAAACATTTACCACAGCGGGCATTTAGGTTGCCTGCTGCGGTAAATGCATATGTATATAAAGCCACAGTGTCGGTTCGAAATTTCTAAGTCCACGGTTTCAATTGCTTTCTTCCCCGAAGGGCTGTCTAGTTTCCAATCGCTGCCGCCGCTCGCCATTGTCGCTCCACGCCGCCGCACCCTACTCCGCCGCACGAGGAGAGCTCCCTACTCGTCGTCCGCACCCTCCTTTTCGTCCGCCGCACGAGGAGAGCACCTTGCGTATGCGTGCGGCCGGAAACCCTAGCTCCGGTCCACCACCGCCGTCGCGGGCTCCTCTGCCCTTCCTCGTCGTCCGCCATCACGGGCTCCTCTACCCTCCTCGTAGTCCGCCGACGCAGGCTCCTCTGACCATCCTCGGTCTCCGCCGCCGCGGGCTCCTCGGCATTGTGCCGCCGCGGTATCCTCGGTGCTTTGCCGCCACCGGTCAGGACGGCTCCTCTCCGCCGCCGCGGGCTCCTCGGTGTTGTGCTAGCTATGCTGCTGTGCCATCTGTGTTGCTGGTGATTGCTCTGGTGGTGGTAGTTGTGCTGTGCTGGTGATTTGTGATGTGCTAGCTGTGCTGCTGTGGTGCTGGTGGTGCTCTGCTAGTGGTGCTCTGTGCTCTGTGCTGCTGGGGTGTTGGTGGTGCTGTGCTGGTGGTGGTGATGTGCTAGTTGTGCTGTTGTGGTGCTTGTGGTGCTCTGCTGGTGGTGCTCTATGCTCTGTGGTGCTGGGGCTGGTGCTCTCTGCTCTGTGCTGCTGTGTTGCCTCCTGTTGTGCTGCTGTGTTGGTGATCTGTGGTGATCTGTGGTGGTGGTGGTGGTCTGTGGTTTTCTCTCTTCGACTTCTGCTCTTCCCACGTAGACATTCTATGTGCTGTGAGTTACTGTTGCCTTGCTCGATTTACATTAGAGATATTGAATTGTGCAATCTGCTAGTTTCTATATAAACTTGGGTGTGATTGCACTATTGGGCGGATTTTTATTGCTCGATGATACAAACCGGTGTAGTGAGACAATAACGTGACAGTCGGCTTGGGTGCTATCTAGAGTACTACTTGTTGTCCTGTTAGAACCTTGAATACTTGACTTGGATACTATACATTACTTGAATACTTACCTTGAATAGTACTTGTTACACTTGTTATTCATAGTTATCTATAACTAGCTTGTTAAACTTCTTACTCCTAGAATAATACTTCTTACAGTTGTTACTCCTAGAATTTATACTTCTTACTCCTAGAATAATACTTCTTACACTTGTTACTCCTAGACTACATATAAGGTAAGATGACTGTCACGTTAGTCAATGATCCGTGATCACCACGTAGCGTTGGACGGCTGCTTTGTAGTAACCTGCTATTTTGAGAGCAATTTTTCCTTAAACATGTTTATGATTTGAACTCGTCCTATAAAGCTAAACTAGCAATTCTACTTAGATTACAAATGGAGAACCCGGAAGAGTGGAAAACACCTACCCCAAGTCCCTCTTCAAACTCACTCGCGAGTGAGGTCTCTATTACCCCTCCGAGGCCAAAGAAGACTCACACAGAGGAGGACGCTGATCTGAGTTGGGAACCATGGAACGAGGGTGAAAGTGCGGCTCGGGTTCCAAGCCGAGATAGCGTCCACGCCGAGGTACTTGGAACAACCAACACGCTTTTTGTGCTTTATGATAAAGCGGTTGAAAACTTGAATGCAAGTATCTCTGAACCACAGGTACCGGGTTCTACTTGGATGCTGGTTTTCGGAGAAGAAGAGGCCCCGGCTCCCTCCACCGGGACCTCGACATCCAAGTCTAAGGGAACCAAGCGGAGGAGGGGTGAACATGGGAGGCACATGATCGATAGGAGCGAGGAAGTCCACGAGATCCTTGAGGTGGGGCCTATGGGAGAGTCGGTAAAGCCTCGCGAGGTCATTGCAGTGTTCAGCAACCAAGTTGTCATGATTACAAGGGACAAGGTGGAAATCACTTGGCCTGATTGGCACGCTGTCCTGGAGGAATACAAGGGCCTTATCTGGACTTTGGTTAGGAGGAAGTTCAACTATCCCGAGAACGCCGATTTGGCCAAGTGCAAGGATTGGGTCATGCACGTGGCGGGGACTTCCCTTCGCAATTTCATGTCAATGCTGACGAGAGATTGGTTCAAGAAGGGCAAGAATCTGTGTACCAAATACAATATGATCAAGGATCATCACTGGGAGGCTTTTTGCAAACTCAAAAGCTCAGACGAAGAAAAAGAAAAAAGTACCAAGTTCAGCGCACTCGTGAAGAAGAACAAGTGGACCCACCACTTGGGAATGACTTGGTTTGTTGGCAAGAGGGAAGAGTGGCGGAAACAAGATGAATATATGAGAGCGAGCGGGCAACCAGATCCGTACCAGGACGTCGAACCTAGGGCTAAGGACTTCATCAGAGCTTGAATTCCAAAGAAGCTCAAGGAGGGTGCAACCAAGTTCAACGAGCCCGGGTTTGAGGAGGTGGAGAAGGCTGTCATCGAAGCCTCCAAGACAGCGGGTCCTATGAGGTTCAGAGGGGCCATGACCTACTTACTGAGGTCCTAGGAACCCCCGAGCACCGCGACCGCGTACATGGAGTCCAGTCAAAGATGAACTGGAACGCGATTCAAGCTTGGCAATCCGACACTTCCTCATACAAGTCGAGGCAGAGGTACAAGACGAACATCTTTCAAAAGGGCTATGAGCTCGGCATGTCTGATATGATCAAGAGCTCGATAAAGGAAGCCTTCATAAGCAACGACCCCAATATGGTGGCGATGAGGTCACAGATGTTCCGTCAGGCTGGTGTGTCGGTCCCTCCGGCTCCACAAGGGGGGAACGTTCCTTAAGTCGAGGATTTCCTGCGCCACCCAATCGATGAGGTCAACGAGATGAAACTAGTGCGGATCTTGATTCTGTTTGGCGTGGGCGAGGGAGTTATATATCCGATCAACGAAATCCCAGAAAGACATGCTGCCCGATTACCTGAGAACTATGCACTAGTGACCATAACGTTAGTTAACCCATAGCATAAAGACTATGAACTAGATGTTCCCCACCTACAACGTCATCGTACCCTTGAAGAAGCGGAATGTGATGACATCTATTGGATGAAGAACGACCTTGAGATCATACCAATGACGACAGCGTCTGTTGCTGGATCTTGCCCCCCAAAAGGTGACGACGACGGAGATGACGAAGGCCGTGACAAGGACCCGCCAGCTCGTTCACCAATTGGCAAGAGCCCTCCTCAGAGCTCGAAAAGTCCGCCTTTGGGCCCAACCAATGAGGCAGAAGGTTCAAGGGCCGCTTCTGGGGGCAACATAGTGCCTTCAACCCAGCCGAGCCCGAGCGGGCCACCTCCACCTCCCGACACTCAGCCTATGCCCACGACAAATGAGGAGGGGCCCGACACTCAGACTATGCCCCCGACAAATGAGGAGGGGGCTCAAGGGGATGCACCGGTGGGAGTTACGGAGGGGGAACAAGCGACGCATCCAACGCCAGGTGCACCAAGCCAACAGGGAGGTACCGAGGCGGACAACCTGAAGGACGACTCTACATCGCTCCCATACTCGACTACGTTTCCAAGGTACATTACAGACGATCACACACAACATTCAATTCACATTTGTGCCTCGATCAATTCACATTCATACGTTCTAACCCGAATTTTCCAGGCCTCAAGATGATCCTCATCATCTATTTCCGGAGTCGGGTGACTGTCCCGGCCACTTTGAGAACGGGAAGTTCATGATAACCAAGCAAGCACTTCTTGATGAAGAATCATGGGATACAAGGAGGTTTCATCTCTGGTACATGGAAGCGGAAAAAAGAGGCATGTCAAGTTTCACCGTGAAGATTCCAGTCGATTGCTTCCACTTGCCCGATATCGGGGATTTCACTATTCCGGTGGACTTCGAAGACATGTATAGGCTGTTACGGAGAGAAGACCTAGACATCGTCCAACTCACTCTATTTGCAATGTAAGTGACGACTTGCGAGTTAATTCCATTGATCTCTCCTATTCTATACGTCAACTCTACACTTATTAGACTATATGGTACGTTCACGTGTATATGCAGGATGTCTGCCACCGTAAGCATCAAAAAGCATCGTCCAACTCTTTTTCTCTATCCAATGCATATCAATGAGGGTTCCATCAAGGGTCACATGCCAACGGATAAAAATAAGACAAAAAAAACAGAGAGAAAAGGAATATAGAGACAATATGAGGAATCTGAAGAAGTGGCAGACTACATATGCTCAGTAATGTTGAAGGTCAAGGAGGATGGGCCACGGTGTATCATGGCTCCATATCACTTTGGGTAAGTATGAAAACATGTTCGTAGAGTTCCGAAGTGCGTAGGATCAATCTTTGTAATCATCCTAACCAATAGTCTGTTTGAATCGTGCAGCAACGGCCACCAGGGCCATTAGGTTGCATATCTCATCTATCCTCAAGATGGCAGAGCGGTCGTATTTGACTCATTGAGGACGATAACCAAACAAGGGTACAAGTCATTTGAAGATTGCTTGAAAGTGTAAGTCAATAAGAATTTTTATCTTTTACAGTTATCGTTATTAATCAAAACATGTCTAACTCTATTACATTTTGTGTAGGGCTTATAAGTCGTACTTGAAGAATCCCGAATGCTGGGATCGCAGGACCGATAGTAGCAAGGAGAACAACACCGACCACATCAAAATCCGGCGCGAATTCCCGGTATGTAAAGTAATTGCAAAGTTCATTTGTGCTTTCTTTCCATATGTGTTTGTTCTAAAGCTTCTATAATTATCGTGCAGTGCGCCAAACAACCGGTTGGATCCAAAGCATGTGGCTTTTACACCTGCGAACACCTGAGGCAGTGCAGGGAGTACACTCAAAGCTGGAAGAAGCTCAAGGAAGGAGTCAAATGTTGGATGAACACCTACAAGCCATCCTTCAAGAAAGTTAAGGGGCAAATTTATAAGTTCATCATGGAGAAATGCGTTCACGAAGGAGAACAATTCTTTGACAAAGAATCCCCCTTAGCTATCGAACCTAGGTACGAGAGGCTTAGGAAATGGACGACTCTGCTTCGTCCAAGTGATTACAAATGGCCTGTGGACTTTTCTTAGAGGATTTTGTAAATGTAACTCAAATGGACTTGTTGGTTTGATGTGATGTGTATATGGATGTTGAAAACTGTGTATTATGTCATGTGCAATGCTTTGGATGGTTTATATATAAATGTTTGCTGCATATGTATGAAATCTGGAATCTGGAAATATTTTGAATTCAAATTCTGGGAATTATTTGAATTCTATTTTTTATTTTTTAATTTGAAAACTATTTACCGAAGCGGGAAACTTAAGTGCCCGCTGCGGTTAACCAAACTTAACCGCAGCGGACGCTGGAAGGTTGCCGCTGCGGTATATCCATTTACCGTAGCGGGCAACACAAGGCGTTCGCTGTGGTTAATGGTTGTTAACCGCAGCGGGCACCTTATGTTGCCCGCTACGGCAAACCATTTCTTTATCGTAGCGTGGCAGCGCAAGCGGACGCTGCGGTAAGTGGTTTTGACCGCTGCGGTAAAGGGTTCTGTAGTAGTGTTACCACTCAAAGTATGTTGTATAGTGAGGCTTCAGAACCCCACCCATGTAATCCAGTGTCTAGCCTTGCCAGTTGATGCTCATGATCACAGGGGAGCACGATGGGCCACGAAGTTGCTAGGAAGCCGCTCCCCCTTCACTTGCTATAGTTCCTCCATGTATGTCAGGTGGCTTAGGGGTGCCACGCACCTGCACACCTGGAGCCACCTAGAGCCATAGACGCATCGACATGTGCCCCCTGCTGCACAACCGTTGCCGAGGTGTCTTGCTTCCTGATGGATCAAGGGACAGGCACGAAGATAGGGCCGTAATTATCTGCAGTTCATGACATTCTCTTATGCATGGTAGCCACTAGTACAAAACCTGACTATGCAGGTGGTTCGGAACGCATTTGTACAGGCGGTTTCCCGAACCGCCGGCGCTGGGGGCCAGTAGAAATGGAACATTTCTGTAGGCGGTTGCTTTAGAACCGCCTGCAGAAATCCATTTTCACAGGTGGTTCTCTTAGTGAACCGCCTGTGGAAATGATTTTTTGGTATTTATGTATTACTGTATTATTCAATATATACATATATATTGTTATTGAAACTACTAAACCCTATTGGATGGTGTTCAAATATATAGCAACATATAAATTAAATATCTCATACATACATTTCTTTCTTCAAAGTACCATGCTCGCAATAAAGTTACAAGTGTATGGCACATTATATACATGAGTCTCACGCTCACACATATAAAGTTACAGGTCTATATACATCCAGAGTTTGGACTTGTCCTCTAAAAACCGGACCGAGTAAGATTTAGGCTATAAACCTCTGTTAGCGCTTCGTACTCGGGCTTGGCTAATTCACTCTCATCATCAAGATATTTCCCTACACTTGAGATGACTTGTTTGATGAGGAAAAGGCACACGTCTTCAACTATGGTGTACAATATCTTTTCGTTGATGGTCGTCACCTTGGCTTTTTTCTTGGAAGGTTTCTTCTTAGTTGTTGTGTCTCCTCCTTTCATGTGCTCGCACACGTAGTATCCACAGAGGACAGATCCTGCTGGTTGCTTGTGGCACTATAAAACAGAAAATTAAAGTGGTTATTTATACATGCTCGCACACATAGTATATCCACATAGTACATGTATGATATGTATTCATAAGAGTAAGTTTTCATACTTACCGGCTAGTCATATATAACTTTGAATGGCTCATTTTCATTTTTCTTCGATTCAAGCTGTCCACCGTTGATTATATAAAACCGCCATGCCCTACGAACTCGAATACAATCAACATGTTAATTATTCTTCAAATCTCATAATGCAAAAGTATACGTGCATATCTCAACTTACATCTCTAGCATCTCAATGAAATGTCCATAGCTTGATGGTGGGTAATCTGCAAAGTATAGTACCACCACCCTTCCTTTTTTAGGATAAATGACGACGCAGATCCAGTGGTCCCTACATGAATCAAATTATTATGTAGTTTGATCACCCAAAGTTATACAGTGCCACTACCCAAACTCATGTACTTACCCAAAGTTGTACGGTGCCATTATCGATTTCCTGTCTTGATACTTTTTCATACACTTTGAAATGTAGGAGTACTTGGCTTCAAATTTAAACTGTAATTGTTTCTTTTTTGCGGCCCGTGCTCTACCTTGTAAGCCTCTTAAATCGTCGTTGTCTTCCCCGATTCTGAATGTGTTCCTTTCTTCGCATATATCAATTGGGTTCAGATAGGAAATCCTTTCCTCGGCAAAACAATCGAGGTACGTACCGTAAGCCTGCTCCTGCTCATTAAATAGCATTCTACAAGGCACATGCATATGTCAGATATTAAACATTTGCAACTACAATGCATGTATAACTATGTAACACTTACAATGCAAACGTCGTTATTATCTGTACATCTAGTCTCTCGAGGTTCATCATCAACCAAATGTCTTCAAAGCTAATCATGCACAGATTATGATCACTTTGAAACGCCTTATGTGGTATAGACACGTTGATGGCGTGAATGCCAGCAGAAGAGGCTCTCATGTACCAGACATGCATCCTTTTGACATTGTTTGGGACCTTTTGGAGTTTCTCCCAGCTTAGTAGAGGCTTTCCCACCACATAGTTTTTAGGCACAGACTTGTAGTCTTCCCAAGTTGGCACCTTGAATTTGCAGGGAATTACCTTAGGCACCGGCTGCGGTGACTTCGTGAGCTCAGACAACTCGAGGACTTCACTAGTGTGTTTTTTCCCAATTCCTCTCAAAAATCTGGTCGTGCCAGCTATTTTTTTCTTTGGCTCGAATTGGGAAATCAACTTGGGGATAGGAAACTTCTTCTTTGGCGGCGCTGGTGGATCCGGTGTTTGTTTAGGATCTTTTGGTTGTGGGGAAGGTGTGGATTCTTGTTGTGGATGCGGCGGAGGTGATGTTTGTGGTGCCGATGACTGTGGTGGAGGTGATGATTGTGGTGTAGGTGACGGATGTGGCGGAGGTGATGACTGTGGTGGAGGTGACAGAGCTGGTGGAGGTGATGGATGTAGCGGAGGTGACCGAGGTGGGCTCCAATGAGACTGGATTGGTGATGGTGGTGGGTTTGGAAGAGGATCAGTCGGTCTTAATGACTCCTCAACTGCCATCTCTTGAGAGGACGGTGGCGGCTCCCTCAGCTGGACGTCCCGCCGAGGCCAAAGAATGAAATTGTTTATGGCATGTCTGAGTTTCTCAATGTCCTCGGGACCAGGGATGTCTAAAATCTCATCCTCATATCCTTGGACGACGGTCGATACTTCTACTCTGTAGTAGTCTTCAGGAATGTCAGCACCGTGGTACTTGCGTCCCGGGATCGCTTTGCTCGTGGCTACTTCCCTTATACGATGATTGTTAATGTCATATCTTATGACTAGGGAGCAAGCCACTGGAGTAACAATGTCGTCAACCGGATATTTAACCTTATTCCCAGTAGACGCTACACTGCTTGGTACCTCGGCAACGGTCTGCTGGGACACCACTGGGACTAGCTGCATATGGTGTGCCTGAGCGCTAATTTGTTGATTTGACACGACCGCACTCGCCAGTTTCTACATCAACTCAAGAGGAGGATTGTCTACCAACTTCTCCATAAACTCTGTGAACTCTTTCTTAGCCTCTTCCTTCCAATAGCTAGCCATTTATTCCTTGTATCGATCACATTTCCTATACTCGCCTTCCCACTGAGGGTCGAATCCCTGCTTCCATCCTTCCTTGGATGACACGCCTCAAACACGGCCAGGATGCTCAGGGTTGCCCAGGCCCTCGCTAAGGATGTCCCTCTCTCTCTTCGTGGCTTGAATTTACCTTCTTGTTGCTTGGCTGCCACCGCAAAGATGTTCTTTGCTACTTGTTCAACCTCAGGGTCATCAAAGGACAAACCGCTCTCGGTTTCCTTTGGTTTTCTAGCCCGAATCCAATTCGCGGAGCTTTCACCAACTTGTTTGGATAGCATCGGTAACCCTTTCTCCTTCTTAGCAACCTCTTCTTGTTGCCATTTGGGAGCCTGACGCTGATAACCACCTGAGCCTAGACGGTGGTGGTACTTATTCTTCTTTGCGAGAGCGGAGTTGGATTCGCTCAGAGCTATGAATTTTGCCTCTTTCCTCTGCTCTAGAAAGACCGCCCACTGGCCTTTAGTAATCTTGTACGTTGTTGTAGGGTCCAACCCTTTCTTTGCAAACTTGGTATTCAAGTCGGACCTCCAGTTTCGGAAACTGGCCGCAGCCTGCTTCAAGGTATAGTCCTTTATCAGTGCCTCTGGGATGGCTCCAGGAAACTGGAACCTCGTCTTCATTTTTTCCCAAATTCTTGTCTTGTCATCCTCCGACACAATGGCCCAGGTCTTGTTAGTGACGTCAAGAAGGTCCCTAACACAAAAGCCAATTGCATTCCGGTACTTGGATAGGGCCTCCAAAGGAGCTGTGGGCTGTCCTATTGAGCTGACTTCTAAGATGGCATATACGTCGTCTGGAAACTGGTTCAATCCTCTCTCGCCTCGTTTGCCACCGCTCCGCTTCTTTTTCCTTGATGGCTCATTGCTCGTCGTCGCGGTCGGTTCGGGTGCGTCTTCGGCACGTTGTGACATCAACTCTTCCATCTGAGCCAATGCCCTCTGAATATAAACATTGTGAGTTTAATGGTGATGGTTTTAATAGACATGTAATTAAATAAAAACATGAAATCATATAATTACCTCATCGGATTCTGCATCATAATTAGGGTCATGGCGTAATTCACATTCAAATTGTTCTCAAGCCTTCCTCACTTCGATCCGCTCGAAGTCGTCGCTAGGGATCCAAGTGTTCTCCGGAGTTGATTGGTTCCCTTCTTCTTCCTCCATGGGGTCGGACGACCCCAGGCATTGCCCCATTTGGTGGGTATCTTGTACTTGCTTCGTGGGGTCGATCGACCCCACGCCTTGCCCTGTTTGGTGGGCATCTTGTACTTGCTCCGTGGGGTCGGACCCTGGGGCTTGTTCCGTGTGAACAAACCCTTGTGCTTGGTCCTTGTTGCTTGGAGATGTCATCGTAGAAATCTAATAAAGGATAGGCATTTATATAAGTATTTACATCTATACCTAATAATCAAATGTCTATACAAATGTCAGTGAATACAAATGTCTATACCTAATAAGTATTTATAAGCATTGCAAATAGACACAAGAGGTCTTTTTCTGGTGACAATATTTAAGGTCTTTTTCTCGAGGAATAAACATGAAATTTCTAGTGAATATATATAAGGTCATTTAATTTCTCAGGGAGTCATTTTTCTATTACAAATACATACACGAGGTCAATTAATAATTACAAGCATTTATTACATACAAGAAACATATATATATAATCATTTAATAATTACAAGTATTTATAAGCATTTAATAATTACAAGCATTTATTACATACATTTACATATAAGCATACAAATATATAAGCATTTACAAGTATAAAGAAAATAAAAAAACATAAAAAATGCTAGTAGCACCACCTCTCTCTCTCTTTCTCTTATTTTCTCCTAGGCCCACGGCCTTTTCCTCTCCTCTCTCTCGGGCACGGCCCACGGCCCAGCAGCACCACCTCCCTCTCTTTCTCTCGCTGCAACCATGGGCCCACATGTCATTTCCATCCTCCCCACCACTCCACCAGCCGCTCCACAGCCACCACTGCCGTCGCTGCGTAGCTGTCGCCGCCGCCACGCCGCCACAGAGAGGGAGAAGAAGAGGGAACTGCCGAAGAGAGCACTTACCCCGGCTCGCGCGAAGAAGACCGACGGAGATGGCCGGCGACGGCGGGAAGGGCGGCGCGGGCTCACGGTGGCTCGTGGAAATTTTTGGTAGCCTGGCGACATGTTTTCGAAACGACTGGCGCCTTGTGACTTAGAAATTTTCGCCAAAGTCGCGCGTGACATATATAGGATGTCCATTTCTACATGCATTTCTACAGGTGGTGGTCAACACCAACTGCCAGTAGAAACAATTTGCAAAATCAATTTAATAAAATTTAAGAAAATCATATCTTGAGAAATATTGTTCCAAAAATTGTGAAATAAATTTTGTAGTGTTTGTAGTTTAGGGTTTAGTGTTTAGGGTTTAGGGTTTAGGGTTTAGTGTTTAGGGTTTAAGGGTTTAGGGTTAAGTGTTAAGGGTTTAGGGTTTAATGTATTTCTAATATCTCGATTAATACATAGAGTTCATCATCCCAGGATTATAGAAATAAGCATAGGGTCTCACATGTAGAAACAAAAATAGGGTGTCCACATGTACAAACATAAATGGATGACATGGCAAATAAAAAAAACAATCTAGGCAGCTAAACTGTTCTTCCTTGTCCATCGTGGCGCACCCAAGGTAGCGATTTTTGTGGGATGCTTCGCTCAACACTCCTTATTTTTAGTGGATGGTCATCTACAAAGAAACACATGTTGTTGAACTCATTAAATTCATCCAGGTCAGATACACCATCAACCCCTATAGCTTGTTGCTTTCCAGGAATAACTACATGCTTCGGCTTGTCGGTACTTTTCTTCTCATTAGGACAAAGGATCTGTTCAACATAGAAGACCTGTGCAGCATGGTTAGCCATTATCCACGGATCATCTTTGTAGCCTACCTTACTTAGATCAAGAACTCTGACCCCATAGTTGTCCACTGTGACATGTTTGTCTTCAACCCATTGGCATCGAAACATAGGGATCTGAAATGTAGCATAGTCTAGCTCCCATATGGCATCAACGAAGCCAAAGAACATATTTTCATCCCCAGTTTCAGAGTCTAAGGCATCACATCGAACTCCATTGTTTTGTGCAATGCTCTTTTGGTCCTTGGACTTGGTACAGAATGTGAAGCCACTAATGTCATAGCTTTGCCATGTTGTGACCTAGCATGATGGTCCAGAAGCCAACGCCTTGATGGTGCGTTCCTCAATTGTTTCCCCCTCTGGAATGTCAAACTCCTTTAGCCATGAGGTGAACTTATTCTTGTGTTCCTTCATTAACCACTCATCTGTGTGCCCATGATTTTGTTTGCGAAGCTCATCAATATGTTGCTCGATCAAAGGCTCCTATATTGAGAGTTGATGAAGGATGCTGTGATGTGCCTCGAGGACTGAATGGTAATCTTGCGGGACTAATGATTTTTTCCCATCCTCCCTCTTCTATTCAGCCTGATTTTTTCCCATCCTCCCTCTTCTATTCAGCCTACCATCATGTCTTGACGGAGGCAAACCTATTGCATCCTGGTCTTTTAGGACGTTGTTGCAGAATGGACCACCAGACTCAATTGCCTCTTTGGTTAAGTACCCCTCTACCATGGATGCCTCAGGACGAGCACGTGTTGATACGTAGCCATTAAGTGTTGACATGAAACGCTCATACGTCCACATCTCATGCAAATACATGGGACTCAGTGCCTCTATCTATGGAACCAAGTGCATCACAAGGTGAACTATAATATCGAAGAATGTTGGAGGAAAACACATCTCGAACTGTGACACTGTCTCCGCTGCAAATTCCTTAAGAGATGTCAAATCATCACGGTCGATCACCTTCTGTGAGATCCTGTTGAAGAAGTAGCACAACCGTGTGACTGCAACCTTTATCCACATTGGATTTATAGCCCTGATGGCAATAGAGAGGAAAGTAGTCAGCATGGTATGACAATCATGTGGGTTGTAGTTGGTGAGTGTAAGGTCTTTCATTGACACAATACTTCGTATGTTAGAGCAGAATCCAGATGGGACCTTCAGATTCTTCAACCACAAACACATCGAATGTTTCTCATCATTGTTGAGGTTGTAGCTTGCTGCCGGGAGATGGTACTTCCCATTTTCTTGAAGAACAGGGTGGAGTTCTTTTTTTATGTCTAACTGTACCATGTCCAGACGTGACTTTAGTGCTTCCTTTGTCTTACCATTTATGTCTAGCAAGGTTCCAATTAGGCTTTCAAACACGTTCTTCTGAACGTGCATACCATCGATCGCATGGCGTACGTCTAACTCAGGCCAGTATGACAAATACTCGAAGAAATATATTTCTTCTTAAACGTAGCCCCTGGAGTTGGTTTGACATTCTTTCTTTGTTTTCTGTATGTTGTCTTCTTCCCGAAAACAAATTTAAGGTTCCTGACTAGGTTGAAAACTCTTTTGCCTTTACTGTTGTCAGTGGGGCAGTAGACTGGAGTTCAACGTTATTGTCGAAGTGCTTATCCATCTTCTTCTGGCGGTATATGTGTCCTTTCGATAAGAAGCGTCTGTGCCTCATGTACACTATATTCTTAGATGCAGTAAGGGACACGTGAGCGGTTTCATCTATGCATACCACACAACCAACCTTTCCCTTGAACTGCCCTGATAATGTGAAGAGAGCAGGGTAATCGTTGATGGTAACAAAGATAATTGCTCTCAACGTGAATGATTCTTGGCGATACTCGTCCCACATTTTAACACCTGTTTCCCACAATATCTTCATGTCTTCCATTAAGGGCTCCAAGAAAACATCCATGTCAACTCCAGGATGTGTAGGTCCAGAGATAAGGATGGTTAGCATGAGATATTTTCGCTTCTGCATCAACCATGGCGGAAGGTTGTAGATGGTGAGGATCACCGGCCATGTGTTGTGCGTGCTGCTCCTCTCAGCAAATGGATTCATTCTGTCAGTACTCAGTGCAAACCTAACATTTCTTTGTTCCTTTGCAAAGTCTTCGTGGTTGTTATTGAAATCTATCCACTGCTTGCCATCGGCTGGGTGCCGAAGCTTCCCATCGTCTTTGATGTGCTCATTAGAAGCATGTCAGCTCATAAGTTTGGAATCCTCTGGGTTAGCAAACAAACACCTCAATCGATCGACCACAGGCAGATACCATATCACCAAAGCAGGAATCTTTTTCAGCGCATAATAGTCTACTTCTTTTTCTTTGATCATGGGTTTGGAACTCTGTTGGGTCTTCTTTCGCTTCTTTCCTTTACACACCACCGAGGCAGCACAATGTTCCTCTTTGTAGTCTTTATTCATTTTATATCTACTTGCATTACACTTTGGACAGCTCTCCATGTCCTTATATTTGTCACCTCGATATAGGATAGAGTGATTTCTACAAGCATGGATCTTCTCAACACCCATCGTGGGTGGACTGATTAGCTTCTTTGCATAGTACGTGTTAGCAGGCACTTTGTTTTCCTTAGGAAGCATGTCTGTGATAATACTCAGGAATGCATCAAAGCCAGCATCACAAATACCAAACCTAGCTTTGCATACCAACAACTTTAGCACCGAACGCAAGGTCGTGAAATCTTTGGTGCAACCCTTAGACTCATTGTACAAAGGCTCTTTTGCTGCCTTCATGAGGTCCTCCATAGCTTTCTTGAAGAACATTGATGGATCTTCTGCATGACGACGCAACATTGCCTCCAGGAATTCTGCATCTTCCGCAACCATATTATTTTGCATCACATCAGTGCCCATGCCTTCAATTCCTCCAGCGAAACCATGATCAAGACCATCGGTGACAGGTTGTTGTGTCTCGTGTACTAACTGAAACCCACCGTCAACAAACATATCTGGACCATCGGCGTCGATATTTGCATGACTAACAATTGTATAAGGCACAAGCTCTCTTCTCCATGCTTTTCCAAATCAAGTAATCCTTCATAAATCCTCGGCGGACAAGATGAGAAAGGATTTGTTGATGGTCATCAAATACTCTCACATTCCTGCAGTCCATGCATGGACAATGTATGTGCGTCTTCTTTGTTCTCCAAGCATGGTTCTTAGCGGCATCAATAAACTTATGAACCTTGGGTATGTATGATTCATCTAGCCTTGACAAATTATACATCCAGAATGACCTCTCCATCGATCAATACCTGATTATCAAAAGGGGGAGACAACAAATATTATGTAACCATCTTAATCAACCTGACTTGAAGAAAATAAAGAAAATAAATGAAGATCAAAACCTCTCCCTTAGAGTTTATTAGCCACTAAGTATCATTGATCAACATTAACACAACATTGATCAATGAAAACAAGTAAATATATCTAGCATAAACTAAATTAAAAAGCAAAAATGAAAATGGAGCAAAAATGAAGATCAAAACCTCCCCCTTAGAGTTTATTAGCTAGGGTTTAGGTCCAGCCACTAAGTATCACAATTAAATTAATGAAACATAAGTTCATAAAGTGGATGAAATAAAATGAGAAATAAAAAAGCATAACAAAAAATCCAAGTACAATAATTAGAAAAACTACCAAAAAAACTACACTTCTCTCTCAAACATTCTAGGACTCTTCTCTCTCACTCATGGTGAAACCCTAGATTATTAGCTAGGGTTTAGAGTAAGAGTATATTTAACACAACATTGATTCATAACAATCAAGTAAATATATATAGCATAAACTAAATTAAAAAGCAAACATGAAGATGGAGAGCAAACATTAAGTAAATATATATAGCATAAACTAAATTGAACACCTAGGAATCTTCTCTCTCACTCATGGTGAAACCCTAGATCCAAAATGTGGCTCCAATTGAGCAAAAATGAGCTAAATAAGGCAATAGGGACATAAACTAACCTTTTTAACCAATCTTCTTCCAAGAAATGAAGATCAAAACCTCCCCTCTTGTATTTTGAAAAATCTGGACCTCCAAAATCGCCTCCAATGAAAGGTGCCGGCTAGAACTGTAGCGGGTCAGGTGGAAGAAGAGAGTGGGGGTCGGGAGGGTGCTATATATAGGCAGGAAGTACCATAGACGGTTGCCACCATTTACACTGGCGGTTGACTTATGACAACCGCCTGTGGAGATGGCTTATCACAGGCGGTTGGCACAGTGTAAATGGTGCTATTTACACTGACGGGTGATAAGCCCTCTCCACAGGCGGTTGGGGGTCAAAACTCACCACAGGCGGCGTGCAATCCAAAACCGTCTGTGGTGTGTTTTGGGGGGCGCTAGCAAAAACAATTTTTCTACTAGTGAGCCTACATACATATATGTTGTCAAGATCATGTTAGTTCTCGTGTCGGATGCTTTGCCTCCGAGGTCATTTGGGTCTCATTTATGGCAGATGCTTGCTGTTGTCGTTGAGCTTTATGTGGTGGCCGGATGCTTTGCTGCTAGTGCTACATCAAGTCTCCATAGATGCTTTGCTGCTAAGATCACGTTAGTTTCTGTTGCAGATGCTTCGTCATCGAGGTCCTATGGGTCTCCTCTCCGCCGGATGTTTTACCGCCAATATTTGTTTATGGTTGTGTCATCTTCCTGTTGGGTGGATTTTTTCGCCACCATGCTGGACTTTTTTTCTGGTAGGCAACGTGTGTAAACATCTAGCAGTAGATTCTATCTAGCTGCTACTGTTGCTGTTGTGTAGCCTGCAGTGTGCATGCATATGCTGATATGCAGCAATGATTGAGGCCATGTACATTGAGGTCGATCCATCCAAGCAAACCAATGGAAGAGCACTTTTGTTCCAATCATGACAAGTATGCGATTCTTGGTCGATGATAGCTAGATTCAGAGCATATGATCAGTTTTCGTCTCTGCAGCCGCATGCTGCTTTGAGCACAACTGCTTGTGGATGCCTTTGTTCATTTGTTCGGCGGGGACCATATATCTTGTCGTCCAAATATATTATTCCCTACCACGCATGCAATACTCATGTTTTAACATTTTTGCATACATGCATTGTATGATTGTGTCAAGTGTACCGTATTTCTTAGGGCAAACAATCCATTGATTTCGTGTTATAATGTAGGACCACTCAAATATATATACTAGTACAATTTTTTCTATATAAATTCAGAAATAGGCAAATGCAGTAAGGTCTTACAGAAACATAATTGGTATGTACGAAAGTGAGATTCTATATGATCTTTTCTTGCACAGTGATGGATGTTCATTCAAGAAACAATTATCTCGCAACTTTTCATATTTGATTATTATTTCTAACATTATCTCCGCCTCTCTTGTGCCACCAAAAGTGCCAGTACTAATTAGCTATATAGCTGGCCATCTATTTTGGACGATGAATATGCAAATGCCTTTGGCCTAACCTTATTCAACCGATTCCAATATTTCCATGCACGATCGAGCCACCTGAAATACAGGCGCTGGGTATATATGATTGATAACATATACTAAGAATCCATGAGTCATCGTTGTCAAGTGACTAATTGTGGTTGGCTCATGCATGTTATTTTGACTATTGAATTGAAGCAATCCAAGCATATTATTAGGTCACTGTTTTGCATGAGATATTATTGATCATTGGTCATTGAAACTCAACAATTTAACCATGATTTCTAGTACTTCAAGGGAGGTGTTTCCTGAACTCGCAAGTAACACGAGCTACAATTGTAATGTATGAATAATGCAGCATTATAGTACATAAGCAAAGCTGGCTATTTAGACCCCGTTTGGTAGAGTTTAGGGCTCCTTTTGGCTCTAATTCTGCCTTGTTTGGAGGATGCTCGGCCCAAAAACCGTTTGGAGGTGTTTTTGTAAAAAGAGAGCTCAAGCTATTTTGAAAGAGCCACAAATTATGTCTCGTTTAAACGGTTTCTCTCTTTCGGATCGGAGGAGCCTTTGAGGAGGAGCTCAAAAGGTCCATTATTATTGTTCCCATTCTCACTTCTCAACATATCAAGTCACATGTCTCAATCGATGAATCCAAGGTTTAATTTCTTGCATGCACCAGAAAAACCAATTGTGTCCTGTGTCTTCATGCATGGTGTGGAAGAAGAAACCCTTTTCCATCTTCTACTAGACTGCCCGTTTGCTTTGGTTTGCTGGGGTCCAATTGCGCCTTTCCAGATCTTTAAAAGCTTCAAGGCTCAGGTCCAATTGCCTTTCTTCATAGAGATTCTGATTACAATAATATAGTGTGGGTCGTCTATTTGGATAGTGAGAAACGACGTGATCCTCAGGAACATTCCAGCCTTGGTGCAGCGCTGTAAGGAGATCTTTAAAGTAGAGCCGCTCACCATTCTTTTTTTTTTTTGTAAATTTCTTTGTTTCTCAGACCATGTTTTGAGAACATTTATTTCTTTATGCAATATATAAATTATGGTAGGGAGTAAAATCGCTCCTGTTTTCCCCTTAAAAAAACCAATTGTTTTCATATGTGCACTGCACATATTCATTCCTCTATATATGATGGACGCGCACAAGGAGATATTCGGTGACAGATACACGAGGCCTTGAGAGTTGGTCTGCCACATCTTTGCCCTTCTCCTTTAGCTTTTATTAAAGCGGAAATGGCGGTGCAAAAGAAGCGGATGCATGTGTCGTGTGCTTCTGCCTTGCATCATATGCGGCTCACAATAATGCAAGTCATAAGCTTGGAGACGCATCTGTATGAATGGTTCTTGACTGTACATTTAGGAACGAGCTTGCAATGCTTTTTCAATCTTGCCAAAGCCAGAATGTTCCACTGGATCCAATAATCCATTCCATGGGAACTTGGAATTTGGGATGGTGTAAACCGTAAGACAGGGCCTCTCCTTCAACGATCTGTTATATATGTAGGATCGATTTTTTTGTAGCATGCAGATATATAGCTACGAATGCAGTGGGAAACAGCTCATCAGATGATCCTGCATGAACAGATGATGAATTGTCGTTCCTGCAATAAACCACCGTGCGCGCGAGCGCTTTAGACACATATTATTGATTTCCATATTCCAATAATACAGTCGCTAAACCCCTAACTCCATGCATGCACATATATACTACATGTAGCATAGTCACTTTCTACGTTATTCTACACCTTAGGTGTATAATATTATTTTACACCTGACCTGAAAAAATACTGAGAGTACTACTGAATAACGTTCAATATCAGTCTTAGCATCCAACACCACAAAAATACTGAATAATACTAACTGATTTTTTTCAGTATAACAGATTGGTGGTATAAGTATTCTATACCTAGGGTGTAGTATAGCAATTGTATATATAGAACATGTTGGGTTGCAGTTGGCATACTTGTTCTTGTGGAGAGATTGCTAAGCTCCTTTGCATATTGTTCAAGTGACAGGTGGTGTTGCCTCCGCGATCACCGACCCAAGTGACAGGTGGCGCTGCCTCGGCGATCAGGTGACCTTGGGGCCCCAGTCTATATATGCTGTTGACTTCTTCTGGCCCCATCATCTGAACATTTTAATGGCCAACTTTGGCATGTATCCTACTTCTATAGTACATGGTTACGTTATTAATCTATATATAATAGTCAATATATGTTCTTATATGTTTTGATGGCATGCTAAAATCAAAACAAACATCATCTAAATAAAACTCATTTTTTTACAAAGATTACAGGTTAGACAGTAATGATTATTATATATGGAAATTAGCAAATTAACCCTATATAACTTAAACGGTTTTGTTTCACTCTTGTAAGAAACTATTTTAAGAAAGTAAGACAGAGTTTTTCTATTCTACTATGTTCTAGTTCAATGGAATCTTTTCCTTTTTTTCGGAATATTCAGTTAGGATTATTCCAAGGCTTACATATTTGTAGGGATGAAAACGAATCGGATACGAACGGATACCGTTGATATCATATTTGTTTTCATATTTTACTCGGATTCGCATTCGGACACGGATAGCTATCGGATATAACTACGGATGTGGATTGCCACGGATATGAATTCGAATAAATATATATCGTATACGGGATGAGTCGGATGCGGACAGCGTTGGTTACGAATATTTTTCCGGATATTGAGTAAAAACAATATATATTGCAGTCATTTGACCACTCTCAGAATTTGCGGATGGGCCTTGAATTTGCGGGCTGCAGCCCATAGACAATTTCTGGCCGCCTTCCCCATTCGTGCAAGCTGCTACATGCGGATGGGCCTTGAATTTTCGGCCCACAAACGATTTCTGGTCGCCTCCCCCTTCCTGCAAGCTGCTAGTACAGGTTATTTGAGTCCCACCTCGATGCTTCAGCGCATCAAAGGAGAAAGCCGCCTATATACAAGACTATGACGCCCCATGGTCAAAGCACGTGAGAGGAACAGCAACGGGGTTACAGTGAGGTCCAAAGGATGGAATATTATATTATTATTATTATTATTATTATTATTATTATTATTATTATTATTATTATTATTATTATTTGACGCTTCAATTATTTCCATTCAATATACAAATATAAATTTCCAAATTCGGATTTATCTTCGGATATTATTCGGGTGTATCCGAATAAAAAGTCGGATATCCGGTATCTGGG
The DNA here is from genome assembly GCA_022036555.1 of Microstegium vimineum. Lineage (NCBI taxonomy): Eukaryota > Viridiplantae > Streptophyta > Magnoliopsida > Poales > Poaceae > Microstegium > Microstegium vimineum. Next base: position 45,167,887 of record CM039133.1, read on the forward strand.
AGATATTGGTCAAAGTGTATTTGTATTTGTAATCCGTGAAATGTACTTGGATCTGTATCCGATATTCGTGAAATCCTCCCGATATCTGATAAGAGTGTCCGTATTTGTGATAACAGTGTCCGTATTTGTGTTTTGGTCCTTCGGACGGTCGGATAAAAAGTTTGACCATTTTCATCCTTACATATTTGGCTGTTTAGTAAATCAGCGCCTCATTTTGCTAGGTTAGGCTAGTCTCAGTGTCCGTATTTGTGTTTTGGTCCTTCGGACGGACGGTCGGATAAAAAGTTCGACCGTTTTCATCCTTACATATTTGGCTCTTTAGTAAATCTGCGTCTCATTTTGCTTAGTTAGGTCAGTCTCAGTGGAGTTTCATCCAAATTTTATGGACATTAAATATGTTGATCTGACACTGTATTAATGAAAAAAGATGATGAGAGTTTTATGGGACTAGAGAGAGTTTCATGGGGATGAAACTCCTGCACTGTTTCCAAAATTTTGTTGCATTTGAAACTGTGTCATGAAACTTCCATTGAGGATGACCTTAGCAAATACTCCCTTTGTCCTTAAACTCGTGTCGCCATGATTTGCGTGCCGATAGTTTGACTCGATTTATAGAAATTGTATATAACATTTGTATCTCTAAATAAATTTATTTAAAAACTAGATTGAAATATCTATCAATCATACTAATTATATACCGTTAATATTAATATTTTTTAATATGTATTTAGTCAAACTATTTCTAGATAAAAAGCCCACATACATTTAGGGATGGAGAGATTAGACATGAAGTTGCCTTGTTTCCAACGAATGCTCACTAGGGTCGTCTAAGCTCGCGTGCATTTTGCTTGCTTTCCCGTGACAAGTTTTGGTTTGCCTGGACTAGCAAGGTAGGTGAGCCGAGACGAGACAAAGCTAGCATTTTTGGGTTAATTAACTTTTAAATTGTATTTCTGGATTCATTAACTTTTGGTAGTGTGTCAACCAGATCCATCCACTTTCAAAGTGTATTTTTCGATCCATTAATTTTAGTTTGTGTTTCATGAAGGTCTATTAAGTTTTAAATTGTATTTTTTGGTCCCTAAACCTTTTACCATGACACACCAAATAAGCAGGCACCATGGAATATATAAAATGCAATATATATTTTATTATGTTCTTTATTATACATGGTTCCATATTTTATTTATATGTATTCATAGCATATTATTATTTATTTTATATTTCCATTTTTCTTCTTGTTTTTTTTGCTATGATTATTTTTATTTTTTCATATTATAGAAAAAGAAATATAAGGGGAACACAAAAACAATAAAAGATAAAAAGGGATCACAAAAATAAGTAAATAAAATATTAAACATTTCTAAAAAATAATTTCATAGAAAATAAGTTAATAATATAAAGACAACAAAACATAAGAGGAAAATAAAAACATTAAAAGGAAAAAAAACCCACTAAATAAATAAAATAGAAATCAAATGCAGATATGAGTGGAAGAGAAAATGAAATATAATATAGAACGATGCTTAGAATTAGAAAAGAACTGTCAGATCTATTTGTTAATCTAAGTATGGACCAGTTAAAAAGTTAATGGACCTAAAAATGCAATTTAAATATTGACAGACTTGGATGACACATCATCAAAAGTTCGTGGACCTAAAAATACAATTTTAATGTTGATGGACCTAAATGACACACCACCAAAAGTAAATGGACCTAAAAATGTAATTTGAAAGTTGATGGATCTAGATGACATAACACCAAAAATTAATGGACATATGATGCATTTAACTTATTAACTCAATAAGTATTTAAATAATATCTCCATGAATTTCTCACCATGGAAAAAGCCAGGAATTCTAAGGGGATTTGATTTTTCAAAAAGAGCCTAGAAGGGGATATTATATTTGCTAATGGCTCATGGTTTATGGACCCGAGCAATCAAGCCAAATATTAATAATGTACTCCCACCATTCCAAATTATAAGTCATTTGAAAAATCTTGAAAGTCAAAGAATCTCAAATTTGACCAAAATTACAGAAAAAATAGAAAGATTTATGACATCAAACAGACATACTATAAAAATTCAATTGATGAAGAATCTAGTGATACTTAGTTGACATCATAAATATTATAATATTACCATATAAATTTGGTCATACCTGAGATACCTTGACTTTGCAAATTTCTTAAAATGGCTCATAATTTGGGATGGAAAGAGTACTAATGTTATCAACCATGTCGGTTGAAGTTTTGTCTAAATTAAAATATTTTAAAAATCATGATGCGATGTTTATTATATTACTACTAGCATGTAGTACAATGTGGAACGATTTAATATAGAATGAACTGTACTTATAACTGCAGACATGTCTTTATATGGTAAGGCTTTTTTTAGTTTTGTTTGATCTCACGATCAAGCGCCCTTGCACACAAAACTTATAGACTTTTTATAGTTTTTGCCTCAACCGACTACATGCTAATGAGTTGGTCCAGTTCAAAGAAATACTATGCAACCAGGTAGGCTAAATACATGAAGAAGCTACATTCCAACTTGTATAACAATGTTCAAGAAAGGAAAAAAATATCTATGACATGACCTTTGTAAATTAGTCTTTATGACATGAAAAATATTGTCACAATGTACAATTAGACTAGGTTTAAGACTTTTTTTGTGATGTTCATTTACATATGTCACTAAGTTGATATGCCTTCCAAAAGAATATCATAAACGAATTGATTTAGTGACCTTTTGACCATATGTCATGCCACAAACGTCATAAGATGGCATATTTCTTGTAGTGATATTTGTTGGTAAATGACATAGTGTGGTAGTATGAAACACATGCATGGTCAAGCGATAACATCATGCAAAGCTGATATATATTATGCCATGAACCGATTGAAACATCTGCTTTAGTTACTTCAAGCTTTGAGTTAAAGCCTAAGATATATAGGTCCATCGATCAATAAGCATCTAGGCTACCGACCCATGCTTCGTATATTTTTTCTGTCCTTGAAAGAATCAATTCTTAGAATTCGTGTCAGTCAAACTTTTTTTTAACTTTGACTACTTTTATAGAAAAATATAACAACATTTATGATTTAACATGAGCATCATGTGAAAATATGTTCTATGATAAATCTAATGGTACTAATTTGATACCATAAATTTTAATGTTTTTTTCTAGAAATCTAGTCAAAGTTCAAAAAGTTCGACTTAAGAAAATCCTATAAATGTATTCTTTTAGGGACAAAGAGAGTATGTGTGATGTCACAAATGCACTCTTACTAATCCTTTCTACACGCCTTCTTATACAATGTCATGAAATTAGACCCCTTAACTTGCACCACAGTGCTCAAGCTAAGATTGACTATAGAGTTGAAGTGAGATTTGTAGAAGGTGCCAATGGAGCTAAATGTAAATAGCATATTACTATTCCCTACTATTTAAGCTTAAATTCACCATGGTCTAATTTTATAAAATATCAAAGACCATGAGCTTAAGGCCACATTTTGTCTAGAGTATGACTAATCTCCATTGCTCAAGACGATGAATTGTGTTTATCAAATAGTTATGTGTTTTATAAGAGGACTATAGTGTTTGCAATCATGCTCTCAATATTGGTGGCATAATATTTCAATAAAAATATAACTTATCGAATTTAATAATTTACATAAATTGTTCCTATGGATTTAATATAATTTAAATAATTTATAGTAGCATTGCTAATGTTGTTAATGGAATATTTTTCATGATTCCTAGAATATTAAACTTATACTTTTTTCTTATATATATACTTTACATGATTTTTTATATATTAATAGTAATAGAAGTGGGTAATAATTAAAAAACATGTGAAATCTTAATTTATTGTTATTTAAGCATTTAAAATAGAAATTATTGGCATTCAACGATTGTTTGAGGGGACACTTAGTTTGTTTTTAGTACTTCTTGAAGTGGAAATTTGAGTGCATATATAAGGGTTACTTATATTACCTATCATTATAGCATGGTGGGTAGTTTTGATGCACATTTTAAGACATTATTTTAGATTATGCTTTGTAATGGCATAGGTAAGTAATTAGATGAAGATTTATGTGTCACTTCATGTTAATTCATAATGGTTAAGTAGGTAATTTTAGAAAAAAGGAATAGATCCAATTGCTATTTTTTTTATCATGGTATAGACATAGGTGCTCACATATATGTGCGAATACTCACCCCATCAAACACATTCAAACACATACCCTACTCCTTTGAGCACCGTTAAAGGGACGATACATCTTGAGATTGATGAAGTCACTACATGCCCATCGCTATCATCAAGCATATTATCTACCATCGAAAAATAGCATCATTTACTCATTAAATTATGGAATAAATCCAGAAAATATAAGCACCCACGTAAAGTCAAGAATTTCTAGCACATCTTGTGAGAATTAGGCTCTTTTTGGAAGGCTTCTTAAGTAGCTTCGGCTCTGCCTTTTCTCGCTTCTCGGGGAAGCCTTCTTGTCAAACGCTAATCCATAAAATGGCTCAGCAGGAGAAGCTGCAGAGGGAAGAAGCCATATTTTATACTAGAAGAGTGAAGCCATTCTCTTTCTTCTCTAGCTTTTATTAGAAGCTATTTTTGCAAAACAAAAAAGTCCTATCAAACATGGTCTTAACATGGAAATATGCTGGGCACTTTAATTAGAAAACCTAGGATTTTAGGGCCAGGTGCCATCGTCGACCCAATACGTACTCTGAGTAGGAGGTTGTCCTAAACTGATATGGTTCTTCCTAGCAGACTAGATCAGTGCACTGGTCCCTTCTAAAAGTGAAAGCATGTCGCAAAATAGTAGAAATCACACGAGGTATCAAATTGCGTACATGTACATAAAGGTTGCAGAAGCCTATGGATGGTTATGGTTATTTGGAACGATAGTCTGGTCTATCTGTGTGGACGGATCTCCAGTTTTCTACTTATATGGGATCATCTTCTTTTGTTGTCATCCATCCAATGCAAGCATGCATGCCAATTTTCCTTTGCAAATATGTAACTACTAAAAATCATGATGCTGGTCGTCCAGCTTGCATATGTCCACGTACTGTCCTTTACTAAATTGATGTCACACTCTTCATAATTTTGTTTGTACTGTGTGGGTCAACTTTTGTTCCGCGCTTAAGATTTTATAATGTTGATGAGAACCTGCCAGCTTTTGTAAAGTTTAGCTAGTTTTGCAAAGCTATGTGGAAAGATAAATTCCCTCCAAAAACTAAGTCGTTTTGTAGTATAGGAAGCTTTTTGTAATTTCATCATCTTTTGACTGAGAACAAAAAGATTAAACTTCATGAGAGATCATATGCATATCGTCGCTCTGGAGTAGCAAGGAAGCAACTTACATGCTGATGGTTGGCTCTTTTTTTGTAACCAACACATTACAACCATCTAACACTGCTTTTATGGTAAGAACATTCTTCCTACTCAATACCGCAACAACAAGGGCACTTTCCATGCCTTGCTGATTCATAAAAACACATTACATTTTTTTTTATCTTTAACGCCCCGACGCAAGCATTAGAAAAGGTTCGGGGATATGATGGCCACATAACTACAAGGTATATCTCAGTGATGTTCACATAATTACAAGGCATATACCCCAGTCACTAGAATCATAACAATAACTCATCAGAGCGCATGCGCATGCCGCACGATCTCCACCTCTCTAAGGTTAACAACCGGTAACATTAAATTCATTATACCTTTAATGAATTTACTATACGAGATTACATTTTATTGCACCTAATATTTAATATGGACTTTAGGATATATTTCATTTAATTGAGTATATAACGGGTCATACTAAGGTATAAACCATCATATCTTGTTATACCACACAGGAGAGAATATCATCCTGTCATACAACATAGGAAGAAGTACATCTCAAAGAACATAGACCTTGTTAAGTGTATTTCTTCTAGGAGCAAAATGCATTGGCAGTTTTTGAAGTTGGCAAAAAGTAGGTTCCTCTACTTTCAAAATGCCAATTATAGGTTCATGAACTTGGCTTCAGGTATCATACAGGTCCAAATGGATCTAAACAAGCTTGGATTAAGACAAACTTTACATCAAAATTATAACCCTCGACACGATCTAGAACTTTGTAATTGAATTTTTTTTTGAATTGAAGTTGTTTAAGGTCCCAAAATATTATTGTAAATTTACAAATTTTGAAATTTAAAATTTAAAATTATGAACAAATCTCGCATGTTGACATGGTCTATATGAAAGTTATATTTACCAAAACAATATACAATTTTATAGTCGAAAAGTTTTTTATTTGAACTTATTTAGTATCTCAAATATGTGTTTTAAGTTTTTTATTTCAAAATATTTAAACTTAGTACACATATTTGGGACACTAAATAACTTCAAATAAAAAAAAGTTTTAACTACAATTTTTTAGATCGTATTGATAATTATAATTTTCATATAGATCATATCAACATCTGAGATTATTGGATAATTTTAAATTTTAAAATTTAAAATTGACGCAATTACAATATTATTTTGGTACCCTAAATATATACACTAATAGAAAAACGGTTTTTATTGGCGCCCCAAAAAAGTAGCACAGGCGGTTTCAGTTCACACATCGCCTGTACTGAAAAAACGGTTCCGAACGGCTCCGAACCGCCTGTAGAAATGGCTCCATTTCTACAGGCGGTTCCTTAAGACAACCGCCTGTAGAAATCGATTTCTACATGCGGTTCGTTAAGACAACCGCCACTAAAAATCGACATCGGTTGTTTTCTACTGATTTTTTTTTATTTTTGTAAACGACCTCGGATGGAAAAACTTTCTACATGAGAGTTATAGATCTCGAAAAGTTATGAAACTTTGTAGTTCACAACTTTTTCATTTGAAATCGTTTAGTGGCCGAAAAATACGTTCGAATGTGTCAAATTTGAAATTCAAATTTTTGTAAACGACCTTGGATGAAAAATCTTTGTACATGAAAGTTGTAGATCTCGAAAAGTTATGAAACTTTGTAGTTCACAACTTTTTCATTTGAATTTGTTTAGTGGCTCAAACAATCAATTTACAAATCTGATTTTTAAATTACGAACCGACAGTGATGACGGCAGTGATGAGGACCTTGCCGGTTCGTGGCTGGAACCGGCAGTGAAGATTCATCGCTGCCGGTTTTGCCAGACTCGGTAGTGGTAGGCCGGCAGTGATGTTGAAATCTATAGTAGTGACACTTCTTATCAACTTTGAGGACCGCTCATACATTTTGCTCCTTTTCTAGTTTAATTTGGTGTTTCTTGGTCTAACAGATAATCCGCAAGCTTATGGAACCAACACAGTTTTCACCTGAGAGTATTACTAGGTAACGGTTTTCACAGAAGCATGAAGTATACTAATCTAAACTAATTCATGCAGGTGTAATGACGACGTGAAGAGAAGAGAAAGATACATAAAAATGTAGAATGGTATTTGAATGATATATAACACTAGTGACAGTACAAGAGCTATTGTTTCATAAAAAATATGAGAGCTATTTTTGTAACGAAAGTTATGATGCTGGATCTCGCCCATCTTACAAAATCTTGAACTTAAGACTCATTTACTTGGAAAAGAAAAAAAACAATCCTTATCCAGGTAAATTAATTGCAAAACTAGTTTAGAAGTTATGGGGACAAAAGGTTGCTTTACAGAAGGATTATGTTGGACTTTTTCCATGTTTATTTAAATGCTCTTAATAATTGTCGATCAGTAGAAATGACAAAGCGCACCGATCCATCATGCATATGTATGCTGCCGTGTTGATATGGATCTTATATTCTCGTCGATTATTGCACGCAACTAAACAGCTCAAGTGAAAAGACCTGAAGTAACAACCGGAATATATAATCCATCCATTGGCATCCTGCGTACGTCGCCTGCGAAACTTCTGAAAATTCCGTTACAAATTAGAGATGCCTAAATTCGTAGGGCGAGCTGGAAAGGACAAGGGAGCATATGGTAGCTCTGGTGCTTTTGGAATAATCCTTTATGCGTGAAACTATCTCAGTTATATATATCCTAGCAACAGCAGAAACCATGCATCATATATGCAGTATATATGTACACAGACCGTCTGCTGTCGAACATCCGACAACAAAGCGTCCACTACTGTATATATGCATGCGTGTGGTACGACGTCAGCATCCAACGAACATGGGGTGTGGTCCGGTCGATTCCAAGAAATCCGGGGGAGGCTTCAACCAACCAGCCGCTGCCGCGTGCCCCCGGCCGGCATTGTCCACCACCGCGCTTTTCTACGTGTCTTCCAGGCCGCCATTCGCCGCCGCGAGCGAGCGGGGGCGAGGCCCCATGCGTCCGGCAGTGGTGGTGGTCGTTGCATGAAAGCGTATATGCTCTTTCCACACGCGCGCAAAAACGAAGAAAGCCATCAGCACCGCAGCACAACGCTAGAAAACGACGTTCATTATTGGTGCAGAGATGAGTTTTGTTTTGTTTAGCATAAAAAAATTTAAAACCTCTTTTGATTTTGCGTTGAAACGTGGTCGGCCTTAATTAGGATCATCGCCCGGGAATTTTTTGCTTTGGGCGCATGCATGTCCGGGAGGAAACTATTTTATATATTTATGTGCCTTTCTAGGGAGTATATGCTATGGAAACCAGATTCATGTGGAAACTTGAAAACTCGCACATGGATCGTTGGATCTAAATCCGATGGTGGGAGGATTAGAATTTAAAACCCCTCCCACAGTGTGGGAGAGATTAGTACGTGGATCGACACACTGTGGGGGGGGTTTAAAAATTGCTAATTTTCTCCTAAAAACCCCCCCACCATGGATTTTGATGCAACCCATCCATGTGCGGTTTCCATAGTTTTTTCATTTAAACCCGGTTTTCATAGCATTTTGCTCCCCTTTTTATATTATTACCTACAGTTTTTAGTTTTCAATTTTGAAAATGGTTTCCATAGCATATGCTCCCCTTTTATGTTCTTTCACTACAGTGTCTCGATTGTATAACGTATATATTTTTCATGAATGAGTTGGCAAAAATGAAGATATGTGAGCGGTGAAACCTCCCTGTTTTTTGGCCAACCAAAAGTGGTTTTAAAAGGTTTTTAAAAATGTGACATATATGGGCCCTGCATGTATATATGAAAAGGTGATTAATTAAATGGATCGAAGGTCTAATATGGTTTCAAGGATTTTCACGTTTTGGTCCCCCTGCTTTCTTTTCTACTACCTTTTTCATAATACACTATCATCGTGGTGTGGATGCAATGCAATCCAAGAAAGCAAGCAATATAATTCTGGATAAAATTTAAAAAAAAAAGGGTTTAATTTTAGTGTGAGCACGACGTATTTATGCGTGCCGCCCAAATAGTAAATTAACTAATTCGACTGTTACGCTGGCCG